>CM060951.1:138684692-139027192 GCA_030765055.1 Mantis religiosa
AAATGGGGACCACAATCATTGCAAGTCAAGAATTTCTCAGCACGACATGGTGCAGCAACAAGCAGAGGTGGAGACCATCTAAAGAAAGAAATGCCTCACTCATCTGGGTCTTCCAGTATAGGGCCAGGATCTTTCCCTTGTACCGTTTGTGGTAAAGTGTATAATTGGAGGGGCAATCTTTTACGTCACATGAGATTGGAATGTGGAAAGGATCCACAATTCCAATGTTCTTACTGTCCATACCAAACAAAGCATAAAAATCATCTGAATCGTCATGTTATGAGCCGTCACAAGAATGTTCTAGAATTTTGCCAAGTGTTTTATGACAGAAGTTAACCAAGACATGCAGTTTTGTGCCACATACAAACAGATGCTCTTGTTAACATTGTTTTATCATTGTTATCATTGCTATCATCATCATCATCATCATCATCATCAGTCACTACCGTCATTATTAACATTGACTTTGATGTTCATGTTACTGAAAATTAATAAATGTGAAATATTGAGTTAACCTATCTTTTTGTAGTGTAACCATTATATTACAATCTTTGGAAATTACAAAATATATTATGATGTCTAACCTAATCAGTGCAGAATTAATTTTAGATTATTCTCTGAGTGAACCCTGTGATAGCCAGTGCCTAATTTTCTTCAATATGTATGAATGTCATCATGAATGAACAACATGATACATAGTGTATCAACAATGTTTATGATGACTTTGCAGCAGTGATATGGCTGTGCTTCTCAAGGATATGGACTCCACTTTAGGTTTTGTTGATGTTTGCATATCTAATACAGCAATAAGTATGCTCTACTGTTTTCTTGAAGGCTATTGCGAATATTTTCTAAGCTGAAATGTTGATGCTCTCTTCATTTAATAAGCATAATGCACAGCAATTAATGTATGGATAAATGATAAAGCCAAAACATTTGACATACAAATGTTTTCTGTTAATTATAACTGTTTCCTCTTCATAGATATTACTCTAATAATAATAATAATAATAATAATAATAATAATAATAATAATAATAATAATAATAATAATAATAATAATAATAATAATAATAATAATAATAATAATAATAATAATAATAAATAACAACAATAAAGCTGTTTATTAAAAAGCATCTGTGATCTGCAGTTATAAAGTTCAGCATTTCACAGAACTGTTACAGCAATTTTTATTAGAAAGAAATGAGAATGATAAAGTAGAGTGCTTGCTTGCAGCAGAGAATAGTAACATGAAGAAAGAAGTACAAATGAAACAGGATAAGATTTACTTAAATATAGGCCAATTAACCAACAGCTTTGGAAAACAGTAAGGATTTATTTTAATAATAATCCCAAAGGCATTTCTCTTAAAGTCCCCTTATCACCTTATTGCTCTGTTCTCTAGCTGTAACCAAGGCCATGGAGGGATGCACAATATGCCAGAGGTTAGAAAGCCCACTTCAACTGTAAGGCAATTACTTGACCTTTAGGGGATGCTATCTTTCCATCAGGATTAGCTTCTCAATTGGCATCATGAGACTGAATGCATCTCAGACCAGAGCTCTCATCAGGAAACAAATGCCACACCAATACTGGAGATTGAACCTGGACCCCCATATTAGAGACAGGCATGCTACTACTGCATTATGGGTGGTCTTGGAGTTACTTTTTGTGTATAAGTATACAACAGTACAACAGTTCTAAACTATTTGCTGCTAATTGTGAGGGTCTCCATTTGGGTGAAGGTTGAAGATGTGAACACTGTATGCTTTTGCTTGGGCAGAGAGAGCATCAAGAGTTTCACAGTAGTGTGCAAAATCCCCTCCTCTTAGGCATTTGTACTATTTTCAAGACCAAGATTTGCTACTTTTCTTTCAAGTACCTCCTTAACTGATGTTCCTATGGGACTGAACCAGAAGTTTTGTGTAAAATTTTGTTCTTCCATAAAGGATATATTATGAAACTATCAAAATATTTAATGATCTTAAAGGAAAAATTTAAAATTTCGGTGCTTTTATAATTGCTGCTAGAGAGTACCTATGCTCAAAAACATTTTATTCTGTACAAGATTATCTGAATAAAAAAATTATCTGATAATGTTTATGTAGCTCTGTGAGCAGTATCTAGCTGTTTTAGTGACAAATCATTGCCAATTTACATTTATGCCTGATCAAAAGCTATTTAAATGTATGTGTATTGAATAACTGAGAGTAGATGCAATGCATCACAAATCTGGCAAAAGCCAAGTGAAAGTTTAAAAAAGAAATTACCAAATTGTATTTCTGTATACATATTACGCTGGTCTTCTAACTGCAGGGAAGAATTTAACTTTATGTTTTTATTAATTATCCCTACTCTGTTTTTCATATTGCCTGTATATAATGTCTCTTTTCTGTTTAATGTTCACAGAGCTATGTGTCTACTAGTGAAATCATTAAATGCCAATCAGTCAATCAATCAATCAATCAATCACAGACAGCAATTCTAGTGCTTCCTTATAGCGAATAAATATTTAAAATACTGCTCTCTGTAATTTTCGTGATCATAAAGTATTACTCTTCATATTCCAAAAGAAAACTACCAATTATTTCAAAAATACTTTTAATATTTAAAATTGGAACTCAGTATTAAGTATAGAGTTCTGGAATGAAAAGTAGTATTCTGATATAAAAATTAACAATTATTTCTCAATAAAGTAAAGCATAACCAAATATTAATTTTTTTTTAATAAAACTGCATTTACTTCTTTAGAACAGTACTTTTAGGGACAAATTGTCATAGCTAAAATTATCACCAAGTATTAAAACAACAAAAACAACAACAAAAAACAAAAACAAAAAAAAACACAGACGGCTATTCTAATTAGCAGTCTGAAGATAGTAAAATACTCGTCCTATTTGGATCATATTACTGCAAGAGACCATTTTTATTTGAATCTTTGAAGTACACATTTAATATACTTCTAAAACAATGATAACTAGTGCTCACTTGCTGGCTTGGGATTGGAATTTCTCACCGACATACTAGAAGTCAGTAGTCAAATTTTACTTCAGGAATTCAATGAAACTGTCGATGAATGATAGAACTATAAGTTATTATACAGGAGGGGATGAAGCAGATGGAATAAATAGCATGGCTATTTTGGGCTACAAACCCCATTTAAAGCTGTAAATGTTAGATATTAGCCTTTGTGAGATGCCAGTGATATAACCAATTAATCAAAAGAAATTATTTAGATACTTTCAAATAAGTGTATTGAGTAGAAAACAATTTTGTTGCCTAAAATATTCTGCAAATAAATAGACATTACACTTTGTTTACTCCTTTAACAAAGTTATTTTCTGCTAAATATATTTGAAGAGTACTGAATATTGAAGCTTGTCATTTTACATTAATTGTTATTCCATAAATAAAATATCAGGGGATCCAATAAGAAGATAATTGAATTTCCATGATTCTTTTACATTATTACTTATGCTGCCTAAAATATTTAGGACACAGTTTTGTTAAACATTATCCATATTATGAACTTCTTGGCAACTTATTGCATTAGAAGTATCTGTGATGCTAAACGTCTGATACTTTGAACTAGAACATTAAGCTGTCTTTTAAAATTTCTTAAATATGTTAAGTGCTGCTATGATCTATATTAAATAAATAGCTGACGAAGTATGCAGTGATCAGTGATATAAATAGTGAATAATTTAGATAACTGAAGAATTAATGTATATCACAGTCATCTCATCAACATTCAGTTATGCCAGTACAATCATAAAGCTTATTTTTAATTATAATAGTTTGTAAAGGTGAATGATGGCATACAGAATATATTTATGAACTCTTTACTTTAAATTTTTTTCTTTTTCTATTATATAAGTAATGCCAAAATTTTATCCAAAGTACATGTTTTGAGACTCCCTGAATTACAAAAAAAGCATTTAAGGAAAAGGCCAGTGAGTGTGCATGTGTGCATGCATATATATGTATGTGAGTGTGTTTAAAAAATGAAAAGTCAGATAAATAAATAAATAAATACCAAACATGGAGGTATAGAGCTAAATATTAGTTTATTGCTACCTGAAAGTTGACAGCACTCTACCAGAAAGTAAACTCCTTATTAACATCATTGTAGTAACATTGAAATGGATAAACTGTGATTATGAATTATGACAAACATTGATCATTCAATTCCTTTCTTGGAAGTGTTGAAAACAGTGTTGTTATGATAAATTAACTTTAAAGAGAGTCCATTAAAGACACTAGACAACACTTACTTTTAAATTTTTCCGGAACATGTTTCTGAGGCTTTGCCTCTATCATCGGCCGGCTCTCGACTGGTTCTCGTTGGTGTAGCTGACGATATTTTGTTACAGGTCTCCTCTGGTGGCGGTTCAAGGAACTTGCTGCAAGTTCCTTGAACCGCCACCAGAGGAGACCTATGACAAAATATCGTCAGCTACACCAACAAGAACCAGTCGAGAGCCGGCCGATGATAGAGGCAAAGCCTCAGAAACATGTTCCGGAAAAATTTAAAAGTAAGTGTTGTCTAGTGTCTTTAATCGACTCTCTTTAAAGTTAATTGATCATTCATCTTGTCCATCCTACAGAAGAAGCAGGTATGATATGTCAGACTTAGATTGTTCCCTGACCTTGATTGAAAATCTGCATGTACTGCCATTCTGCAATGTGTATAAGGATATTATCTGTAGTCAGGTATGCAATATTTAGAGGAATTTAGTAACAGTGATGTCCAAATTAATTCATAGAACTTTCAACCTTTGAGGTTGAAAATGGAAGCAGCAGCTCCTGAAACTAGGGACTAGTTTCAAACATTAAGAAGTAACTGATGGAAAAAGAGAGATTAAATTATTAAATTATAGATGAGTCGTATTTATTACAGATCAGCTTCACTTACATACCTACGTGAATGATGGTTCACAAAACATGTCACATAGGTATGTAAGTGAAGCTGATGTGTAATAAGCACGACTCATCTATAATTTAATAATTGTTTTGCTTCACTGTGGTGTTCCAATACAGTTAAATTTTTATATAGAGAGATTAAAGTTTTCCAACAAATAGGCAAGGAGATAAACTTAGATGTAATTGAGTATTCCTAATCTTTTTAATAAAAATTGAAGATGGTGCAATACATATACAATATGAGGAAGTATTTTAGTTTTTTTATTTTTATTTTGTAATAATTAAAAGAAGTGTGTTTAAGAACTAAAATAAAATACAGTATTTAAAAAATTATGTTGACGATATATACCAAATCAGAAGAGTAGTAATGGACTTACAGAGTTGAATAATATTGGATTAGAAGTGTAAAAGGTTTTGGAGAAGAGAGGGTCAGCATATATTGTTAAAAAGAATAAATGGAGGTAGCCGTTGCCTAAATTGGACAATGACTTCTTCATTTTCAAGTAATTGGAAATCATGTAAATTACCTGTTAAGCTAGAATTCAACTTATTGATATGCTAACTTATATTGCAAGCAGGTAAATTGGCTGCAAAAGGTGATTATTGAAGCAGTGAAGTGATTGAAGTTGTTATTATCCTTCCAAATCATGATTTTAAGGTTGTTGTTGTTTTTTTTTTAATGATTTTAAGTCACAGAAATCCAGATGCAGAACACTGCTTCTTTGGCAATATATAAATGCTGATGCTGATGGTTGTTAAATTTTAAGCAAATATACATTAAAAACTTGTTATTTAAAGGTACTCATCTTTTTGGAAGGTGTCAGGTTCTTACACTTCCTCTGTCCACATGAGCTAAAGATACATGGAGTCAACCTAATACCTCTAACTACTACTTGAAAGAAACTTATGAATATGTTCAGATAATCCAATTTGAAAATTTGTTGCTGCAGTGATAAATTAAGTAAGAAATAAAGTCAGAATTTCAAGCATTTCTTTATTTTTTCAGGAATGTAAATTTGAGATCAACGTTTATCTTAAATGGGATAAATAAAGCCAAATTAATAATTATAATAAAATAAGAGTCAATTGGAGAATTTAATCTCAGGACTGCACATTAGCCATGGTGGCTCAGTGGGTAAGAGCAATTGGACGGAAACCAGGAGCTCCATGGTTCAAATCACGGCCATGGCATTGAATTTTTCACTTGACTCTATCTGTCCAAAACCTTAGCCTATATACAGCTAGTGTGAAGGAATGATTAATTTCCATCAATGAACTTAAAAAATACATTGTTAAATAAACTATTTAAAAAAATTAATAACAAAATATTTCTGAGTACATAAAGTGCATAAACAGATATTGATAAAGTGTGTATTGCTTTGATCTAAGTTAGTTTTGCTTTTAGATAACAATATTAAGATTCATTATGCCATCTAACATATTCAATTCCTTTGCAGGAAGGAATGATGATTGGCACTATAACCAACAGCAGCATGGAATACAGAAGAAATTCAAACGCAATAATCAGATGTATCGCTGTGGAAAGTGTAACAAAGGTTACAATTGGAAAACAAATTTAAGTAGACACATTAGAATGGAATGTGGCAAAGCCCCACAGTTTCATTGCTTTTATTGTCCTTATCAAACAAAACAGAAGGCTCATCTTTTCCGCCATGTTAGTGTTCGACATAAAAATTTATAAGTAAATGTAGTCAACATCAATACTCAACTCATGTTTAAATGAACATAATTTTTGTAGATGTAATAAAATAATTCAGTAAAAAATGCAGTTAATACTTTTATTTTGTTTAAGTGTTTTCCTGTATCCTTGCATAAAAAAGCTAATGTGTGCACAGTAGTGCACAGTTTTTATTTTGCCTTGTGAAATACAGTAAACCATATGTGGATTGTTTATACTTAGAGAGTTTATATCTTAAAATTAGCAATGTTTGCCTTTATAATATTGAAATAAAACCATTTATACAAAATGTCAACAATTTATTCTGCAGCAGTAGAATGCTGCCTTTAAAAACCTCTTATAATTATTTCATACTTTCATAAGCAGGTAGCATATTATAGCTGTTAATTTACTCTAAATCTTGCTAGGATTCATACATTCCATTCCATTCATGTTATTTAGAGCACACTTATATTCTCTTCAGAATAAAGCTTAGATGCAAAATTTACTTTGAATTTTACTCTAGTCACACAGTTTCTATGAAAACAAATTGATTCTTCAGCTCTGTGTTCTTCACAGAGCATACATTTTACTTCTGACAATGAGCTCTATTGCAGTTAATGTTAGTTCTATTGACACACTTAAATTAGTTTATTATGCATACTTTAACTCTATTATGGAATATGGAATATTATTTTGGGGCAACTCAGTAGAAAGTAAACAAATATTTCTTATGCAAAAGAGGGTTATAAGAATCATTACTAACACCCACACCAGATGCTCCTGTAAAGATCTTTTTACAAGATTGAAGATATTAACGCTTCCTTGCATGTATATATTCTCGATCCTAAAATTCTTTGTATGCAGTCGTGCCTTATTTGCAACAAATAATGTAATTCACAAAATAAACACTAGACAAAAGTATAATATCCATTATCCCAGTGCTAAACTTTCTTGCTTTCAGAAAGGTGTGTATTATGAAACTATCAAAATATTTGGCGCACTTCCTAATGTTCTTAAAGAAAAAGTTGATAATTTTGGTGCTTTTAAAAAAGCTGTTAGAGAGTACCTTTGCTCAAAATCTTTTTATTCTGTACAAGATTATCTGAATGACAAATTATCCTGATAATGCTTCTGTAGCTCTATAAGTAGTATTTAACTATTCCAATGACAAATCATTACTTATAAATATTTGATGCAAGCTGAAAGTTTATTTTTAATCTATATGTATTTAATAAACAACAAGAATGGTATCCATTGCAAAAAGGTTGAGACGTACTGGCATAAGCCAAGTGAAAGCTGGTTTAAAAAGTGTTTCATTTTGTATCATATATATAATTATCCCTGCTTTGTTTTCCATATTGTTGTTCATATTGCCTGTGTACTATAATATGTGTCTTATGTTAACTTTTGTACATATATATGCTATTAAACTTTATACCTCTGGACATGTTCAATGTTCACAGCCTTTTCTGGCTACAAGTGAACCTACTGAATGCAAATCAATCTAATCTAATCTAATCTACAATACAATGACTATCAATGAAGACTGTGTATTGACATCCACAGTGAAGAATGTTAAAATAACTTTTAATTCAATTCATCCTTTAAATCTCCCTACAAGATTGTGGACACGTCAAAACAAAAATATTTACGAAGTTTAAATACAGAGCTGGTATTGTTTTCCGGGCTGTTGTGCCGTGGTCTGCTGGAGAATGAAGTTCCAGACGTTTCGTCCATGACTACGATGGACATCTTCAGTGGTAGCGCGGTCGAAGTCTTCTGGGTGAAGGTATCGCTGCGTTTGATCCGATGACTGTAGTTACTGCGGTATTTATACTATGATCACTCCTCTCTGATTGGGTCGGTGGGTGCGTGGCTGGTGGTGGACTGGGTGTGGCTAATGTGCTACTCTCTTCTGATTGGCTCGCTCTGTTTTTTGTAGTTAGATGACTATTTCTGTCCAGGATTACTGGATGCCAGTTGCTGTTGAGTTTAAGTAGCTCTTCTTTCTTGTTGAAGTTGTTGGGATGTTTGAAAACTTCTATAGCTTCCCGCCGAAGGCGGGCATAGTAATGTGTTGTCGTGGAAATGATGTTAGTGTCATTAAAATTAATTCTATGTTCTCCTTCCTCTTCTATGGCGTGTTGAGCAACGGCGGATTTATCTGTCTGCCCAAGATGGCAGCTTCTGATGTGCTCTTTGAGTCTAGTCTTGACACTGCGTTTTGTAGTTCCGATATATACCTTCCCACACGAGCAAGGGATGCGGTATACTCCAGCTGATGATAGAGGTTCACGTTGATCTTTTGTTGAACGTAATAAATTTTGAATTTTGGTAGTAGGCCTAAAGATGGTAGCAATGTTGTGACGTCGTAATAAGTGGTCTATCCGATCTGTGACATTTTTTATGTAAGGCAAGAAAACTTTGCCCTTAGTTTGTTCCTTGTTTTTGGTAGAAGTTGATGGTCTGGCAGGTCGGAAAGCTCTTCTGATTTCCTGGATTGAATAACCGTTTAGTTGTAGCGACTGTTCAAGGTGATGGAGTTCTTGCTGTAGAAGGTGTGGTTCACAAATGCGAGAAGCACGGGTTGCGAGTGTCTTGATCAAGCTACGTTTCTGTCTAGGGTGATGGTTAGAACAATTGTGCAGATAACGGTCCGTATGTGTGGGTTTGCGGTAGACCGTGTGTCCCAGAGTGCCGTTGGCTTTCCTGCTGACTAAGACGTCCAGGAAAGCGAGTTGTTGGTCTTTTTCTTTTTCCATTGTGAACTGAATGCGAGGATGAATGCTGTTGAGGTGTTCAAAAAATTCTTGAAGAGCTTCTTCCCCGTGTGGCCATATGACGAAAGTGTCATCGACATAACGGAGCCAAACTGCAGGTTGGAGCGGAGCTGTACTGAGTGCTGTTGACTCGAAAGTTTCCATATAGAAGTTGGCTACCACGGGACTCAAGGGGCTCCCCATGGCAACTCCGTCAAGTTGTTCGTAGTAACAATGGTTCCACTGGAAATAGACTGTAGTGAGAACATGTTGAAAGAGAGTTATTATGTCATCTGAGAAGATTTCTTTGAGCTGTGTAAGGGCTTCTTGAACCGGCACCATGGTGAAGAGCGACACGACGTCAAAGCTGATGAGAAGGTCATGAGGTTGTAAGGTGATGTTCTGTAGTTTCTGTATGAAGTGAGTAGAATCCTTGATGAAAGAATCTGTGGAGCCAACATGTGGTTGAAGTAAGCCGGCTAGGTGTTTGGCAATCGCGTAGGTTGGAGATCCTGAACACCAACTTTCACCAGCCGAGACTTCCTTACTGTCAAAAGGAGGTAATTTTGCAGTTAACAGTTCAGTTTTGCCTATCGAGGACATCATTGCCAATGTCGAGTCAGGAATCCGAGGCCTTCCAAAAACTACAGCCGAAGTAATTCGCCGGGAATCCGCTAGGATCCTGCAGTACGCCAAGACTCCTACCAGCAACTTAACCGCTCCAGAAAGAAGGGCTTTAAAGAATCTGAATGCCAACAAGGACATCATTGTCTGCTCAGCTGACAAAGGAAATGCTACCGTTATCCTGAACCAGAAGGACTACGTTCAGAAAATCACGGATCTCCTGACACCAGACACATATCAGAAAATTCCACGCGACCCTACAGCTCGTATTCTAAGAAAAACTAATCTTCTGATCAAGAATTCTTCCTTAACAGCAGAAGACAAACAACGTGTTACCAAAACAGAAGCACTACCACCCAGACTTTACGGCCTACCCAAAATTCACAAACCGGATGTGCCCCTACGGCCCATTGTCAGCGGAATTGGATCTCCAACCTACGCGATTGCCAAACACCTAGCCGGCTTACTTCAACCACATGTTGGCTCCACAGATTCTTTCATCAAGGATTCTACTCACTTCATACAGAAACTACAGAACATCACCTTACAACCTCATGACCTTCTCATCAGCTTTGACGTCGTGTCGCTCTTCACCATGGTGCCGGTTCAAGAAGCCCTTACACAGCTCAAAGAAATCTTCTCAGATGACATAATAACTCTCTTTCAACATGTTCTCACTACAGTCTATTTCCAGTGGAACCATTGTTACTACGAACAACTTGACGGAGTTGCCATGGGGAGCCCCTTGAGTCCCGTGGTAGCCAACTTCTATATGGAAACTTTCGAGTCAACAGCACTCAGTACAGCTCCGCTCCAACCTGCAGTTTGGCTCCGTTATGTCGATGACACTTTCGTCATATGGCCACACGGGGAAGAAGCTCTTCAAGAATTTTTTGAACACCTCAACAGCATTCATCCTCGCATTCAGTTCACAATGGAAAAAGAAAAAGACCAACAACTCGCTTTCCTGGACGTCTTAGTCAGCAGGAAAGCCAACGGCACTCTGGGACACACGGTCTACCGCAAACCCACACATACGGACCGTTATCTGCACAATTGTTCTAACCATTGCCCTAGACAGAAACGTAGCTTGATCAAGACACTCGCAACCCGTGCTTCTCGCATTTGTGAACCACACCTTCTACAGCAAGAACTCCATCACCTTGAACAGTCGCTACAACTAAACGGTTATTCAATCCAGGAAATCAGAAGAGCTTTCCGACCTGCCAGACCATCAACTTCTACCAAAAACAAGGAACAAACTAAGGGCAAAGTTTTCTTGCCTTACATAAAAAATGTCACAGATCGGATAGACCACTTATTACGACGTCACAACATTGCTACCATCTTTAGGCCTACTACCAAAATTCAAAATTTATTACGTTCAACAAAAGATCAACGTGAACCTCTATCATCAGCTGGAGTATACCGCATCCCTTGCTCGTGTGGGAAGGTATATATCGGAACTACAAAACGCAGTGTCAAGACTAGACTCAAAGAGCACATCAGAAGCTGCCGTCTTGGGCAGACAGATAAATCCGCCGTTGCTCAACACGCCATAGAAGAGGAAGGAGAACATAGAATTAATTTTAATGACACTAACATCATTTCCACGACAACACATTACTATGCCCGCCTTCAGCGGGAAGCTATAGAAATTTTCAAACATCCCAACAACTTCAACAAGAAAGAAGAGCTACTTAAACTCAACAGCAACTGGCATCCAGTAATCCTGGACAGAAATAGTCATCTAACTACAAAAAACAGAGCGAGCCAATCAGAAGAGAGTAGCACATTAGCCACACCCAGTCCACCACCAGCCACGCACCCACCGACCCAATCAGAGAGGAGTGATCATAGTATAAATACCGCAGTAACTACAGTCATCGGATCAAGCGCAAGTTGCATAAGCACCGCCATGGACACCGCCAAAACAGACATAACAACAGCCGCTTCTGAGCATTCTTCAGAAGACTATTATCTGACTGGAGGCGACATAACTAGCTTCTTGGGAGAAGCTTTAATAACCCAACCAAGTTATCCACTATCCAGAGGCGACATACGAACACTAAAGCTGGAAAGAGCAGCTAGAACCAAATATCTGAATCAAGCAGATACGCAAATGTTCTCCGTCCCCACATCTGAGGATGTCTGCATCACGGCCACTGCTTTTAAAGTATATTCCTACCACCGCCAAAGGATTGACGTCATTGCCACCTATCTACTGCAAAATGACGAGCAACAATTTAACTCTTGGCAAACGCCTGCCACAAAAAGAGCAGCCAAGGGTCCTATAAACATGAATATGCCACCACCTGCTACGTCAAATAGTTTTGCTGCTCTTGCAGAAAATAACATGGACGAAGACTACCCCTCACTGCCTGTGGTAAATCAAAAGAGGCGCAAATGCTCAACACCACCGCCTCCTGCCGAAAATATGGAAGAGGATCTAGCAGCTGTACCTGCTCCACCTCTCCAAAACCAAACACAACCTACCTCTAATGTACAAGGTACAACTCGATCAAACAAGGTCACACCCATCTTCTTACGTGATCCGTGTCAGGCCCGCGAGCTTACAAAAGCACTACACGACGGACACCCAGATACTAAATTTGTCATCAAGAACATGAGCGGCTCCATCGCTTCCTCCCTGCCACACCAGCTGACCACAGACTCATCCGCAAGTTCCTGACAGATTCTAAAGTGCAGTATCTTACCACCCTATTACCAGAAGAAAAATTGATGTACGTTACCTTAAAAGATCTACCGATGTACATCACAGAATCAGATGTCCTGGAACTCCTGCAAAAGCTAGAATACCCGGTTGAGCGAGTTGGACAACTTCGTTCAAACCGGTCCACGGCACAACAAAAACTACCTCACTTTAGGGTAGCTCTTCGGAAGGAACCTAAATCAAGCGACATATATCAGGAGACACATATGTTCGATGCTGTCATAAGGGTTGAGCCTTATAGACCACCAGCACGCCCGTTACAATGCACGAACTGTCAGCAGTTCACGCACAGCGCGGCGGGCTGCCGACTAGAACCAGTGTGCTCACACTGCGGAGAATCAGGGCACAAACGGCCAGAATGCTCGAAGCTAAGCCTCCCTGATTCAAAACCCACCTGCTGCAATTGTGGAGGAGAGCACTCCTGTCGATACGCCAAGTGCCCTGTCTGGCAGGAAGCCCGTATTGAAATGGAACTGAACAAGCACGGACAACGCACACGCTTTGATGCTGCCCCAAAGGTACCTAACCCGCAAGGCATCCCCAAGGAAGCTTTCAAAGGGACCCGATACCCAGGACTCCCGCCGACAATAAGGCCGCAATACAAAAACTACGCCGCGGCACTCACTGCTTCCGCACCACAACAGCAAGGTCAGCAAACTGCTGTACCCGAACCACAGTCTCTACAAAAACAAATCACGGCAGCAGCCCAACCCCAGACGCTCACACCATCCCAACGTCCTTCTACAATTAGGACACTTCCTAAAAAATCCCCATACATACCTGCACCAATCAATAAGTCTGCGTTTCCAGCAGGAACAACAACTGGCGAATCCAGAACGCCCATGCAACAACGGCTCCTGACTCGCCCAGCAACAATCCAGTCCCTACCACAGAATCCTAAACCATCCATCCCGGATGAACAATTTCTAAATCTAATGTCCAGGATTCCTCTACACCTGCAGGCTGATTTTGCAGCTGCCTTAGCCGATGCATTGGCTACCCGCCCCCCTACGATACCATCACAAACAATCCTGGTACACACCGTCTTCATCTTTATGGGCAACAATGGCGGACGTCAATAATATCATACAAAACCTCACCAGCCTACGCATTTGCTCCTGGAATGCTAATGGACTACGGCATAAGATACGTGAAGCCACTAACTTCATCGCCGTGAACAAAATCAACATCTTCCTTGTTCAGGAGACCCATCTAGCTCCAAGGTACAAGGCCACCATTCCAGGAATGATTTGTCACAGGACTGATCGTCCGGACGGTTATGGTGGGACAGCTATTTACATCCAAAGGCACATTACCCATCATCGCCTACACTTGCCTGCTGTTGACGGTCTAGAAGTATCGGGTATCCAGGTTGCAACCGACAAGGGACCCCTCAATATCCACTCGGTTTATATTCCACCGAGTAGAGCGATTAGTCAGCGATCTTTGGACCACATTTTTACTGGCTCTCCTGCCATAGCCATGGGAGATTACAACGCCAAGAGCACTCTCTGGAACTCCACCATCACAAACAGTCGTGGACGCCTACTAGAACGCTACATAGAGCGTAAAAATTTGGTTGTGCTTTCTCCTACCTCTCCGACCATAACACACGGAGATCGTGGACCTCCTGATTGGTTGGATATAGCTCTACTGTGCAACATCCGTAGTCACCCAACAATCTTTTCACTTCCTGAACTTTCTTCCGATCATTTCCCCATCATCCTTCTCTACAAGGCAAAATTAACACCTAAATCTTTACCTTCTCATGCAAATCCCCGACAAACCAACTGGAGCAAATTTTCAATTATCATGGCCGAAAAACCTGCCCATATACACCCTTGTACAACAATTGCGGCAGCTGACGAACTGGAGGACTTCATCACCACCACCATGGCTGATGCCATGCGCGAAGCAACTCCTGTCCGCAAATCTCCACATAGTCCCCTTAAACCCCTCCCAAAACATTTGCGCCAACTCATCTCGGCTAAAAACAGAGCTCGGCGGAAATTTCAAAACACGCGCCAACCACAAGATAAGAGGGAATGGAATCGCCTCCAAAACGTAGTGAAGCTGGAACTAGCAGACCACTTCAACGAAGAATGGGAGAGGAAATTATGTACACTCGACACCACCGATGTCTCTCTCTGGAGGATGTCTAAGGCTCTGCTCCGAATACCCACCTCCGACCCGCCACTTACCGACGGCCAAAGAACAGCACAATCCTCTAGAGAAAAAGTGGAACTCCTAGCCGAACACCTGGCAGCTACCTTCCATCCTGCAGAATCCCCCGACCATGAACAGGTCGCAGAAATTGAACAGCAGGTACAACATTTCCTTTCCTCTCCCTATAATACAGATGAAGTGCACCTCACCACCATCGCTGAGGTCAAAGGTTTAATTACCTCAGTCAGACCTTACAAAGCTGCTGGCTACGATCACATACCTTACGCTGCCTTCAAGGTACTCCCGCAAAACTGGGTAGCACTAATAGTCCATCTCTTCAATAGTCTGCTCCTTCTCTCCTACTTTCCCAAAAAATGGAAACATGCCAAGCTCATTACCATCCCCAAACCCGGCAAGGATTCTAAACTCATCGAAAACCACCGACCCATTAGTCTGCTACCAGCAATCAGCAAACTATTTGAGAAGGTAATCAAACATCGCCTCCAAAAGCTCCTAGATGAGTTGAACATCCTGCGCCCGGAACAATTTGGATTCCGCCGATGCCACTCCACCTCGCACCAACTGTTACGTCTGGTAGATGAGGTGACCCGCGCATTCAATAATCGTCAGTACGTCGCAGCTCTCTTCCTTGATATTTCAAAGGCCTTCGACTCTGTCTGGCATCAAGGCCTCCTCTACCGTTTAATAAATTACAACTTTCCCCCCTACATAATCCATCTTGTCAACCATTACCTCACGCAACGCACCTTTTCTGTCGTCAGAGATGACATTGCTTCCCAAACCTATTTCATCAATGCAGGGGTACCCCAAGGTAGTGTACTTGGCCCCCTGCTCTTCTTAACTTACATCAACACCCTTCCCACTATCTGGAGCTGCAAACTCTATTTATTCGCTGACGATACAGCAATCACCACGGCCTCATGTCAACATCATATTGCTGTACAACGCCTACAGAAATATGCTACCATGATTTCCGCCTGGTTCCTAACCTGGCGATTACGTATAAACGCCGCAAAGTCGCAGGCAGTCACGTTCACCCGACGTCAAACCCAGGACGTACCAGAGCTGCACCTCGCAGGAGAACACATTCCCTGGAGCATCCAAGCCCAATATCTTGGAGTTACACTGGACATGCGCCTAACCTGGAAAGCCCACATCCTTTCTGTCGCCTCCAAAATTACAAAACGCATGGGCATGCTCTATGCATTATACAATAAAAAGTCACCAATGAGTCAGGAACAAGATCCTCATTTACCAACAAATACTGAGGCCGGCGATAACTTATGCATGTCAGGTATGGGGTGCTGCAGCCCCCTCAAATTTATATAAACTCCAGGTCCTGCAAAACCGATATTTAAGAATTGCTACAGGTGCTGAGTGGTACATCCCAAATAACAACATACACCAAGATCTTTCATTTCCCAAGCTCACCACCTACATCCAAAAACTCTCACATAAATTCTACTCTGACCTACCTTCTAGTTTCAATCAACTTATCAGGGGTCTCGGGGAATATGATATAGACCCCGGGGCTACCTACAAACACCCCAGAATCTCTCTAGGCGCATCATAAACCTATCACTCTCATATTGAATTTCATCCCTTCTCTTTAAAACCCAATTCATCAGAACAAAAACCAGCCATCAAACCACCATCTGTTATTCATCCTTCTTAAAATGCCAGTAAGGGACACTGTCCCGGGATGGCAATAAGTCGAAGGCCCCTGTTCCATGGAGCAGGGTTCACCTTCAACGACACCTCTGTGCTGCTGCTCATCGGATCAAACGCAGCGATACCTTCACCCAGAAGACTTCGACCGCGCTACCACTGAAGATGTCCATCGTAGTCATGGACGAAACGTCTGGAACTTCATTCTCCAGCAGACCACGGCACAACAGCCCGGAAAACAATACCAGCTTTATTGACTCCGGCCGTGAAAGCCTTCGTTCTCTTTTAAATACAGAAATTACAAAAGACATTTATAAGAGTAAATGCCAAAATATAATAATATAACTTAAATTTCCAAATACTCTCAAATAGAATAAAAACATGCTTCACTTAAAAATTTAAGTAGTTTCAATTTAAAATTTGTATAAAAATACAACTTGTAATAGTACTATTTCATTGAGCAATGAGTTTTCTGTGAACCACCATTCATTTCATGAAATGAGTGCCTGTGTATGCAAAATGTCAATCATACACCGTCTAGCTTCTGTTGAGGAATAATTATTTAAGATTATTAGAACGTGTAAGCAGCACAGGATATGAGGGGAAAAAAGATGCATGATATGAGAAAATCTATTCAAGGAAATCACTTAAAATCATTTAAATAAGCCATTAGATACATCCTGTTATCATGGGTAACACTAAATGCCCGATTTCACCAACAGATGTTAAAATCGACGTTAACAAATGTAACGTAACAATTGTAACAGCGCTAACAATTTCTTGCATTTCACCAACCAGTTTTCTGAAAATGTTAACAAACACGTGCTAACGCCAAGAAACTTGTAAATATTACATCTATAGAAGGCTGTGGATGACTGCGATGCACTTTTGTTTTCATTTTCGTCTGCACCGCAGTCTGCACACAGCTAAAAAATGGCGGATAAACAAAATCATAAGCAAAAGCCGTGAAACAAATTTCTCATAAATGGAGAAAGGATTGTTAATTGAATTGGGACGAAGTATAACGATATCGTGGAAAATAGGACGGATGCGGTGAATGTAAAAGAGAAAGATGTCACGTGGGAAAAAATTGGAAACAAACTTAATTCAAATGAATGTGTCATTACTAGAAACACGAAACGTATTACGTAAATTTAAAACGAGGTGCGAAGAAGTACAAGTGACGAGTGACTTGAACGTTTCAAGACGGAAGGTGGACAGTGTGTTATCCACATTATTCAGTGAATTATAAAATCGCAAAGTTATTAATACTTGATGCAAAAGCGAGATCGGCATATTCCTTTCGATGCATGTTCTATCTCAGTATTACGTAAATTTAAAACGAGGAGCGAAGAAGGGAAAATTACTTGAACGTTTCAAGACGGGAGGTGGATGATGCATTATCCACATAATTCAGTGAATTATAAAATCGCAAGGTTATTAATACTTGAAGCAAAGGCGAAATCGCCATATTCCTTTCGATGCATGTTCTAACCTCTCTTGTACTTCCGTAGTAACCTTCATAGCAATTTGTTTCGACAGTCTATACCTCAGTAAAAAAAAAAAAAAAAAAAAAAAAAAAATCTTCGGATAGCTCCTCAAAATCATTTCTCCTCATAGGCCGTACTCTATTGCAAATGCCATTTAGACGGTCTTAAATATCGCAAATTGACATCAACAGCTGAGTTTATGCTCGCCATCTTGACGATTCACATTTGTTAAGGACTTAACATCAGAAATGTGGCGTGTTTAACAAGAGATTTAACACGAGTGTTACGCTAACTTTTGTTGGTGAAATGCAATTTTTGTTTTAACTATTGCTAAACTAATGTTAAGTCTTTACATCTGTTGGTGAAATCGGGAGCCATAAATCTCTCGCATCAGGACAAAACTACATGGAATTAGATTGGTTTTATTCTGAATAAAACTCAAATTACCTTAAAGAGTGTAGAATTTCATGGTTACAGTGTATCAGTGTATCCTTTCTGTAGCTTATTGTTCCCGAAGGCTTTGTATATTAAGAATGTGCAACAAATGTAGAGCTAATAAATATATTTAATATTTTATGCCTTTAATTGCGAAGTACTAGAAAGCATATATGGGATGTTTTAGGATGAACACAATGCATTAAGCAGATAACTGCTTTTCACTCTTTGAATAATATATTAACATTTGGCAGCTGTGTGGTTTTGTTTTGTTTTCCTTTTATTTTTATTTTTTTTTATTTTGGTATTTATTTCAGCATTTAAAGATTGTTGTCAAGATAAAGAAATTACTGTTTCAGCTAGAGCTCAAGTTCTTTATTGGTTCAAAACACAATTAACAATAGTGTTGTAAGCTGGCAATGAACAAATAAGACTTTAAGCTTTCTCGGCAGCATTATTGATTAAGGTTTAACAGGTGATCAGCCATGTCAGATTTATGATGCATTGTGCACTCCATGGCCTTCATCAGGAACTGAAGCTTTAATCAATGATTAGGATTGTTACAAATTGAGATATGGTCTTATTTCAAACAGGCTTTGGAAAGAAAAAGCATCGTTACAGTAATATGCAGATACTGTATAGATAGATACTTTGTCCTTGATTTCTCCTTTTGCATTACAGTAGTGTAAATTATGACGAAAAGTCATTTGTTTTGTATTACCTTTTCTGGTTGACATGTGTAGTTCATCAAAGAAAGTAATCTTTTCTTCATACTTGTAAGATTTTTTTTTTTTGTGCCAAACTTCTTGATCAGAACATCTATTTTTTTTTTTTTTTTAGTTTTTCCTTTTTTCATTTATTTACTGCCCATAGACTAATACAAGTATTGAGCATTGTCAATATATAAAATAAAATTTACAACATTATATAGCTTGCAAAAATTCATTTATATCATATACAGGATTAATTAAAAGGTATTTTTAACACATTGCTTAAATTTAACAGAATTGTTTTCTCTTTTTACATAGGCTGGAAGTCTATTGTACATTTGTAATCCTATTATATATGGATCTTTATTTACAGATTTTATATTATAACTACTAACTACTTTAATGCTATCATGCTGTTATGCTTTAACTTATTTAAGATAAATGTAATTAATCTGCTTATTTTATAAAGGGTGATGTGCTAGAAATGAATCCATAATTTTCTGCATCAGATGAAATAAACAATGAGTTTAACAGTATAACAAGAACAGTCCAGCAAAGAAAAAGCTAAAAATGTAGATTCACTTGTATCTCACAGCATGTGACAGTGCACAACTTAATGAAGACAGTAGAATATATCCTTATCTTTATAAGAGAAGTAAAGTCAGTAATCATATGTCATAGATTTATAGCATTTTAAGGGACCTGAAACCTGATAATTGGGCGCTAATGACCTCAGCTACTAAACCCTGCTACTACAATTACTGCTACTGCTACTACTGATAAAAAGGCATCTCAGCAAAATTAATTGGTCTTTCATGCCCAATTATAATAAGAAAATGCCGCAGTTAAATAAATAAGTGAAATAAAAACAAATACGAAAAAAAAAACAATATATTTCGGAAAAATTTCTTTCCAGCCATATTTCCAAAATTGCACATTAAAACAGTCTCGTTTCTGAAAGATTCCTCTTCTGAAAACACAGATTGTGAACGACTTATATCTGAAATAACATCAGAATATTTTCTCTGAGTTCTTTGTTTCCAAATGCATTATTTAAAATAAATAGAAGTAATTTCAGATTTATTTACTCAAGTAAAATCTATGTTTTTAGATACTCTGACTTTGTGTGTTCGTAGAATTCTCACGTAACAACATTACATCACATGATAACACAATCTTCCAAGGTCGATGACAGTAACAAACCGTGACAGCTGATTACATTAGCTCTCATTACAACAACACTCTTGTTGCACAACTACCACACTTTGCAAGCCGTCACATCCTTAAATACCTAATTCGTAACTCTAGATGGTTCTAAAGTCAGCCAGAACCCGAACAAGCTCTATCAGTCCAGAAATTTCCAATCATTCTATGACATTCTAGAAGCGTAACTTAATCTATGACGGCGAGTCCTTTACCACAGTTATTGCTGCCTGCCGACACTTGTTTATAATCGCCGCGGTATCATTAACTGCTTAGCAAGGCTCATTATAACCATGAAACTTTATCTGCCAACTGTTTTCTTATTTGTGCTGCAACTTTTATGCCTGTTGTCGTGACAATATTTTCAAGGTGTTCCATAAAGCAATCATTTCCTTGTATTCGAGAACTGAAGGACAATATTGATGAACAGTATTGAACAAGCATTATTTAAATTAAATAGGTAATTATTGCAGTCTTTCAAGTAATTTCAGATTTGTTCATTCAAGTAAAATCTTCATGTTTTTAGATATTTCAAGGTGTTGCATAAGGCAATCATTTCCTTGTACTCAGAGAAATGAAGGACAATATTGATGAACAATACTGATATTCACACTATAATACTAATGGACAATATTTTAGATAGTAGATAAAAATGTAGAAGCTGGTAGGTTTGATAAACAAATGAAGCTTTTCTATCATGGGTGAGGGTAAAGAAAGATATCAATGTAAATTGTGTTGATTGCGATTTCTTACTATTAACAGGCCAGCATTTGACAAATTATCCCATTATATTCTGCAGTAGAGATATGTTTTGTTGTTCTTGTTATCATGCTGTAATACACTGGATATTACAAATGTGACCTTCCCTTCCCTTCCC
This sequence comes from Mantis religiosa, assembly GCA_030765055.1. Taxonomy (NCBI): domain Eukaryota; kingdom Metazoa; phylum Arthropoda; class Insecta; order Mantodea; family Mantidae; genus Mantis; species Mantis religiosa. The sequence goes on from CM060951.1 coordinate 138,705,984, forward strand.
TTAACTTCCCTAGTTATACACTATAGTAGTGTAGGGGTTTCTTGGTCCTCTAGCACTTATGCCATTAGACATCGGGTTGAGGAACCACAACTCTGGATCAGATAGAGAAATCTAGGATGGGTGATCAGCCCAATGCCTGCAATGAGAGTGAGATAAGTAGATGAACGGAATGAGGACAAAGTGGAAAAGTATGATGATAATGGAACATTTGATGGAATGATGGCAGGGGAAACCGGATATCCTGGAGAAAACCAGCCCCTGTGCTGTAAATGTCCAGCACAAATCTCATGCAGTTGCCTGGGATTGAACATTGGTCACCTGAGTGAGTGTTAAGTGGTCTAACTGCTTGACCATAGTGTGGCCTAACACATCAATCCTTTTTAGCATTTCTGTAGCAAAGTTCATATATGTAATTTGTTCATTAGGTTTTATTGCATGAATCATTTGAATATTTTATTCTCAAGCCTTTTGTGCAACACTTTATGCACTGTCGAGCATGAAATTTGTAACTTCAAATTAGGGGACCTGCTGATTTTTGTGAGCTTCGTTTAAAAGCTTCTTAAACAATTAGCCCTTTGCAAGTCCATGACTTTCCAGGAGAAATAACATGTAACAGACCACCTGTAGTTCTCAGTTTATTAATCCAAATCCATATTTATGTTTCTTGTAGAGTTTGTCATCCATATTGGGATCTAAGTCATACTGTATAGATGTAGGAAATTGCAACCTGAACTTTGCCTTGCACTTTTGCCATTTAAACTTTGATATGCACATGCATGTAATCTGACCATGGAACAAAACAAACCTCTGTAATGGCGCAACTTGGTTGCATCTATATCAGTTATTTTATGTAATATTAATCTTTTTTAATTTTGATACCTTCTATTTAAACACCCAGTATGCAGGTCAGTTTATTGAAATTCAATATAATGCTTACTTGATTAGCACTTATTTCATAAAAAGAAATTTATGGTATAATGAGACAAAATCATGTTTAACTTGTTCCTTTCATATAACTTTCAGTGGCACATGATTGCATTTGGTGATCTCTAACCACTGTTCCAAATTGCTTCTTTTCTTTTTTCCCCACTTTTATATTTTATCTTTCCTTTAGTTGTTTTTACCACCTTTGTTATAAAACATACCTACAACTTCAAACTTGAGGGTTTAAGCTCATAACATATCTACGAAAATTGCAATTTTGACATATCTGCAGCAGTACAGACAGACATTAGAACACCTAAGATAATTTATTATGAGTGAATGTACCTTTATTTCCATTTTACATAAGTTATAATATTTCACAATATTTCTATTGTCTACCTTACCCTTAGTACAAATTATCTTGCTCCCTGGCCTTTGGCTCACCTCAGAGTGCGCTCCTGCTTCATCCTTACTCTCTCCCTTCCTTCTCTCTTTCCTTCTCTACTCTCTTCTGCTCCTCTTTTTTTCTCTGCTCCATTTCTCTTTCATCTTTTTTAAAACTCCCCATGCTCTTATTCTTCTTTAACCCCTTTTCCCTATTTTTTTTGGTCTATTTCATCCCATTTTTACTCCCATACCTTATTTCTCCACTCCACTATTTCTGTTCACTCTTATCAGATAATGCTCCATGCTCTCTTCTCCCATACATAGCTCATACAACCCTTTTCCCCCATAGCCCCTTAAGAAACAGTGTTCCTGTCCTCATCCATGGCAGCCCTTCTCTTTGCCCCTTATTGCAATCATTCACATACTTCTCTCTTCCCCACTCCCTTTTTGTTATTCTATAGAAACCCAATGATTTTTTTTTATAAGCTCCCCCATAACTCTTGTCTTCCTCTTCCTCTATTTATCCTCTATCCTAATTCTCACCATCTTCCAAAATCTTTCTCTATCTCCCCTTCCCTTCTCCCAAAAGTCTGCCATTCCTAATTCTCTCATTTTACCTTCTACCCCTAACTACCAGCTGCTCTTACTTTTCATACATTTTTGCTGGTCCATGCATATCCATTTCCTTTATTATTCCTTTCCTTTTTGGCCTGCCTAGCTCGGCTAAAGCTACTTCCCCTGGTGCCGAGCATGATAGCCCTAGCACTTCTTTACAGAACATTCTATGCCTGTGATCTACTTTCTCACTCAAATCCGTCCCAGTCCTATTTCTGCTGCATATATCATTTTAGATTCCTCTACTGCCTTGTACACTTTTTCAAGCCATTTGGTTGACATTTCCAAATTATATTTACACAGTCTCAAACCTGTCTTTGCTGCCTTCCTTTTAACCTCTATCTTCCTGCCATGTGATGCCCATTCACCATTGCTGCTCATTCTTACCCCTAGATAATCATACTCCTTGTAACCCTCAATTCTACCCCACCTAGATATCATTTTTCCTCTTAATTTATTCCCCATTTAATATGCCATTACCTTTGTCTTTATGTTTAATCCCCTATTCCTCACAGATCTCTTGTTCTCCATTAATTCTTTTCTGCAAACCTATTATTTTAAGTACTCCTTCCATTGAAATCCCACCAGTCGAATATTTGATAAAGTAGTTCATAGTTCCACCACCAGAGAGAAGACAGCAGACAACAACAGACAATAGTTGGACCTTCAAGGTTGAGAATGGAAGCAATAGGTTCTGAAATTAGTCCCTCAAAACAAAAATGTATGTGACAGAGTATTAGAAACCAAGTTAATAATTGTTTTCTTATGTTGGCATTTAAATGAAAGGTTTGCTCCTGTTGGGAATACTTAAGACTCCTGAGTGTATTAATACTGTGATGAGCCACATAATTTATTTAACTAATACTAATAAAGAACTGTTTTGTTAAGTTAGCCCATTTTCTACATTATCATTAGTAGTTCAGGTAAAGCTTAAATACATGGGAAGACCTGTTCCTAATCTGCACAAAAATACTTGTATAACAATTGCAAAAGGAAGCAAAAATGGACAATTGTAAAATAGTGTCCACATCTCTCAACAAAGGAAGAAACCCATTTCTTATCTGCAAGTGTGATTTATGTATACTAACAGTATACATAACAGTAAATAGGGAAAGTGTTGTATTCAACCCAAAAATTAGATATTGAGATTTCAGTAGAAGTATCCTGCATCCAAAACTAAGCATTGAGTGCATATGAACAATACAACTAAAAAATGAAAATTTGTTTCAATACCAAAAATTCAGTATGTTCCAAAGATGCAATGCATCTTAACCTTTTTAATGGAACATTTTTTTAAAATTCTGGTTTTCTTAATACTAATTATTTTGATTAAAAGACCATATGTTTTAAGATATTTTCATGGCAAATGAAATGTATATCTTGAATTCTTTGGGAGTATCATTAGAAATCCTTTTCATTCTGGATGACTTTTATGTAACTGGTAAGGCATAAGATATATAATACATCTTCGGCTATCCCTGTGCTGGGCTCTGTCCCTTTTACTATTAGGGCAGTCCTTCTCTACATTTACATTGTTTGGTATGTGTTTGCTCCTTTTTACTATTAATTTCAACTGTTTCCCCTTCCTCTTTAAATATTATTTCCTGTCCTGGTGGTTATGGTTTCGTTTTACTCATCAATCTTGCATCAGTTCACCACTATTTACAATTTGTTGCTTTCTCTGACTTATTACTATTACCACACATGAAGTAGGTTTTCTTACTTCTTATTTTTCAATATCTCTCACTCATCTCCCCTTCCCCATTCCTATTTAAATATGCAAATTTTTCTTTTTTATTTTATTTATTTTGCTTTTATTTGCTGTGTGTGCATGTATGAGTGTGTGTGCTAAAGTGAACCTCTTTGGATATATTCCGTGTTATTTGACTGAATTTTACAATGGGAAGTTGTTCATATTATGTCTTGTCATTTAAAGAGAATAGAATTTCATAGCCGTCACATAGCATAATAACAGAATCCATAGTGTGACAGCCCATAGAGGGCCAAGGCTTGCCAACCTGACTGCCGGCCTCACGCCCACATGCAAGGTAGAGGTGGGCAATCATCCAACTGATACAAAGAGAAGATATGGTCAGCATCTCGGCACCCCCAGCCAGACAGTTGGCTTTGTTGACAAGGGCCGCTTACCTATGGTAAACAATTTCCTCACAATGCTGATTGGGCACCGGTTCTATACCCGAGATTTAAAATCTGCACCTCAAAGGGTGGGATCAAACCCGGGTTGCATTCCGTGGCAGGGAACCAAAGCATGATTCCTTAGCCCACTATGCCATGGCGCAGGACCGTCGCATAGCAACCAGCTTTAAAACATGTGACTGTTGCTTAAGGTCTACTGTATTCTCATATTGACCTTAAACATACAACAGAATTAGCAATAAGGTACTCTTTATCTCAATTAACATGAAGTAGATTTAGGAAGTAACATTTGTAAGAATAGTTTTTACAAAAGTAGAGAAAATCATATGATTTATCAGGTTTTTTATGCAAAATATCAGATTTTTATGAAAAAGAGCAGACTATGGTTCCTATCATTCACTAATAATAAGAAAACCATACTGAAAAAGTTTAAAGCTAACAAAAATAAAATAAAAAGAAGTATAAAATATGTTGGGTTTTAAGAGTTGTCATATGTGAACTTCTCATTTTGAATTATTCTTCAACTACTTATATATCTCCTACAATTCTCAGAATTAAGATGAAAGGATATAATATTCAGCAGTTTGATGGCAACGATATAAATTTTTGGAAGTATCATTGTAGATAATGTTTAGATACAAAATTTATTTCAGTTTAGCAGTGGGCACTCCACTCGGCAGTATTGTACGGGCTACCAGTATGAACAGGCCCTTGACTCTAGAGCAATGCATTGTCATATGTGAACCATATAAGTGTACAAGTATCCATGCTTTAAAACAAGGTGCCCTAGTATTATGAATGCATTTTTGTGACTGGCCTCTTTCATTAATTAATTCACATCTTTTGTTCTTTTACAATGAGGCAGGGTTTCACCTCAGTGGTCTTGTCAACAGTCATAACAGTCGGTATTGGGCCTCTGAAAACCATTGTGTACAAGAAATCCTTCGTTATGATCAGAAAGTTGAAGTTTGGTGGCTGTTAGTGCTAGATGCATAATTGTTCCAATATTTTACAAGCGTACTGTAAATGCAGAGAGATATTGAAATGACATTTTGATCCCATTTTATCATAAACTGACAGAACAAGAGAAATCATATGGATGGTTTCAACAAGATTTTCTACTGCCCATACTGCAGTAGGGAAGTGTTTAAAGATAGAGTAATTAGTGCTGGTGTATGGCCCTCTCGCTCCCCCTATCTAGCAGAGTGTGTTTTAATATAATTTTGTGCTTCATTGTATCATAGTCCTTACACATTGGAAGAGTGTGTTTTACTTGGTTATAACCTGAAAGACAAATTTTACAAGACAAATTCTCATACATTGGAAGAACTAACACCAAACATTCGAAATGAAATTGGAAAAATTACAGTTGCCCAACTTAATCATGTGAATCAGAATGGGTTCTCCCGATATAATGCTTGTTTAGCCAAGGGTGTATAATATTTCCATCATCTTCTGTAAGGTGAGAGTGTTATGCATGCTTTACATGCAGAGTTTATGTAGGAACAAAGCAGGCTGTTGCACTCTGAAACACGCACAGGCGAAATGCCTGTGCCCATTAGGTTTGCAGACCTGGATGGGCTTACAGGCCACAGAATTGCACTTTCCCTTAAGAGCCATTTTTTAAAATGCTTAGAACAAATTTTAATTTATAAAACAAAATAGGCATTTAGAAAATGTCTAGTTTATCTGATTTGTGTGCAATTTAGTTCAGTTGAAAATGCAGAGCAGAAATGGTATTGACAGAAGACCTTGCATGTTATAATTGGCAGCCAGAATCCAGCACAAACCAAGATGGTTTATTTGATTGTTGGACTTAGGATTCTTTTGTCATCCTATTAACTATGAATTTACTATAATTCCTTTCTTGGAACTGTTGAAAACAGTGTTGTTGTAATAAATTTCATTTAAAGGGAGTCGATTAATGACACTAAACAACACTTACTTTTAAATTTTCCCGGAACATGTTTCAGAGACTATTTTCCTCCATTGTCAACCGGACATCAACTGCTTCTCTGTGGTGTAGCTGGCGATATTTTGTCATAGGTCTCCTCTGGTGGCAGTTCGAAGAACTTGCTGAACAAATCTTTCTGGGGGATGTCGAAATTGAATACTTTGTTCCTATTAAATGAAGATTTGTTCCCATGTAGACAGTTCTTGTTTTCCTGATGTATGTTTTAGTAGTTTTGGTTCTGGATTTATGTTGTGGTTTTTTTTTTTTTTTCCAAAAATGTGTGGCAACTGCTGATTTTTCTAATTGTTTGTATTTTATGCTCCTAAAATACTCCTTTGCTCTTGTTTCTAAATTTCTTTTGGTGCTTCCAATATAAATTTGACTACAGTCACAGCATTCAATTTGATATATACCAGATTTTTTGTTAGCTGGAATAGCATCTTTGATGTTTGAGCATATTAGGTTGTCTAAGGAGTAATGGTTGACTGGTACTAGTTGAATGTTTTGTTTTTTGAAGATTTTTTTGAATTTATCAAAGGCCCATGGATGGTAAGTGAATTTTTTGAAAATCATATTAGTTTCTGTAGCTGAGAGGGTTGTGGTTTCCTTTATTAGCTTCTTTTTTGCTAAGTTCACTATTTTTGTCTTCTAATGATTTGGAAAAGTCATTTTTTGTGCTATTTCAATAATTTTGTTGTATTCTTTTTTCTATTCTTCTGCTGTGAGAGGGATATTGACCAGTCTGGGTGTTAAATTATGGAAGATTGCCTGTTTGTGGGATCTTGGGTTGTAGCCATTAGCTTTTATGTAGTTGTCTGTCTGTGTTAGTTTTTTGTAAATGCCAAAATTTATTCTGTTTTTATTGCTGATTATTTTTAGATCCAAAAATGGTAAATACTCATCTTTTTCTATTTCTACAGTGAAGCTGATGCTTTTTTCTTGGATATTTAAAAGTTAATATGAATATTACAATGAATTTACTATTCATAATACTACTTTATTCACTTCAGAGATTATGCTGCCTCTCAGCATGATGGACATTGAATTTACCACTGCCATATATAAAGGATCTTCCAAAGGCTCCCAATGTGTAAGTATTCAATTAGTAAAATAAAAGCTTATGCTTATCACTTTTTTCAGTAGGGTAACAATTTTATCTCCAACATCATGATTTTATTTTGTCTTCTAATTGTCTCAAACTATTATAAAAGTTATTATGATTACTTAATGCTTTCAGAATATATAATTATCTGTGTTATTCCTGGAGCTTCCTTTTCACCATGTTGTCATAAGTATATTTAGTATATTTATTTGTACAGTTTCCATTACAGTTTTACTTACAATTACTTTAACATTGTGCATGCACAAATACATGAAATTGCTGATCCTAAAATTTACTCGCTGACTTGGGTCCCCTGGCTATAAGCCTTTGGTTTTCCTGAGCAGCTTGGTGTCATTTCTTCTTGACCTTCACGTCTTTTACTCTAATCCACTTTTCTCTTATATAAGAATTCTCCTATATATATTTTTCTTTTCACCTGTCCCCATTAACATGCATAATCCACCACTTCTTTGCTGTCATAAGTAGTATACTTCTAAGTGTAAATCTTTTGATTTTTTTTTTTTGAAACAAGAATAATATGATTTATAATCAGTATGTGCCAATATTTGTATCAGATTCATAAGACAGAAAATAGATTTGGAAAAAGACATTTTAACATAGTGTACTGAACTGCTTTGGCATCCATCAGCTACTAACAACATAATAATGAGCAATAACCATCGCATTACCAGTGCGAACACCAATAAGATCACAGCAAGGCCTATGATGCTGGGCTCATATGAGCATCTTTTCACCCATTTTATTCATTATCCAATTCGACTTATTTGGATTTTTTTGTTGTTGTAATTTACGTCCTCCAACGTTAAGTCATATTGGACGATGAATGAAATGGGTGAAATGATGCTCGAATGTGCCCGGGGTCCATGGAGCTTAGAGTTACCCAACATTCGTCTTTTAGGATAAGGGAAAATCCCAGGAAAAACTTATCCAGGTAACTCACCCTGACCGAGATTCGAACTCGGGACCTCTTGAATGTGAGGCAGGCACGCTACCACCACGTTACTGAGGCGGGCTAGACTTATTTGGAGGATGTTAATTTAAACAAGAAAATAGCAAGAGTCAAGAAACTTCAACACTACCTGCACCATGTATTTATACATATATTAGACACAGTCTCTTTTATCCTTATAAATTTAGATGTGCTTCAGAAGAACTCATCCATGGATGATTATAACACAAGAGCTTATAGTAACATACCTCTTAATACCAGTACCTTGAATCTCTGTCCATCAGGATATAAATATGTACAGATAATGTAAAAGGGCTAAATCACAACAAATTTAGAATAATCAACAAAAATCTTCTAATCAGCCATTTTCCACTCCCCTTTAAGGGGTACTTGGATCTAAAATTCTAAATGTCATGGATTAAAATATACTGCTGCCTCGGATTTATAATTAAAGCTTCCTTCAGGAACAAGCGATGGAAAGAAATCAGAAACTGTGATATAGTAGATTTTTGGAAACTTGTAAATTACTTATCTATATACAGTCTAGTATACATTATTTTAAATATTTAAATTGTGTGTGATGTGTACTTCTCAAGGCTGATAATTACATAAATGAATGAATAAATAAATATAGTTTTTGGCCAAATTGTTCCATGAGACAATAAAAAGACTAAAAGAGCCAAATCACTGATGGTAAAATATGCATTTTACTGTATTCATCTGTCCTCATAAGCTAACCCAGATGCTCTCTTTATGGATAATCATTGTGTTACTTTGTGATCTGTTTTTATTAAAAAGATTTGCTTATGTACATTTAATAGAAACCGGTTATTTGAAAAATCGCTCAGACAATAACAGTGGTGACATAAGGTAATGATATGGTATATTCTGAAGTATTTTTAATTCAAATTAAAGTAATAGAACTTACATATTCTGTCTTCTGTTTCAGAAAATTGGAGCATATTGTCTACTTGGGATGCTCCTGTGGAGCAAAATACTGTCCATCCAGAGGCATTACATTTTTCCAGTGCATCCAGTAATCGTAGAAGTAGAAACTTAGCAAGAGAGCCTGGAATCTTTTCTTGTCCAGTTTGCAGAAAGTTGTACAGATATAAAAGGAACATGCTATCACATCTACGAACAGAATGTGGACAGTTACCAAAGCTTAGATGTCACTGCTGCTCCTATCGCAGTAAAAAAAAGTATGATCTTAAAAGACATATGTGGACTCAACATGGGTTATTATTAAATGCTGTTACTTCATATTCAACAGATGTGAACTGAATTAACTAATCACCAAAATTATTTTGAAATATAAGATATATCCTAAAAGTGATATTGAGTGTATTACATCCCCACTCAGCTCCTAGATTTACAGTGTATTTTAGGGTTATAGATCCTTTAAAATATTGAGAGATTTCAGTCAGGATATTATTAATGTGTATGAATGCTTTTCTTCTTTCATAACTATGTATGAAAATATAGAGTAATAAAAGACTTTTGGTCCCTGTTTACTTTTCATATAGATAGATTTGAAAACTCAGAGATCTGACCAAGATTTTCCAAAGGCTGCTGCAATTGTTTTGTTTTAGTCACTATATCACAGGAATGATACTAAATTTTGCTAGTAATATTTCATTCCAAAATCAGTTCTTATTGTGTGTAAGCACACACCAGTTTAAAGTTTATGGAAGCAAGTCCTATTTCTTCTAACTTTGAATGAAAGAACAAGAGAAATAACATTTTAAATTAAAATATTTGCTTATAAGCCGTTAAAGCTAAAACCAAATTAGGTTTTAACTATTATTTTTTATTAAATTAATGAATTAATTAATTAAAAGATAAAATAAAAACGTTAATGTGTTCATCTTAAACATTCATAGGAAACAAATCCAAATTATTTTTGTTATTGAGTATAAATGATTAATTAAAAGTCCTGCATCACCTAAATAACTTTTGAACCTGTGGCCGAACTACTTGCAATCAAAACTAATTGTTTAATGAAAAGGAAATATAGTTATGATAAGTGAGAATGAAACCTGTTTATTTAAATCACCACTTGAATTGCAACTATAACAATTGAGTGACATGTAAAAGTTCTTAAAACATATACCTGTAGCATCTTAACATATTAATACTTCATTCCATTCCATTTTGTGTGATGTGTGCACTGTCATGTTATTGTTCTGGCTTGTACATTAAATGATACATAATAATTATTGTCCTGTGATACAACAGATGTTTTTCAGTATAAAGAGAGAAAATGAATATGAATATATTATAGTATTTGTGGTGGAGCTAATCTCCATTCTCACCATTGAAAAGCCTTATTATTTGTGATTGACATGGGCTGCTAAAATATCTTCTAAATTAATAAAAGATACAAAATATGTATATTAGAAATATGAACAAGTTGAAATTATAATTAAATATGCTTATCAAGATGTTTTGAATCTTTCTCATTGTTGATGTTACTTTATTGTGAATATTTGTGAACACAAAATATATCTACATAGATGACATTATACAACAGCTAAGCAATGGAGGAGAACTAAACAAATAAAAGATAACCTGATACTGCTCATAACAACACAATGTGTGTTATTTATTCATTTTATTGGCATTTGAACAAATACCTATAGAGATGACAGCAAGCCATTGTTGAAGTTTCTGACTAACCTTTCTTCTAACTCTACAGATATGAAATTTCTGAATTTCAAAATCTTTTAATCACCCTTATGCAAGAATGTTTTGCTGCATTTCCTCTATTTGTTGTAATAACTTAATTAATATACTTACCAGTGTATATTAGATATATATTAGATATATAATTAGAGACAATAATTTTGTCCAGTGTAATATTCAAAATTACTCAACCAATTTTATAATTAACAACCAAGAGGATTATTTTGCTTGAAGTAAATAATGTATCATTGAAAACTTCCACCAAACCCTGCTATATTCACTGCACAAGAAAAAGGTTGGTATTCATACATTTTCTGTATTCACCCTAAAAGAATTTCCCAGAAGGCAATGAGCTGGATGCTATTGTTATGATATTTGTAACTGAAGGTGGTTTACATGTAAAATGTACCTACTCTAGAAGGTGTTTGCTGAGTAATAAACATTAGATTGTAAAAATAAAACACTTCATTGTTAAGTTTCCAAATTCAAAAGTACCACACTGAGATATTTTGCGTGATTTATTTAATAAATTTAAGGGATGAGATGAGTGCAAGATGCTGTGAGGAAAGGTAAATGATAACAGTTATATACTGACAGATACTTCAGACAGAATGCTTAAAGGTCTAAGAAATCAGTAAGCAAATTGGCCCAACAAATTGATGTTTATTGTGGTTCTCCATCATAGAAAGTGAAAAAAGAACTTGTTTTGGATCCATATAATACAGAAATGTTTCAGAGGTTTACTATGCACCATCAAATTTATATACCTACCGATAATACTTTTTTTTTTTTTTTTTTTTTTAGCGATGAAGCTTAATTCTACCTATTCTGGATGTATGAATTCACAAAATATATGAGTACTTTCTTTTTCTTTTGGCACCTCAGTTAATTCTGATGTTTACCATTTGGATATCATATTCTGCTTCATTGGATAGCTAAATGAAAATGGAGTAAACAGTCCTTTTTTCCAACAAGACAGCCTGCAACATGGCTATATCATTAGAAGACATTTTTGGAGAAAGATTATTCTTCTTAGGCCATGGCCCTATAATCTACCTATCTGACCTCTTCCAATTATTTTAAGAGCCACTATAGCTTCAGTCTACACAGACAATACAAAAAAAAATGACAAGCTGAAAACAGCAGTTACAACTTAGGTAAAATCTTTAATAAAAGAGACTTTAAAGACAGTTTTTGAAAATAAGTTAATAGTGTCTTCATCAAAGTAGTTAACATTTTTAATGCCTTATTTAAACAAGCGAGTTTCATATTATTTATTTAAGTTACCATTAATAAATTGCATATACAAACCTAGTAGATTTAACTAGCGGGACATTATAACTGCATGCTTGTAGTAAGTCAGCTATCACATAATTCTCTCAGGAATGTTGTTTACACAGGATATACAGAACAATCTCTTGATAAACTTGCAGATTATGTACAAGTCAAAAATGTTTAAATTATACAATTGAAGGGAGAGGTTTATGGAATCTTAATGTTTTTTCCCCTATTTCATTGAATATTTATACCTGGAAATTGTGTTTATTCTGATGTCAAAATTATGGGGCCTTTACATAATTAAACAACAACAGGACATGAAAGAAGTCACAAAAGTAGTTTAGAATTTCATCTATGTGCTTATTTAAAAATTGTTTGGTGAACTAACTTTCATAGCCAGTATTGTTAAAGTAAAAATGTCTTGCAGTTCAGGAGGTAGCAATCAAAGATTAAAAGAATTGTGAACTTGTCATATTGTCTAAATTATACATAAACCTCTTTGTATGTTGAATCTTCTTGCTCCTTCTAAAGTACTTTAACAGCATTTTCACAAGTACTTAAGATATAAATTATATTCCAAAGAAGATAACGTCGTAAATCATGGCTTTCTTTATAAATTACTACAAATAAAATTACAAACTTTTCTTTTAGTAGTGTTTCCAAAAGTGTATCTTTGTCAATTAAACATTACTTTCATAATTCACCTGTAAATGTTAAAGATTTAAATATTTGTGTGTTTAATGTTCAATAATCTGTTCATGTATGCTTCAAAGAAGAGCAAGAAATACATATCCTTTTCAGTAGGTCTTCAAGAGAAGCATGCAATGCCAAGTCATGAATTGTTCATAGCATTTATATTTTACACATGTACCTGACAAGAGAACAATGTTACAAAGGAAACTGCAACACTCTGCCTAAGTGAAGTATAGATGCAAAGGACTACTGCATTTTGTGGTGAGCAGTTAAGAGATATGTTACTGAATTTCTGGGAAGCTATTTTTGATTGATCTTTTCCAAACAGAGAACTTCCTGGCCAAAATGGCGTCATGGTCAGGATTGCATTTTAAACAGTAAAGGTGATGAGTTTGGTGTCCCACCATATCAAACACAGAGTAGATACCTCCTATTGGGTGTTGGGAGTGCTGTAATAATTATTTATTATTAGTGAAAATGTGCACATGTGAAAATACAGTTACATACAATACAGTAAAACAAGGTTACATTTGTCTAGAGTTAGTTTGGTTATTGATATTTGTCTATTTTTGTGATTTTGTGTGTGGTATCTTTCACAATGTTCATTGCACAGATCACATGCACAGTGGCTCTCTGGCTGATAGGGCTGCACCATGGCTGACTAGTTAAACCGCTCTGCTCTCACCAAGGCGACCCGGGTTCAATCTCAGGTGACTGCAAAGTGAGATTTGTGGCGGACAACATGACACTGTGGTGGGTTTTCTCCAGGATCTCTGGTTTCCCCCACCATCTTGTTCTATCAGCTCTCGATCTTAATATCATGTATCATCAGTGTCACCACCTGCAGTGCCACATGTAGCAAAAGTGTGCATTAAACATTACACATTTCATTTCTGGCTGGTGGAATCCATAGGTTGCATACCGTATTGTTATATGTCAGAGCTCGTAGTCTGTTTGTTCTCATTCTTCTGTCGTTATGGCATTGGTGAGGTAGAGGTATTCCAAATATTGTTGTTTTTCCCTATGAATGTTTAACCTGTGTTCTTGTAGGCCTTGGGTTTGGTTCTGATTTAAATCTGTATCACCTTAGGGAAAGATGCCAGAGTTAATTGTGTCTTAGGATATTACTTATGTACAGTTAAGGTATGTTTGATCATTCTGTGCTAATACATATGAAAGGAAGATATGTTATAGTACAAAAAGTACATTCGAAATGCTTGCTTCACTAATTATTTTTTTGGAAATATTAATTAAAGATCTTTAGTAAAATAACAGTTTACATTCATGTACTGCATTGTTTGGGTGTATAAATTTAGGAACAAACTGACTCAGTGTACCATTAATGTGTAATGCTTGCAATACATTTAAGAGTTTAAAAACACTGATGTCACCTTTTTTCAACGCTAAAAAAATATATTTTACAAAATGTGCAGATAAGTAAACAAAAATGATTTTGGAAATTGTATAAATAGAGCAGATAAATCATTTATTGGGGCCAGTGTAAAGTGATAAGTTTTTAAAAGATATATCAATAATTCAATAAAATGGAGAAATATTAATTAAATGTTGCACAGAGAATAACAGGACTTTTATGAAAATTAAGATATCTTGAGATTTCATTCAGTGTTATCTAAAATTGTACATCAGTGAGTGAGTGGACTGAATAACAGATGTAATGTAGAGGCTCTTCATGTTTAAAATATTCTGTAGTAACATTAAGAGTCATTCATTCCTGTACAGCTTTTTTTTCCCAAATGAAAGAGTCCTCCATGCTGACAAAAATAGAGAGACTATGAATGACCATCTGTAGGTGTTAATATGTTTCTTTTTTTTTGGGGGGGGGGAGAAGTTGGCATAAGCAATGAATTCACATATGAGAAGGACATGTGAAGTAATCACTGATTATTGTGTTCTTAAGTAAACAAATGTGTAAAAACATGTTGATCTATTTCCCCCCATTTTTTGCAATAGAAACCTAATGAAATACAAAGGTAGAAAATATAAAACTTAATGAAATAAAATAATTGAAGAAGCAAGCATTTTGTCATACATACTTCATTGTTTAAAGCCAATAATATATTGCAGAGAACATTAAATAAAAGATAGTGGTGTGAAGGTAAAAATAAAAATTTTAATTTAACGTGAGTGACTTATGTGTGTTTGGAGGAATTTAGTAACAGTGACGTCAAGATTAATTGTACAAACTATTTGTAGTCATCTCTCCACCACAGAGAGGAGAGCAGACAACAACAGATGCTAGTTGGAGAGAGGTTGAAAATGGAGGCAATTGCCTTTAAAACGAGTCCCTCAATAATATAAGAAAAGTGAGTGACGAGTGTCAATAAACCAACTACAAATATTTTTTATGATTAGGTGACTTAGTTTATTTCCATTATTCCCAAATTTCATCAAAGATGAAAAGGTTTTAGGGAACTGTATTCAAAATATAACACTGTTTGGAATAGGTATTAGGGACATGATATTCATACATTAAGAAGTGATCTAAAGTAAGACGAGCAAGAAACATCTTTGTGTGTTAAGGTTGAATGGGTGAACAACTTAATCTTAAATTTGTATTTTGTTTATAATGAACCTTTGAAAGCTATCTTGACTAACTTCAATATTATATCAAGTTTTCTATGTACCTCTTAAGTTTAGAAATCTGTGAGATTTTATTATTATTTTCTTACTTATTTAATTTTTTTATAGCTGAGCAGTAGCAGCTAGCACACATTTATATGCATGTATATCAGCTGTGTTTTTTTTACTGATTCTTCTTGCAGAAGTGACTGGACAGAATTGGCTATTGCCTTCGTTGAAGTTTCTCGAGGATATTGGTGCAGCTCAACAGTGCTCCATTCAAGACCAGCAAGCAGTTAGGCAAAGAATACAGCTAATGAGCATTACACAGCAACCAAGTAAACCTGGTGCATTTAAATGTCCTCGATGTGGAAAATTTTATCGTTGGAAAAAAAATATGATTTCACATGTAAAACTGGAATGTGGACAGTCTCGACAGTTTGCATGCCCATTTTGTCCTTATAGAGCTAAATTAAAGCACCATCTAGAGGGACATTTGAGAAGCATTCACAAAGCTAAGTAATTAAAAACTGAATCAATGATAAATGGGAATGCTTTTTCAACTTGATCATTCATATTCTGTCAAAAGAATCTGATGTGCTTTACTCACATGATTTTCTCTAATCTTACAAAAGCATATTCCTCTACTTTTTTTTCTTCATGATAAACATTATCTTATTGCTAACTTTCTTGTAGGTGCAGTGGTGAGCTCTTTAAAGAGCTGGTCACTATCTAAAGCCTTTGAAATTTTGTTCTCTTTGCAGGCAGGGACAACATATGAATAATGGGTGTAAGTATTGGAATATTCAGATAAATAACAAGAAACATCTCCAAAAGGGTTTAGTCTATAAAAACATATGTGTAAGATATATACTATGTGTTTTCATAAGATCTGCATTTTAATGTTGTTTTGTGTCTTATCTCTTACGATTCCTGAGTTATGCAGAAGTCATCCAAAATGTAGAGAACTTCTGAGGACATTCTCAAAAAATTCAAGATATAAATTTTATTTGTTGTGAAAATATCTTAAAACATTTTAATCAAAATTTTAGAGCCACTGGTGAGAAAATCAAAGTTTTGATTAATTTCCCTGTAACAAATACTCTGGAGTGGGCAGATTTTCTTGAAAACCGTGGTGTCATATTTTAGAAAGTTGAACTTAAATACCCAGTTTGGTATTCAACCAACTTATCATTTTTTAGTTATGCTGTCCACAGAAACACACACATATACACACACAAACCTCTTGTTTAAAATATCTTTTTTTTTTTTTATTTATTTATTTTTGTAGGGGACCTCAAAACGTGCACTTCCAATGAAACCTTGGTATCAAATTATTCCCACTTACTATATGTGCTTAGCAGAGAAAGTAAAAATACCTGAAATGTCAAGGTGTATAAATATCTTAAGAATTTTGTTTTAATATTATGTTTTGCTTCGAGAATTTCATGTATCTGAGTAAGGAAATAGTGTACAGTTTTTATATTCTTGCCAGTAAACTATATGCATATTTTGTATGTTGATATAATGCAAAATAAAGTTCAAAAGTTCTTTGAATGAAAAATATCACCTCTTCCAATACAGATTCCTGTCATCTCTTAAAGCACACTTAAACCTAGAGCTTATTGCTAAAATTATTACCTTAGTTTTTGTGACTGCATTGATTTAATTTATAAATCTTATAAATTTGGTAACAAAGTGTCTGCATTAAAATGCAAGTTATTGTAGCTTATATTGACCAATGGGTTAGTCTAAGCTGGATTAAATGCAAAGATTATAATTATTATATGTATTTGGAGGAATTTAGTAACAGTGACGTCAAAATTAATCTCAGAAACTATTTGTAGTTGGTTTATTAATACTTGTCACGTACTTGTTTATATTAATGAGAGACTAGTTTCAAAGGCATTCGCCTCCATTTTCAATCTCTTTCCAACTGGCATCTGTTGTCTGCTCTCTCTCTCTCTCTGGTGGTGGAACTATGAACTTCTTTGTCAAATTATCTACTGGTGGGATTTCAAAGTTCATTACGCGATCCTTATTTTTCCATATGAATATGTTCATAGTTCCACCAAGAAGTTTATAGTTCCACCACCAGAGAGAGAGCAGACAACAACAGATGCCAGTTGGAAAGAGATTGAAAATGGAGGTGAATGCCTTTGAAACTAGTCTCTCATTAACATAAACAAGTAAGTGATGAGTATTAATAAACCAACTACAAATAGTTTTTGAGATTATAATTACTAATCTATTTTATGCATAAAAATGAGCTTGCTTTTGAAGTTCTGGTTATTTCAGAATAGGAGAGGAGTAGAGTGAGTTTATATACTAGTTTTGTTTGTTTATGGTTTAAAAGAAAAAGAGTAGCAGTAATCCAAATGTACAATCAGAGGTTTATTGCCTTCATGACTTTCTCTTTTTAATTGTGTTTCTGAATTTACACATGCATAGCAAAACTATACATGTGACTAGGTTGAGGTTTATTAATTTCAACTTTCAACTTTTATATGAAAGCTTTACACTACACATTAAAAAACTGACTGAATTGGTAATTCAGAATTACTATGCCATTTTTAATTTTTGAGAATATGAAGATGTGAATATTTTTGTTATAAGCGTGTATTATATAGAATAAAAAAGACATAACTCTTATTTAAAAGAGTACTCATTTGATAGCAAAATGTAATGTGCAGTGATAGTTTTGAAAAACTGAGTATGGTAAACAAGACAAAGAATCAAATAGAACAAGTTTCCAGACTTGATGCCATGGTCCGTTGATGAGAAAACATTTGACGTGTTGCCCGTAGCTCCATTGGGCATCTTGATAGAATTGACTCCTGGCTGGTTGTAACTAGAGTATGGAGCTACATGCAGAATGTCAGATGTTTTTCATTGACTGGACTACGGCCTTCAAGCCCAGAAACCACATTCTACTGGACTAACACTGGTCGTGAAAGCCTAAGCCTGTACATATATAAGACAAAGAATAAGAAGTACACCATTATTTGAGAGGAAAAGAAAAGTTTAAATGGCAGTAAAATAGATTAAATAACAAAATTAAATTATTTAGTGTTTCAGTCTATCCTCTTATTATTTCTTTTGATATATAGTGCAAAAACTAGAAATAAGAGCATCAGGACTGCTATTAAAAGTTATGCACACTACAGATACAGGAATTGGAGTTTTGAGTATTACACATATCTGAAAGAAAGAAGTCATTCAACATGTATCATTCTTCATAATCTGTGATTGTTAGAAACTTATGCACAGCTGGAATGAACATAATGTCATATGGAAAAAATTAATATTGGTAGGGCGATGATTTTAGTGCTCCTGAATACATGCCAAACAGCAATTGATTGTTAATTAATTTTCAGTACTTTTTTTCTTCATTTTGTATTTATTGCTTACCTGTTGTTAGACTCAAAAAATAGAAGAGGTTTTTTTAAATGGTTATGCAGTTTCTCATATTTTGTTATATTGCTATAACTAGTGATTATACATATTGTAACTTACTTGATAAATAATTTTCTGTCTCCACTACATAAGGTATATAGAGGATATGTGTGGTACTTAACCAGTGTTAAGTTCTGCAATATTGGAATTAGCCATTGTATGTAAGAATCTGACAACCTGACTGCCGCCTCTACATACCCTACCTGTCTACATACACAAGGCAGATTTGGGCAGTCACTCAAATGAAGACATACTTTAACAGCAGAGTTTATAATCAAAGGAAAGAAGTAACAATGATATTTTATAGTTATTTTATATCACAATGTTATAATAGTATTCTTAATAATGTTATATAACTTATTACCTAACTCAGAAAGAGATTTATAAAACTGACTGAATGTAATTTTATAATTCCTTTTTCAACTAAGCAAAGTTGCATGCTATTATTCAGCAAGCTAGATATAACAAAGAAATTGTACAACAAAACAAGTTTTAATGTATAAAAGCCCACTTATCACTGCTCTGAACTATGCTCATTTTTTTTGGTACAGAGCAAAGAAATGAACTGGTGCTGTCTGTTTTTCATGGATGTTGAATGTGTCATGTACTGCAGAGCAGAAAACTTGGCTGGATTTCAGGAAGCACAAATTGTTTTATAGCTTGGCCTCTCTTAGTTGCCAGCAAGTCACATCAGGGAAATGTGAAAGAGAACTCTTAACCTTAGGCAAAGGAATAAAGGAAAGCACACACTAACAAGACACAATGCTACAGAGACTTTGGGAGAACTATTTATTTATTTATTTATTTATTTTATTTGCATCTGTAGACCATGAATACATGATATAGATTTTGTCATAATTTAACAATATTAACATATTAACAAATGCATATTTACATTTACATAGCAGCAGTATACCTGCTAAAATAATATACATGATTAAAACTTATGCCCTTTTCTTTACTGCCAGCAGAAAGAGAATCTTTGAGTTGTTTAGTGCACAACATGTTTATACCAACAGTAGTTAAAATGATTAACCTATACTGGTATAGCATTAGCATTTATGTGACACTGCACACTATAGAAAAGCACACTATACTGTCAGTCAGCAAGGTTATTATTACTAAATTGGCAATTATAATAGTACAGATTTGGGGATTAAAACCAACACATGATCGAGACAAGATAGGCAGAAGATTGAAATAAATAAAAACAGGTATCCAACTTATCAAGACAGTGATAATTATTTATTTCAGCTTCCTATAACTGGTTGTTTTAAATCATGTTTAATGTGTGCTTAATATCCTGATGTTTTGGGGTCTGATTTTTGGGGAAAGAAGCTTAAGTTTCACAAATAAATAAAAATCAAATTAAACACTCATTTGCTTTTTGTGCCTCAGTACTACTTCCATTTCCTCCTATTTACCTCTCCCTATCCACGAAGCACTTAAACCAATTCTCATTGTGATATTTACATCACATACCTTTTTCCCCTTAAAAGTAACCTTTAGAGGGATGTGAAGATTGTCATTAAATTAGTCTCTAGAGAATTATGTAAAAAATGAAGCTATTGACAGTGCAGCAACAAATACTACACATATATAATTATTTGTAACAAAAACTTCACTTATCTGTTGAAACTGATGTAAAATTTCCATAAATTGTGAGATCACGATTTTGTATTTTCTTTTCTGCTGTGATTGAGAATGTAAACAAAAGTTTACGAAATTGTGACCTCACAATTTATTGAAATTTTACATCAGTTTCAAAAGACAAGTGAAATTTTTTTTACAAATAATTATATTTGTGTAGAATCTCTAGAAATTTCATATTGCAGTCTTATACTCCCAATTGCATTTTTTATACACACTTTTGTTATTCAGATAATAATAATGATAATAATGGTTTATTCACTTATAAATATGAAATACATGTTTCAAGTTTCGTCCAAAAAGTTTACATATTACAATATTTAGTTACATACATCAAGATTTACAAATTTTACAATGCATATACAGAGATTAAGTAAACCGTCTTCATGGTAAAAAAAAAAAAAAAAACAATCTTCGGTTTTCCCTTTCTTTGAGGAGGGTCTCGTGGTTCCTCCTGTCCATTGGTCATAAGGTGAAGATCTCAGTAATATGAAACAGAAGATGTAATAAACTGTATTAGTATTTTCTTATTTGTTATATACTGAATGAACATAAATAATAATAATAATAATAATAATAATAATAATAATAATAATAATAATAATAATAATAATAATAATAATAATTCATAAATATGTACTTATTTACTGATTTCAGAAATATATTTTAAAGATTATACTCACTTGTTGAAATTACAAATCACAATTGCAGATATTCATCTATGTCATAAAAGGCCCTCTCAGTTAAGTAATCTTTTAACCATTTATTAAACTTGGAACCAGTTGATTGTTTAATTGTGGCTGGCAGCTTATTGTATAAAGTTCTTCCAATTACAAATGGATTTTTATCAAAAAGTTTCTTACTCTTTGCTTCCTTATACATATTCTCTTTAGTTCTTGTGTCATATTTATGTATATTGCTATTACTCCTTATATTTGTAGTTCTCCTAACTAGTAAAATAACTCTAAAAATATATAATGCAACCACTGTAAGAATTCTTTCTTTTTTAAAAGTTTCTCTACATGAATCCCTTGATTTTAATGAACAAACAATCCTTACACACCTCTTCTGTAATACCAGTAATCATTTCAAATTCTCTTTAGACGTTGTACCCCATAATTCAATACCATAATTCAAATGAGGATGAATTATTCCATAATAAATCAATTTTAAATTAGGTTTATCCAAATAGTGTGCCACGTAATTTAATAGATAGATACCCTTACTTATTTTCTTGCATATATAATTTACATGTTTTGTCCATGATAAGTTTTTGTCAATATTCAATCCTAGAAATAAGTGATCATCTGTTGTATCTATTTCTTCACTTCCAATTTTAATTTTCATATTGTTGTACATGCAATTACTAATTTTAAAATATATTATGCTTGTCTTGTTTAAATTATTAACTAGGTTGTTATTAGCAAGAAATTTAAGTATTACATCTGTACCTGAGTGTATATTATTAGTTAAGTTGTCTAGATCTTTTCCCCAACAAATTATAGATGTGTCATCAGCATATGATACAGTTTTAACATTATTAATCACAGGTAAATTGTTAGTGTTTAATGTAAATAGTAAAGGCCCAAGCACAGATCCCTGTGGGACTCCATATTTAACGGTTGCTAATGAGGATTCATATTTTGTTTCTATTTGGTTTAGTTTACATATTATTTCTGTACTTTGTACCCGGTCTTGTAAGTATGTGTTAATTAATTTACCTGCAGTCCCCCTTATACCATAATATTCCAATTTTCGTAATAAGACTTGGTGATCAACACTATCGAAGGCCTTTGATAAATCAAGAAAAATCCCCATTACTTGATTGTCATTTTCCATTTTGTTAATTAATTTGTCTATAAACTCTACCGTAGCAGTAATTGTAGAATAACCTTTTCGAAAACCATGCTGGGAATTGGATAAAATTTTATGTTTGTCCAAAAAACTTAAAATCCTCTTTAAAATAACTTTTTCCAGTAGTTTAGCAAAAGTAGATGTTAAAGTAATTGGTTTATAATTACTCACATTAGTAATATCACCCTTTTTGTGTAATGCTTTAACAACCCCCTTTTTTAAACAGTTCGGAAAAATTCCTTCCCCTATAGAGGCATTTACTAGATGTACTAGGATGTTAACTAATTCTTCCTTGCATTGTTTCAGGATTTTTGATGAAACTTCATCCCACCCGCTCGAGTTTTTAGTTTTTAATTGAGTAATAATTTTGATTAATTCTGTCTCAGTAACAGGATTTAGGAACACTGTGCTACCAATATGCTTTATTCCCTCATTCCTATCCATTTTAACTGCTTTATTTCCCTTAGGCACTGCTACATTTATGAAGTATTCGTTAAATATATTACCAATGCGTACTGGATTATCAACCCTTTTGTTCTGATGATTAATTACAATGTTCTCTGAATTTTTACAGTTTTTCTTACTAGCATTTACTACTACTCATATAGCCTTACTTGTATTTTTTGCAGTAGCTACCTTATATTTAATATTTTCCGACCTTAAACTTTTGAGAGCAGCTTCATACTCTTTTTTGTAATTTTGATATCTATCATAATACAATCTATTACCATACTGCTTATAAAATATATACATGTCCTTCATTGATTCCCTAATCTTAATTACACTGGGGATAAGGATTAATTTATTACTTTCTTTTTTGCATTTATTCATAACCCATTTTGGACACGAAGTATCGAAGTGTTTATTAAATATGAAATAAAACTTGAACATTTCTTTAATGCAGGGTGTGCAGTTTCTTTAAGTTAAAAAAATGCTAAGTTAATGTAATGTCTTATGCTTATTCTGTGAGAAAATATTAATTTCAAAGCATATAATAATTTGTAAAAGAAACTTAAGATACACATATTTTAAAAATGTAAGAATTAGACTGTGGTACTGTTGAATGTCAATCATTGTAAGTGAAGTTGAGATGTGATTCATGTAAAATAAATTTAATTAGCAACATTTCATGTAATGAAGGTAAGATTTTACAGTCTTTCATAAAGCAAAGGATTCTGAAAGAAGTTACTGGTTGGAGTGGAATGGAGGCATTAGCTTTAGTAGTAATTATCTAACCAAGAAAGGCAAGTGGAGTGTGGTTGATACAATAGTTTGGTTGCTGCAACATAGTACAACAGTGGTGTTCTATGGTATACCATGGTACTGGTGTACTGGTATACAACATTATTTTAATTTTGATGCATTAATTTCACAGATATAATTATCATCTATTGCCGTGCAGTTGTCTTTTGTATTTCTGTGTATACTTACAGCGAAATCTCTATGACATATTTTTATTCTAATATTATTTTTTAAACATTTATTGTGGCCAAACTAAGCATTTGCATAAAGAAAGACATCCCAAAATGTAGTTAGAGTATTATTTGGTTGGTTGGTTGCTAATGCTCATGGAGTTGGAGAAGTTCCGTTTTCCTTCTGGCCTCCCGATAACGTGTGACTAGTTGTGCTGTCAGTTCTCCATCTGTTTTTGTCAGGGCACTACACTGGAGTAGATGATCTCTGTCCATCAATGAGATCGGGTCCCTACACAGTGTGCAGGTCGGGGATTCAAAAATATTAATCCTGAGAGTATTATTTAGCACATATTAAAAGAAGTTTGAAACAAATCAGTAATCAAACGTAAAAATACAAGTAATTGATGGAAATTAATTATTCTTTCATACTAACTATGGCATTAAATTTTTTATTCTGGCTCCACAGTATTAATTGTGGCCAAAATAAGCATTTGCATCAAGAAAGACATCCTAAAAGTCTTTAGAGTATTATTTAACACATATTAAAAGAAGTCTGAAACAAATCAGTCATCAAGTGTAAAAATACAAGTAATTGATGGAAATTAATTATTCTTTCACACTAACAATGGCATTAAAATTTTCATTCTGGCTCCACTTTACATGTATCTGAATTAGGCAATTTCAGTCTTGCTCCTGTTGACAAAACAAATCATCTACAAAACGATCAATTAGTCACAAATCTAGCACAACACCAATTACATGCCATCAACACCATCTCCTCAAGCTAGAACAATCCTGATGTAAGCATGGATATGACTGAAATAGATTATACTACTACTACTACTACTACTACTACTACTACTACTACTACTACTACTACTACTACTACTACTACTACTACTACTACTACTACTACTACTACTACTACTACTACTACTACTACTACTACTGCTACTGCTACCGCTAACGCTACCGCCACCGCCACCGCCACCGCCACCGCCACCGCCACCGCCACCGCCACCGCAGATCTGATGAGCAGTCATATAAGCATTTAAAACCATTTTATGCCAGTGATACTTCAAGTTCCTCAGTTACAAAAACTAGGAACCGGTCTCACCTTAACAGGGTAAGGTGCTAGCTGAGTCGTCTGAGTATAAATGATGAAAAATCAGCATTCTTCTATTGGAGTACGCAATTACATAGTTAAACTTTTTGAAGAATAAAATCAATGTAAGCAAACTTGAACTTTTTGCCATTATTAATACAAAATGTAAAAGTTATGAACAGAAGTTATTAAAAAGCTTGCAAAGAGAATTTAAGTATTGTTTCATCGTAGCTGATGTAAGCAAGCCTAAAATCGGTGCACATTTTCTTTTATTATACAACCTGTAAGTTGACATAAAGAGCCAGAGATTGAGTAATATAATCACTTTCCTAGTTGCTAACAGCAATTAATGTTAGCCAAGCAGAACTCAGAACTAACTACTATGTTTTAAATGTGTTTCCTGATCTGATATTGACATTTATTTGTAATATTGCCATATACATAGATGTACATATCACCAAAAATAATAAGGCTCTATACATATTACAACATCAGCTGTTTAAAGTACTGTGATTTAAGAAGTCTCTGACTGAGTAAAATTGTTGATCAGTTAAAACTTGCTTTAAGGTTATCATAGGGCAATGATTATATCTCTTACATTAAGTTATTGAATAACCAAATGCCAGATTTGGAGTATTATATTTATGAAAATCTGAAATGTTATAACATTCCTTTTCATTTAATCTAAAAAACGGTAGACTATTAAGGGTGTAGATGGCTGACAATGTTAAAATCTTGCACTAGATAAAATATGGTTTACATGAAACCATACTTTTCGATTTGAAAAAACTTCCTATGCTTCTTTTCTGTGGAATAAATATTCTATTTGTGTTGAAAGAATCTCCCCATAGAAGAAACACCATAACTAAGATATGAGTAAACAAGTTGCAAAACTTAATTTTTTGGCAATGAAATTAGCATGTTCATTCCATGTTAATAAATTACCCATTACCCTTGCATATATACGCAAGAAATTTAATATTTTCTTGATTTTTTATTTGTTTGTTCTCAAATTCCACCTTTAAATTTATATCAATTCTCTTTGTTATAAATTTTAAGCATACTGTCTTATCAATATTAACAATTAATTTTTTATTATCACACCAAATTTTAAACTGAGAGATACCTAATTTAACCTAAGTAATAAATCATTATATGCACCTGAGCAAACAGTGATACAGGTATCATACGCATAAAATAGCACTTTGCCTGTATCTATATTTTCAGTCAGGTCATTAAAATACAATAAAAATATTAGTGGACCAAGTATTGAGCCTTGTGGTCCATACACAGACCAAAATTATTAGAAAAGGTCGAGATTTAACTGTATTGGAACACCACAGTGAAGTGAAATAATTATTAATTTTTAGATGAGTCGTATTTATTACACATCTGCTTCACCTTCGTACCTATTTTGAGGACATGTTTCGCAAATCATCGTTTGCAAAACATGTCCTCAAAATAGGTACGAAAGTGAAGCAGATGTGTAATAAATACGACTCATCTAAAAATTAATAAATATTAGAAAAGGTATTGTTGACTTTGATACATATCATGTGATTATATAAATATGATTTTTAAAAATTCATTTAATGAATAGAAAAATAATCAAATCACTATTTATATTATAAGCTGAAAGCAGCACAACATGAATTTGAATACACATAACAAGCTTTATGTAGATCTTTAAAAAGCAGCTGAACTTTTGTTCTTTTCTTTTTTTTAATTAATGTTTTCCAATGTTATGTAATATTGAACAATAAATTAAGTGGGTGAAATGATGCTCAAATGGGCTGACAGTCCATAGAGTTTAGAATTAAACAACATTCATCTTTCAGTATTAGGGAAATCCCCAGAGAAAACATATCCAGATAAATCTCGATATATCCAGATAACTCACCTGACCGAGATTTAAACTCAGGACCTATTGAACATGAGACAGACATGCTACCACCTACATTACAGAGGTGGACATGTGATGACTTTCTCTAATAGCATCATCTTTCCATTAACGTAATTCAGTTGTTCCAGCAATCATCTCAAGAGACTAACATTCACAAAACACCAATTACAATACCATATGGCTGTTAGAATTTCCTCAGATAACATTTGGAGTGAAGAATAAAGCTCAGATATTCCAAAGATTCATGAATTCAATATTCAATGGATTATATTTTCTCTGTCTTAGAATAAATGAATGTGTGGTTTTAACACCTGCTTTTACTACACATGGCACTGTAGTTGGTGACACTGATGATACATGAAATGAAGATGGAGCACCAGTGGAATGAAATGGTGAGGGAAACTGGAGATCGTGGAGAAAACCCTTCCATGCCACGTTGTCCACCACAAAACTTACATATGGTCGCCTGGAATCAAACCTGGGCCGCCTTGGTGAGAGTCAAACAGTCTAAATGCTTGGCCACAGCGTGACCTGTTACTTAGATGACTGACTAATTCCTTCATCTGATGAGATACATCTATGCCATCTAGAAGCTGTCAATAAGTGGCTGAACAATTTTAATCCATGCATAAAACTGTCAAATGCACCTTTGGTATAAAGGAAATACTGATTTCTTTCAAATAAAATATATATCTTTTTTCTTATTTAACCGTTTTTTCATTATTTCCGTCTATTTTCTTGTCTGTTTTCCTTGGTTTAACACACATTCACTATACTGTGACTTTGTGGGTTCGTGAAATTAAAAGTCCAATTGCACAAATTCAAAATGCTCTTTATTTCCACCGAATTACAGTTGAAACACTTGCCGATTACACAGAACTAAGTAATGCACACAATTACAATTCGTCAGTTCATCTGTCTCAGGTCCACTCTACACTCCAATTACGTACAACTCCTCTGATGCACGTACACAGTCTTTCGGTCCGTTCAGTCACTCGGCGCTCCTCACGGGTGCTCGCCAAGAACTGAACTGACTCGCCAACTACAGACCTTATATAGGGAAGATCGCCGTTTCTGGAAGGTTCGCGGCACGCACAATTATCCTGAGGTTTCGAGACGCCTGGTGGGAGGTGAAAGAGACGGTAGAGGGCTCGCGCCGCTCTCCTAATCATCCCTTCAGTTAGTGACACGAGACAAATGGGTAGGCGTGGTCTGAATGCTTCCCGTCTGGCCCTACTGCCGGCCGGTTCTATCGGGAGTTCCGACGTTCGGGTGACAATACATATAAACACCTATGCCCAGGGCAGGACTCTAACCCGCGACCCTCTACATGGCGGAACACTAGAGACACGCTCTAGCGACCATGGCTACGAGGGCTGGCACATTTTTGGATTATCTGATAATTCCAGAAGGTTTTAAATAGCTTCTAACAGAAGTAGAAACTATCGACAATTTTCCAAAATCTCAGTCAGGCATCTTCATGCAATTTTTTCAGTATGGTCAAGTTCTTCTACAGATTTATTCCCAACCATGCAAGGTTATAGCTATGTAACCACTGTGTTAATATGATTCACGGAAAGTGGCAACAAGACACTAGAGTGCACTAAAGTAAGAAGAAATGCATTTATTGCACTAGAAATTGCTGGCACTGTAACATTTTTGGCTCATGTTCAGCATAAGCATATCTCTCCTTAGTTATTGATGCCTTTGGAAGCATCTTAGGAGCAGTACTACAAGAAATCAATGGTGTGAACCAGTTAACAAATATCTTTTCCAAGAGTCTGGCCAAAGTACACATGATCTTGAATTATAAGCCATCTAAAACTTGATCAGGCACTCGTACTTATTAGAAGAATAGAAGTTTACTGGTTGAACAAACTATCCTATACATACATTCCAGCAGGATTTAAGTAAAGCATCTCCCTTACAAACTCATCAGCATAGTTTACTGTGGTAAGAAATACATCTCTGGAACAGAAAATATGTTAGCAGATGCACTATTGCATAAAACATAGGACTTTTAAAATGCTACACTAAAATATAAGAATTGTGCCATACTTCACTTATCTGCTTGAAAAATCATAAATTCTTCAGGACTAGTTTTACAAATATATAATTTGCATCTTCAGACGAGTTGTTTATTTTTCAAACATATAAGTGAATAGGTACGTAAGTGAAGCTGATGTGTAATAAATACTATTCATCTATAAATCAATAAATATAAGTGAAGTTTGTCTCAAATATATTTTATTGCAATATTTGTATTGCTTCACTATAAGCAGCTTCAGTTTTTTACAACATTTTCAAATGCTCGTTCTGATGTGCTGATACACAAGAAGACAGATTTAAGAATTCTTAAGAAATCTCACTCCTTAAAAATGGTACAACAGTAGATGACATATTCTATAAAGTAAGTTTACTGTGATGTTAATAAAATTTTGAGTCAAGCTAATACTCCATGCTCCATATATTGTTAGTGTTTACCTAGAACATGCTTGAATAGGACATTCCTAACATTCTCAGCTAATATCAACTGTTGAATTTTTATTTGGTGAACTCCTTGGAGGCGATTGGGGTGCCTCTGTTGGTATCTTGATCAACTTGTTTGAGTTCTCTTCAAAGATGATATCGAAATTGAAGAGTTTTCCTTAATATTTCATTATGAATATCTTTTTACACATGGTTGATGCAGTTGGACCCGAAACACTTATTGATAAATGGATTTCTTGTTCTGTATCTATTAATCTTATGTTTGCATCAATAAAGTTTGTAAAGGCTAACAATTCTTTCCATCTATTTTGGAGGCTTATGCAAGAAATGTACTCAATAGTTTGGACAAAGCTTTAATAATTTCATTTTTCCAGAACCATAAAGAATGTCACTGTGATTATCACAATTGCTAAATGAAAAGTTTTTTATTGGACATCTCTTATGGAAAATTACTCATCATTCATGCAGGCATTGGCATAAGTAACTTCATTAATATTCATTGGATTTAGTAGAACTGATTTAAAGACTGCAACAGGTAGTTACCATCATTATGATAAAAAAGTTTCCGGGATATAATAGGGAGAAAATTTAATAACATATTTAGTATCCAGAATTTCAGAAATGATTCATTGAAAAAGTTACAGATAAATGCATAATTTTTATTTTAAAAAAGATGAATAACCATTGATGAACAATTGAAATTTGAGTTCTGATTTAAAGGCTTTGAAACAAGTAGTTATGTTTTAGTTTTGTTTTGAAACATCGGAAGACCTAAAAAATGATGGATAATATGTAAAATATGACACTATTAACAGTGAGACAACCAAATATATACAAATATAACAATTTGTAACTTAAAACTTCACTTATCTTATAAATAATGATGATACTTTTCTTATAAATTGTCCGGGATTGCGATTTCATGTAAAACTTTTACATATCTTCAGCCGGATGTGTAAAAGTTTTACATGAAATCGCGATCCCAGACAATTTATAAGAAAAGTATCATCATTTCTTATAAGATAAGTGAAGTTTTAAGCTGCAAATTTATATTTGCATATAATGATGGATAAATTAATGAATTAATCATTTGGAGCACATAACAGGCCTCAAGAAATATTTACTGCTTGATGGAGGAGGAGCAGGAGCAGAAGGAGAATAAGAAGAGGAAGAAGAAGTTATCGTGATGTCAAAAATATCCAGGATGTAATATAAATAAAATCTTTAACTCTTTAATAGTAACATTTAATAAAATCTTTAATAGTAACATTTATAACATCCAATATCTCAAATGTTATTCGTGCAAAAACATTCAAAATAAATGTATTATTTGTATTTTAATAAAGGTCACCCACTAACGAACAATTGAAATTCTGACTTCTTAACTTTGTTAGTGAGTATAAGAATAAGTAGTTGTTAGTGAATTATTAAAACTGTGATGTTTATCACCTTATCTCTAGTAATTGTTCTATTAGCTTTTATTGTTTGCTGTAGTTAATTAGTGTGATTCTAGGTACATCTAGTAATGCTAACATAATCCATATTTTTCATACTGTAATTTTTCCTTGTTTTTGCAGCTTGGAGTATTCAGTCAATAACATGGAATAACCAACCAAACGTATCTTCTGTTTCATACAGTGGTGATGAAAGTAATATGATACCTTTCCTCCATCAAGCAAATAAAAGTGGACCAGGGACTTTCCCTTGTCCTCAGTGTCCTAAAATATACAGGTACCTGTACTTAATAATTATGGATAATATATTGGTGTAATTAGTAATTAAAATTTCACTTCTCTCGAGTTTTGTGCTGTCATACTTATAACTGAACATTGAGTTGTAATTTATATCATAGCCTAAAACATTTATGGGCATCTTGGCCCTGTACATCACCATGTGTAACCACCACCCCTCCCCTGCTCATTTTCTGTTTAAAACACATAATCCCTTCCAACCAGCAGTGGCATAATGGTGTACAAATTATGATGTACATGAGGACATTTAGTGAAGGATGCACTTTGTCATATTTCATAGCAAAGAATAGTATTTTGGCAAATAGTGTAAAAACTGGAAATATTCAGTATTGTTTGTTCATTTTTTCACAAATTTATGATTGCTATTTTATTCATTTAATATGATAATGACACATTTTGAATTTCAGACCTTTACTGTATGGATATTTAGTGAATACATCACTTTATTCTGTTTTGCCTTTTAATGCATACCTTTCATTTTATCGAATAGGTATTTCCATCTTTTCAAAACTAAGAATCAGCAATGTGCCACCTCTTCAATAAAACAGTAGTTACTTTATCTTACAGTATCCATCCACAACATTTCCTCTTGGATGTGACAGTTGGCTTGCACCTGGCCCTAAACAGAAATGTTTATCTTGTTTTCAGTAAAGATTTCCAAATTAATGTTTTGTACAATATTTATCAAGTTAAGAGTTCTTAAAATCTTCTTTTGAAAATCTGAATCAAAACAGGAATATGCACTGAACTGTTCTCTACACTGTTGAGAAGAATATTAATGATTTGGCTTTGTGTTTCTTGGGAGCTATTAGACCAGAGATTCAAGATTGTACAGTATGCCTGGAAAGTTTATTCTTTCTTGTCAATATATCACATATATTTTTATTATATTGTAATTATTAGTAATATTGTTAATGTGATAATCTTAGTTATCATTCCATGAGTTGAAATGACAGTTGCAGGTTCAGTTTCTGTTGAAGAGAGATTAATTGTGAGCATAAGGATACATGAACATCCTCTCTTATGAAAGACAAAGAGCATCATACTAAAATGCTTTAAAGACGTGTGAAGAACTTCTACTGAAAAGGGATAATGATTTACTGGGAAAAAATGGCCTTTATGACCATCCATGAGCATCTAACACAGATAAGAAGTGCATCTTGACACATGCATCTTGACACTCCTTCTAGCAACATTTCAAACCAACATCTCAAGATCCAAGGTTATTAATATAATTTTGAGTCGAACTAATACTCAGTGCACAACTTATTGCTACTATTTACCTAGAATGCATTTTGTTCGTAAATTACAAAAAAAAAAAAAAAAAAAAAAAAAAAAAAAAAAAAAAAAAAAACGCATTTCGTTAGGATCTTCCTAACATCATCAGCTGTTGTCGACTAATAGATGTTGGTTTGGTGAACTCCTTGGAGGTAATAAGTGTGTCTCTGTTGGTATTGTCACCCTGGCGGTAGAATCGCGAAGCCGATGACAAATGATGGCCGGTGGAGATTCGGAAAACTTCGGAACCAATTGTTACCGGTAGCGACAGACAGTTGAATGTAGAGTTAGGAAAAATAAACAGTTTAAGGTTAGCTAGCAAACTGTAATGGTGACGAATGTATTTGCTAGGGAAATAAAATGCAGTTTTTGTATTTGAAGCCTCGACTTTTGATTTTCACGAACCCACAAAGTCACAACTGGTGTCAGGAAGCGGGACAACAACATCACCGAAGATTATGGCCATGGAATCGGTATTGGAAATGCTTTTGCAGAAGATGAACGAATTAACAGCGAAGTCGGAAGCGGCAAATAACAACTTGGCCGCGAAGATGAACGAGTTAACAACAAAAACAGAAGCGGCAAATAACAACCTGGCCGTAGAGTTGAAAGAAATAAAGACCGAATTGACCACAGAAATGAAGGCAGCGAACGACAGTCTGGCCACGGAAAAGAAGGAGGCGAACGAGGTCCTCGCCGCCAAATTTGAGGAACAGTTGGCCGGCGTGAGGGATGACGTGACGGAGCTGGGCAAGCGGATGGGCCAAGTGGACGAGCACGTCGAGGACCTGGCGAACCGCTTCAATGACCTAGAGGAAAAGGCCGACAATAACGCCAAGTCCCTGAACGCCATGGTTGAAGACGTCGAAGACCTCGCGAACCGCGTAAACAACCTGGAGGGAAAGGCCGACAGCAGCGTCAAGTCCCTGAACGCCATGGTGGAGGACGTCGTTGGCAGGAGACTGAAGGATTTGAAGGCTGACGCACCGGGACGCGACACAACATCGGCGCGCGTCAAACCTCCGAAATATGACGGCGTGTCAACATTCGAGGTCTTCCGCCGCCAGTTCGACACAGTGGCCAAGCACAACAGATGGTCACCGGAGGAGGAGGCCACACAGCTAATAGCCAGCCTCCAGGGACGGGCCGCGGAAATCCTAAACGCGGTGCAGACAACGGCGGCGCCCAAGGACATCTGGGAGGCCCTGGAGAATCGTTTCGGGAACCACCGCTTAGCCGCAGCGTACCGCAGCCAACTAAAGGCAAGGTCACAGCAGCAGCAGTTCGCCATAGCGATCGAGCAGCTGGCTAGCAAGGCCTTGGTTGACCTGCCACTGGAGTTCATATCCCGGGAAGCCGCCTACAATTTTGTCGACGGGGTACGGGACACGGAGATTCGTCAGCGCCTAATGCTCGGCGATTATAAAAACATCCACGAGGCGCTGACAGCGGCATTAAGGATGGAGGCGGCCAAGGTAGCATCTATCCCGACGTCGAGAACGAGGAGTGTCCGCTACGCCGGAGACAGAAAACCAGCTGAGGGACGCCGGCGAACACCTAGTGGCCTGTGTTGGGGGTGTGGACAGCCCGGACACCTGCGGAGAGACTGCCCACACCAGGAAGAGCAGCCGGAAAACGAGTAAGGGCCGTCGTGGAGAGGGGCATGTCGGCGCCATCACCACCATCCCCTCGAGTGACAATCCGCGCCGTCAGCCGGCGGATGGATGACAACCTCATCGCGGACAGCTGGGTAAGAGGAAAGCCGTGCCGCGTGCTAGTGGACACTGGGGCAGCCGTGACCATCATCAGACCTGACGTGGCGAATGGTTTGCCGACGAGGAAGCCGAGCCGACCATACCAGCTTGTGTTGGCATCGGGCGACACCTTGCCTGTGGAGAAGGAGGCCCTGCTGGAGCTGAACTTGGGACGGAGTGCCGTGCGTCTGTGGGTGTTCGTCGCGAAGGTGGCTGAGGAGGTGATTCTGGGACTGGATGCCCTCAGGAGCCACGAGGTGACAGTCGACGTCGGCAGGAAGGTCCTGAGGCTCAACGGAGAAGAGGTCATACTCCGTCAACCAGAAGAGCGCCTTGGAATTGGTAGGGTCGTCTTGAGCGAAGACGTGGTTGTCCCCGCGAGGAGCGAAGTGATAGTGACGGCGCGACCGGAAGGAAGAGGGAAGAGTCACGGTTACGCGGACGCTATGTCCCGAAGACCCTGTCCAAAAGAGTGCGGCCAATGCACAAGAGTGGAGGAGAAGGAGCGTGCCGCAGCAGTTCGAGTAGTCACGGCAATGCCTGCGGATGGCTGGGATAGCGCAGGCCTGGGGAGGGAGCAGCTGGCGGACGCAGACTTGGGGCCACTCTTGAGGGATGTGGAGAACCTGGTGGACCACCTCCACGACAATTACGAGATGGCTCGCCAGAACATCCAGAAGGCGAGCGACCGCATGAAAACCCGAGACGACAGGCAAGCCAACAGCCAAGGGTTCCAGCAAGGTAACCTGGTCTGGTTGTACCGCCCGACCCGGACCAAGGGACGCTGCCCGAAGCTTCAGCAGTCATGGCAAGGACTGTACCGTGTGGTGAAGAGGATTAACAACGTGGTCTACCGCATCCAGAAGGTGCCCCGAGGAAAGATGTTGGTGGTACACCTGGATTGCCTGGCCCGCTGTTCGGGACGACCAGCCTTGAGGAGGGAGCAGTGTCACCCTGGCGGTAGAATCGCGAAGCCGATGACAAATGATGGCCGGTGGAGATTCGGAAAACTTCGGAACCAATCGTTACCGGTAGCGACAGACAGTTGAATGTAGAGTTGGAAAAATAAACAGTTTAAGGTTAGCTAGCAAACTGTAATGGTGACGAATGTATTTGCTAGGGAAATAAAGTGCAGTTTTTGTATTTGAAGCCTCGACTTTTGATTTTCACGAACCCAAAGTTTGAGTTTTCTTCAAAGGAAGTGTGGAAATTAAACAGTTTTCTTTGATATTTCTTTATGAAGATTTTTTCCCATGTGGTTAATACAGCTGGACCTTGGACACTTTTTAATAAGTGGATTTCTCATTCTATATCATGATTCTCTTTCTAAAACTGATACGCTACCGCCGATTTATGTGTCTTTGTTCCTGATGTTCCTAAAATGCTCTTTAAGCCTAATGTTCAAGTTCAATTTCCTCAATTAATAACTGACTAGCAAACTGACTGTTCTCACACCTTACCGCTTATTTATACCCAAGCTATTGTTTCTCGAAAGTTGCCGACATTTCGAGGCCTTTCACAGCGGCAAGAGAAGGAAAGAATTATCCAGACATCACTGTCTCTTTTTCTCCCCACTTCTGTCTCTCTCTTTCGGCGCTCGCCTACGTGCGGGCTGGCAGCAGCATAACAATGCCTGGCGATAATATGTAAGGTAAGTTCTTAAGTATTGTGGAGAAGTACTGATAGCAACATCATCAACTTCCATGAAACTTGAACATACAAAATCAAGCTCTTGTGGTAATTACTGGGGCTATTAAAACTACTCATATAATGGCCTTACAAGCATTTACATGTAATAGACCTATAATGAAAGATTCAGAAATGTAAGCCACTTTAACATATGAGAAACTGCTGAGACTTCCAGAGAGTAAAAAATGTATAAATTACCACACATCCACCTTCAGTTTGAAAACTGAATTGTGCTTCATACAGAAAGTTCAACAACTAAGAAATAAGTTAGATTACGCATCCAAAAGGGAACCTCTTATGCTTCTTGAAAACAATTGAACATCATGAACTAAAACACAACTTTGGTTTAATGCTGGTTTTAAAAAGAAAATACATCTATAGAAGCTAAAGCATGTTCCCTTGAAGCCATAAATGTAAGATAGCCAGATGATGAATAAACTGACATCTATATAGATGGCTCTGTTTACAACCAAGAAGATGCAGCTACCAGTAAATTCTTCCCCCCCCCCCCCCTATAAACATGTTTGAATTTATTAATTTTTAGATGAGTCGTATTTATTACACATCTGCTTCACTTTCGTACCTATTTTGAGGACATGTTTCGCAAATCATTTGATTTGCGAATACAACTCATCTATCTATCATACACTCATACACTCATCTATCATACAATAAATACAACTCATCTAAAAATTAATCATTTTTCGCTTCACTGTGGTGTTCCAATACAGTTAAATCTCGATATGTTTGAATTTATTTCATAAGCTTTGATGGAGAAATTGATGCAATTTATACTTCCTTTAAAATCTAGAGCCTGGACAAATAAGCTCTCCAACATATTTCTCTCATAAGATTCTAAAGCAGCTATTCAGGTATCATTTCAGCTGACTGCCCTAAAATGGAAAACATAATTGGAATTCATGATTAAACATCTCCAAAAACTAAATAAACATACAGTTTTCTAATAGATTTCATCCACTGTAGAATTTCTGGGAATGGCCAAGCAGATATGTTGGCCAAAAACTGTTCAAAGAATGAAACAATATCCCCAGTGAAAGAGTTAAAAGATTAACTAAAAACATTTTCACAACTAGTTTGACAAATATGTTATCCCTCTGAAATGCTTAATTGAAAGGATCTCCAAGGTAAACTTAAAACAATTCCAGATCTATCTAGAAAATTATTTGTTACATTGTTCAGATTAATAATTGGCTATAATTGCTGAGTGGACATTTGTTCCCCACAGTGCTTCATGAGATAATGAACATTGATCACCTAACTCTATGTGGAATTCTCAAAACTCAAAAAGATCTGGTGACTAAATACTGGGAGGCTAGAAGAAGAATGATCTTATTATCAAATTCTGAGCATTACACACACACGCACAAAGCGCACGCACACATGCAGACAGACAGAAGCACAAAACTGATACATATGCTGTGTAAAGTTGCAAAACTTAACTGGAGACTCACACACAAAGCCCTAAGAGCTATGTGGAAGGGTGTAAGCTTTACTATTGTTGCCGAGACATTGTTGTGCGGCAGGCCATGGCCAGTGCATGGATGCGTAGCTGGACGCTTGCTGAGTGTGAGGGAAACAGAGAGAGAGAAAGAGACAGAGATAGTCCTGAACTTCCCACTGGCATCGTGATTGTTGTTGAATGAGCCACTAAATTCTAGAACGAGTGAAGGTATAAAAGCGCCGCGGCTGTCAGAGCTGAGTCAGTTGCAAGTTGCAGTTGTTAATTGAGTGTGCAGCTGTGTGGACCTTTGAAGTGTACTGCAGTGAATTCTTGTGTTTGTTTACGTGTGGCAGACGACCTTGAGGACTGTGTGTATGTTACATCATTTTGCTGCTGTAAGGGGAGTACAAAGGGCCTTTTTACTGAAATAAAGAGCATTTAAATTTTGCAAACAAGACTTTTAACTCTGCAAACCCACAAAGTCACACTATCTTTACTATCCTGTGCAGTACCAGTTTAGATCATTTTGCTGCTGTAAGGGGAGTACAAAGGGCCTTTTTACTGAAATAAAGAGCATTTAAATTTTGCAAACAAGACTTTTAACTCTGCAAACCCACAAAGTCACACTATCTTTACTATCCTGTGCAGTACCAGTTTAGATAAATGCACTAGACAGGAAATATAATTGTGCCAAGTACATTAGAGTACAAAGACTAGCAAATATAAAAATAGCTAAGCTTTTCGAACTACATCCTTAGAAGCACTCTGTATAACAGGACTAACACCTATTATACTGAAAATCCAGGAAATTGCCTGGGAGCATAAATCAATTTTTTTTTTTATTTCATCCATAATAACACTTACATGTTGTCGGATACGTCAAGATAAACAATTATATACATTTAATTACAATTCGTCCAGTTTATACATTTTTGTATTAGAAAATTGTTTATTTCATTTTTAAATAATTCCCATGATTAAGGGATCTTTATCTGTTGACTTCTTATTTAAATAAACAGGTCAGAACACAGACTGGGGAATAGACATCACATTATGTTACAAGAAATGGCCACATCTGTCATATATTCCAGCAATAAAAGAAACAAACTACACATTAAAGTTTACACTGACAGAAGCAAAACAGATCAAGGGATAGGTTCTGAGTGGTAATCTACGAGAACAAAGAATTAACTAACCAATTACAGTACAAACTAAACAAAAAACTGCTCAAATTACCAAGCAGAACAACTTGCAATCTTAAAGGCACTGGAAGCAATAGATGAGATGATATAGGAATAGCACAAGCTAACTTGAAAACAGCAGCAATATATACGACAGCAAAATTTCACTATAGTCATTACACAATACCAAAAATCATAACTAACTAATACAAGCTATAAGAGACAAACTAGAAGAATTAAATAAAAAAGAATGGATAGTAGGAATAGGATAGCTAAAAGCCCACATAACAATAGAAGGAAACGAAATCGCAGATACTCTTGCGAATCAAGCAACAACAAATGATAGCATAGAAAGCTATAACAGAATCTCAAAAAGGGCCATCAGGAAAAACATACATGAAGAGACACTCAGAAAATGGGAAAGTGAATGGCAAAACACATTAAAAGGACAAGAAACAAAACATATTTTTCTACAATAGCAAAACGCAAATAGCAAATAAAAAAGAAAGGAGTGAAGTGGCCATTGCATAAACCGCACTTGGGGACAGAATATAAAGGACTTCAGTGAATATGTCAACACAATCAATCTAGAAAGTGCAGAATAACTAAAACAGAATTGTAAATAAGTGAGTTATTTCTAAACAATAGCAAAATGCAAATAGCAAATAAAAAAGAAAGGAGTGAAGTGGCCATTACATAAACCACACTTGGGGACAGTATCTAAAGGACTTCAGTGAATATGTCAACACAATCTAGAAAGTGCAGAATAACTAAAACAGAAGTGTAAATAAGTGAGTTAATTCTAAAAGACTTCAGTGATTATGTGAACACAATCAATCTGAAAAAACATTTTAACATTTTAAGACTTCAGTTAATATGAACAATTAATTCGGAAACAAAGCAAACCATAATATGTAATATTACTAATGTAATGGAACATGTGGATGAATGTGCATGCACACATACACACATACTCGTTTCCAGGTCTTATGATTTTCACATAGTCTCAACTTTATGATTTCTCATTACTTATTGTGGAGTATTATAAAAATGAGGCTTGCAGAACATCATGCACACTTTTAGAAAAAATGTCACAAATAGTTTGCATATAGATTATGACCTACATGATGGACCACATTCCTCGGATAGCTAGCCATAAGTTCATTACTAATTCATTAAATAAACAAATAGCATCTAGGATTATACAGTTTCCAGATACATTGGTTGTAGATGTATATACTGACAAGTAATTAAGAGATCTTTATGTATGATTAACATACACAGTTCATTTTAATTAATTGATGGAAATTAATCATTTCTTCACACTAGCCATATATAGGCTAAGGATTTTGAGAGATAGCATAGAAATATCAATGGATTAGGGTGACTGGACGGAAACCAGGAGATCCATGGTTCAAATCCTGGCCATGGCATTGAATTTTTCTTGTTGACTATCTATACATAATTCATATTGTACTTTATTTAAATGTGAAATGGTGGTATACAGAGTGAAACAGAAATGCCTGTTAGAACATTAAGGACAAATTCATTTAATTCAGACACTAAAAATAAGATATGAAATAAAAATAATAAACATTCTGCCCTAAACAGAATGACAGGATCAAAAGTACATATTTAAAAAGCACTTTGAAGTAAAATATTGTGACTTTGTGGGTTTGTGAAATGAAAAGTCCAATTACACCACTCAAAAATGTTCTTTATTTCCACCGACTTACAGTTGAACACTTGCCAATTACACAGGATTACGTAATGCACACAATTACGATTCACCAGTTCGTCCGTTACAATTTCACTTACTTACACTTGCACTTTTAATTACATACAATACTCCGATGCACGTACACAGTCTTCTCGTCGTACACTGCACTCTTACACTGCTCGCCAATAACTCTGACTCCTCTTGCACGACGTGTTGCTTATATAGGGTCAGCTTGCCGATCTGGAAGGTTCTCGATTAGATGAAATATCCCGTAAGTTCGAGAACACAGGTGGAACAAAAAGAGACGGCGCAGTGATGTTTTTTTTTTGTCCCAGCCAACCCTCCTTAACGCTATAAGACAAACGAGGGGGCGGGGCGAATGCCGACCATCTCCTGCTTGCCCGCTCTATAGGGTGTTTCGACGTTCGGGTGACAATATGATACTGAGACTGAAATTTTCAGTTTTTATGAAGCAAAACTTATTTACTTTAGGTATAGTATATTTGTGAAGATACAATATGGAAATATAAATTTTGCTTTTTCAACAAATGACTTTTGAAAAGCACATTAACAAAGTGGTTTTATTTAAAATTTATGGTACCATTTGCTGTTTAAACCAAGAGTTGATTTGTTTCATTGGAGACCTCTATGCATTTTACAAGGAAATACATTTTTAATATTCTTTGAGCTGCGTTAACCAGTTTATTCAGTTTACATGTTTTGGTGCAAAATATCTTTTCACTTTAAAGGACAAACACCATCTGTTTTTGGATGTCATGTAAATTTATGATACCTCCTGATGCCAGAAATGTAACATACTTATGTATAACATAACATATGCTTACACATTAGTATCTCCTTTATAAAGTATGGATGTTTGTGACTGATTAACTCTGTTTTATTTTATCTCCAACCGTGCACTACTATCCTGTAATTTCCAGGCATATATTATGAGTATTTCATATTGTGAGCGTTTTGATTGCAGAAAATTATATCACTGCTAGTTTCCTAAATTCTAATTTTTTATTGTTGATGTAAGCATTTAATCACATATATGGATGCACATAAACAAATGACCATAAAATTGTAGAGTAGGAAGGCAGTTCCAAAATAGACATCTTGAGTATAAGAACAAGGTTTCAAGTAGTGTAAATGTAAGCAGCTGTGCATTTATGTATTGACATTAAATCACTCATTTTGCTTGCTGATTGTGAATCCCATTTTTAGCCTACCTGATTTAAACAAAACACACTCTTCTCAGTATTAGTCACTGCTGCAAGAAATGTCTGATGTTCAGTTTACCCATTTGTGTTGTGAAACCCATTGAATGGTATAGTAACACCTAGTGCTCATTTTCAACACAGTTTATGCATATAATCACTAATTTCTTATTGTGTACAAGTACTCATTAGTTCAGCTACATTTCATTTCACAGGCAAATAAAAATGTCATAAATATGACTCAAAAATGAAAATGTGTCATAAAGTCATATTTCTGTTATGTTCATGCAGAACTCCTGTGCTGATAATTCATCTACAATGCCATGCTCTTAACCTCAAAATGCTTAGTTTACATTACTAAACTTTCTGTTCTTTCTATTCTGCTGCCTTTCTAATTGATTTAAGAATTTTCAGTCAATTAGGTACAATTACAGTTAAGAGTCATAGAGTCCCTTGTTGGTTTGGGTAGTTCATTTGATTAGGTACTGTCCCACTGATCCCAAGGTTTTAGATTGAAGCCCTGTGCAGACCTATGGTTTTAAAGTTTCCTTAAAAAAGCCCATGTCAGTATATTTACTGGCATGTAAAAAAAGCTCTGGCAGAAATATTGAAATTGATAAAACTCTGGCATACCAGCAATGCCGGTAGGATCCTGGCCATGATAGCACTGTTAACAAACAAAATTATTTTTTTAGTTTCTCTCTTCCTTTCCATCTCCTTCTCTCTCTCATGTTTTATTAATAATTCAATACCCCACCTGTTATGATAACATGAGCTAGAAGATCTTGTTCCATCAAGCATGTATATTTTTGTATAAGCAGGTGCTAAATAATTTATCATTGACTTGTCCAGCTCACAGAATGTTTCTTTTTTTAGGTACAAAAGAAGCATGATGGCACATCTTAAAGAAGAATGTGGAAAGGAGCCTCAGCTATGTTGTCCTTATTGTTCACATCGTGCTAAGAAGAATCATCATATGGTAGCACATATTAGAGCGATTCATAAAGACAGGATACAGAATGTATTTACTGATTATACAATAGATGTCAAAAAAGAAAATAATTTTTAGGTGCTAATTATTGTCTCTGCATT
Source organism: Mantis religiosa (assembly GCA_030765055.1). Classification (NCBI taxonomy): domain Eukaryota; kingdom Metazoa; phylum Arthropoda; class Insecta; order Mantodea; family Mantidae; genus Mantis; species Mantis religiosa. Next base: position 138,748,349 of record CM060951.1, read on the forward strand.
TTAAAATATCATAAAAAACTCTAATTTTAAAAATATGTAGGTTCTAAAGTTTTCGTAAAAATCATTTGTCCATTCTGAAACAAAATTCACTTTGAAAATAAAGTACTGTTCTGTCTACACATCCATTGTTAATATGATTGTTCACATTGTGCTAAGAAGAATCATCATACACCAGCACACACAACCTTCTACTAAACTGCACGAGACTGGATAAACAGCTACAGACAACAGAATGTATTATAATGAATTGCTAGAAGAAAAAAAAAGATACCCTGAAATGTTGTTTATTAGAAAAAGAGAATAACAGCATTATATTGTCACTGTGTTAGCATTTCAGTTTCTATTCTGTACTTAATTGTAATGATAATTTCTATCAGGTCATATGTGTATGATCATATTTCTTGTTTTTCATCAGTAAATTATATGAGTGAGGAAAACAGTATAGCTTTCAGACAAATAGAACAAAATGTATCACCTTAAAGGCAAACATTTTGAGTAGTAAATAAAGTGCAAACAGTTTTGTTAATTGTTTATATTGCATAATCAGGTACTACCCTTATATATGCATTTAAAATTAGTTACTTTTACTTATTTTTCTGCAGAAAGAGGAAGATGATTATCATTAAATTGTTTTTGTTGATATGTATGAATGTTCAAGTAAATGAATAACACACATTTAATAAATACTACAGTTTTCTTTCAATACCTCAGTTTATTTTTAATTTTATCACTGTGTTGTGAACATTTTAAAATATTTATAATGTTATTTAAAATGTGCATTATATAAGCAGAATTTATGAAATAAAGTGCAGTTTACATTAAGTCCATTTTATGACATTCTTGTAAGACAATAACAACCTTGATACATTTGTGTAATTTTCTGCAAAATTTAGTAAAGGTTCAAATGACATACTCTTGAAAGAAGTGATAACAGTTGCTATTTCTTCATTACTATGCAGATTTATAGGATTAATTTAATTGCAAATCCCATCCTGTGCAATAAAGAGATATTCATCTCTTAACAGAATAGTGGTATGACATACGTCTTGTTGAAAGTTTTCATTTATAATTTCTTGCAAAAAACCAGAATATCATTTGTACCTTCTTAGTTTTTTAATAAATATATAAATGTGAATATTAATTTCACTATTAATATTTATGTACATTATTACATTAGTTATGACGGCTGTCCAGAAAGTAACAGACGTTTTGGTCTATCATGGCGATGGGTGGAGTTAGAACATTGGTGTCAGAACGTTCCTACATTCAGTACACATCCAGCTGTTATAGCGTGAGAACTGTGAGTTCCTTACTTTGCTGTCTGTGTGTGATCAAAATGTGCCCTGCAATAGAAAATCATGCCATTTGTGAAGTGTGGTCTATGATTCGTTTTTTGATGGCTCGAAACAACAGGCCAATTGAAATTTATCGTCAGCTTTGTGATGTTTACAGCCAGGGAATAATGAGGGAAAGCCACGTGAGGCAATATTGCATTGATTTTAAAAATGACCATACCAGTGCTCACGACGAGGACCGCAGTGGTAGGCCTAGCCTTGTGACTGATGACTTGGCAATGCAAGTCAATGACAGAATTCGTGAAAACCATTGTTTCACAACTACAGAACTGTCGTAACATTTTTCCCAAATTTCATGAAGTTTGGTGCATCAAATTGTGGTGAAAAAGCTTAGTTACCATAAATTTTGTGCTCGGTGAGATTCCGAAAGTCCTAACGGAAGACCATAAGAAACAGAAACTGGCTGTAGCACTGATCTTTCTCCAAGAATACAGCACAAATTGTAATGTAGTTCTGGAGCGTATCGTAACCGGGAATGAGACTTAGGTGAACCATGTCAACTGTGAAACAAAACAGCAGTCGAAGGAGTAGGGGCACATACATTCTCCCAAGAAACGATGCAACAATGTCAGCAAGAAAGGTCATGGATGCTGTGTTTTGGGACTCAAAGGGAGTGCTACTCGTTGATTTTCTGGAATGTAGAACAACAATAAACTCAGAAAGGTATTGTAAAACACTCAGAAAGTTATGGCGCGCCATACAAAATAAGTGTCAGGGTAAACTTAGCACCAAGGTGTTGTTTTTTCATGACAACGCACATCCACACACAGCCAATCATACCCGGGCACTCTTGGATGGTTTTGGATGGGAGGTATTTGACCATTCACCATACAGTCCGGATTTGGCGCCGAGCTATTACCACCTCTTCCCAGCGATGTAAAAATGGCTCGGTAAACAACACTTTGATACTGACACCAAAATGCATGCCAGTGTAAACCAGTGGTTGAAATTGCAGGCGGCAGATTTCCACAGAGGGGGTATTGAAAAACTTGTGCCACGGTATGATAAATGTCATGATTTGAATAGCGATTATGTAGAAAAGTAGCTTAAGAGTGTACCTTTCAAATGTATATAATAAACTTGGAGTTTTTCAATTTGTGAATTGTTTATTTCGAAACATCTGTTACTTTCTGAACAGCCCTCTACAGTGTTAACCAAAATGTCTAAAATTGTTTTATATTCATCAAATCTTTACACTAAATTACTATGTTCTTATGAAGGCTCATAATTTCAAATATAGTAGTTGTATCTAATAGTGTATGATACTTTCTAATTTTCCTGAGCCATAACTTCTTATTTGATTTAAATAATTTTCTTTAATATTTGTTGCTTTTTCTTGATAGTAACCCCTATTTTTCTCATTTCCTATCTAATTTTTATTATTTTCTTTTGTGCTGTACTTTATCTAAAGCATTTCCTTTAAGATAAACTTTTAGGAAGAGAGGGATTTTCCCCACTATTTTGCTAGTAAATTGACCATTCTTTTCATTCTAAGTTTCTCTTAACGAATTTTGGTTCTTTACATTCTGACAGTCTAGCCATTTGTCCTTTTGGCTGCACAGTGGACAATTTTCTATTATTCTTGACCTTTCATTTTCATAAACTTTGTTCTAGCCCTGCAAAACCTCTTCCTGCTTTGTTAATATAATCTAATATTTTTTCCAAAATGTTCTCTTTAGCACCAGCCCTTTCTATTTCTGCTTGTGCCTTTCAATGGGTGAAGCTCTGCCAAGCCCAAGATTTGTTTACGAAAGCTTCTGTGAATAATGTAATATTTGCACACCTCATCTCCAGACTCTGGATCTACTCACCTTTATTAAGTAGAGAAAATGTTACTTCCACCCAAAACATTTATTCTGAGATCTGAGATTTCACTGGAAATACACGTTTTAAAGCTTCAAGGGAGGAATTAAAAAAAATAGAGGAAAGGTCAATATTTCCATCAATTAACTAAAATAATAAGAGTTAAATGATGAAGCCTGGGACTCAAGTACTTACGATAGTAAGTCGCCACAAATGGTGTTTCTCGAATGCGAGAGCCCCTAGTGGTCTACTGGGAAAATATACGAGTCAAATGGAGAATTTAGTGTCATGACGGCAAGTTGACCATGGTAGCTCAATGGTTTAGAGCAACTGGACAGAAACCAGGAGATCCGTGGTTCAAATCCCTGGCGAGGAATTGAATTTTTTATGTTGACTCTATCTATCAAAGGTGGATATGTCACTCTGTGAACAGCATGTATGAATAAAAAGTGTAAATTGATGGAAATTTAATCGTTCTTCCACACTAGCTGTGTGTAGGCTAAGATTTGGGTAGATAGATCTTAGCCACGTATAGGCTAAGTTTTGGTACTCAAGTCTGAGCCTGCACACGGCTAGTGTGGAAGAACCTAATAGTGGTAACTATAAAGCCTGGGACTTAAATACTTACAGTCAACACTTAAGTTGCATATCTTATTGTACATGAGAACCCTTAGTGGTTTACCAGGAAACATATGCATCAGTTGGAGAATTTAATGTCATGATGGCATGTTAGCCATGGTAGCTCAATGGTTAAAAGCAACCGTACGGAGACCAGCAGATCCGTGGTTCAAATCCCAGCCGCAGCATTGAATTTTTCAGTCTGACTGTATCTATCCAAAAAGTGTAAATTTTTTTCAATACCATAATATTTAAGTTCAATATCTTCTAAGGATACAACACAAAGATTTTCAAGAAATTCCCTCCAGCAAATCGTTTACATGGACAAGTTTCCATTAATACAATTTTGAGTCGAACTAATACTCAATGCTCCATTTATTGCTAGTATTTACCTAGAACGCGTTTCGTTAGGGTCTTCCTAACATCATCAGCTGTTGTCGACTAATGGATGCCGGTTCAGTGAATTCCTCGGAGGTGATAGGTGCGTCTCTGTCGGTATCTTGATGAACTTGAAATTGGGGTTGTCTTCAAAGGTAGTATCGAAATTAAACAATTTACTTTCATATTTCTTTATAAAGATTTTTTCCCACGTGGTTAATGCAGCTGGACCTTGGATACTTTTTAGTAAGTGAATTTCTCGTTCTATGTCATGATTTTCCTTCCAAAAATGGTACGCTACCGCCGATTTATCTATTTCTTTATTCCTTATGTTCCTAAAGTGCTCTTTAAGCCTAATGTTCACGTTCCTTTTTGTTTCCATTATTTATGAGAATTTTGTGGTAGTTGTTTCATATGTATATGAGAACTCTTATGGTTTACCAGGAAAAACGTGAGTCAATTGGAGAATTTAATGTCATGCTGGTTGGTACATTGCCATGGTGGCTCAGTGGTTAGAGCAACCAGATGACCAGTGGATCTGTGCTTCAAATCCCGGTGATGGCATTGAATTTTTTAGTTTGACTATACCTTTCCAGACATTTCATGAGTACTTTAGTCATTTTTCCACTTTTACTTGGCTGCACGTGAATGTTTTATGGACATTTCTTTGAAATAATTGGTTCAAAAGTGTCTTACATCTCTTGAAACAGATGTATAACTTACTTGCTGGTCTGCCTGTCATTGATAAAGCCATATCAGTTGTGAAGCTTGGGTAGACATATGTACAGACGACAACATACTAGCTGTAGTTTTCTTTCCTCTGTGGAACCGTGTCGTGTCAATGCCGAAGACATTTCATACTGGAATTAACTCTGGTCACTGTATCAAACATTACCTTTTTCCATACCCTCCTATGTTATAAACAAGTTTTATTTGCTCCACAAACTGTTGTGCCTTCTGATGTATACTGTTATTGTGTTCTATGTCCTTATATATGCCTTTATGAAATGTTGTATTCAGCCTTAAGATGGTTGATAAAAAAAAATCAATGCTTTGAAATTATCAAGGTCATCTGCAAACTCCATATCCTTGACCCCAATATCGTTTCCATATTCAGCTCATTACAACTTTGTCCCTAATATTTAGATAATGATAATGGTTTATTCACTTATAGACATGACATACATGTTTCAAGTTTCGTCGAAAAAGTTTACATATTACAATATTTAGTTACATACATCAAGATTTACAAATTTTACAGAGCATATACAGATATTAATAAATAATGTAACTGTCTTTATGGTAAAAAAAAAAAAAAAAAAACAATCTTCGGTTTTCCCTTTCTTTGAGGAGGGTCTCGCGGTTCTTCCTATCCATTGGTCATAAGGTGAAGATCTCAGTAATATGAAACAGAAGATGTAATAAACTGTATTAGTATTTTCTTATTTGTTATATAATGATTGAGCATAAATAATAATAGTTATAATAAGAATAATAATTTATAAATATGTACTTATTTGCTGATTTCAGAAATATTATATTTTAAAGGTTGTACTCACTTGTTGAAATTACTAGACAGATTGACAGTTTGATCTCCCATTTATACCCTCATTGAAATATTTACAAATTACATGTGTCAGGAAAAAAAAACCTTTGAAATTACAATTGCAGATATTCATCTATGTCATAAAAGGCCCTCTCAATTAAGTAATTTTTTAAACATTTATTAAACTTGGAACCAGTTGATTGTTTAATTGTGGCTGGCAGCTTATTGTATAAAGTTCTTCCAATTACAAATGGATTTTTATCCAAAAATTTCTTACTCTTTGCTTCCCTATACATATTCTCTTTAGTTCTTGTGTCATATTTATGTATATTGCTATTACTCCTTATATTTGTAGTTCTCCTAACTAGTAAAATAACTCTAAAAATATATAATGCAACCACTGTAAGAATTCTTTCTTTTTTAAAAATTTCTCTACATGAATCCCTTGATTTTAATGAACACACAATCCTTACACACCTCTTCTGCAATAACAGTAATCGTTTCAAATTTTCTTTAGACGTTGTACCCCATAATTCAATACCATAATTCAAATGAGGATGAATTATTCCATAATAAATCAATTTTAAATTAGGTTTATCCAAATAGTGTGCCACGTAATTTAATAGATAGATACCCTTACTTATTTTCTTGCATATATAATTTACATGTTTTGTCCATGATAAGTTTTTGTCAATATTCAATCCTAGAAATAAGTGATCATCTGTTGTATCTATTTCTTCACTTCCAATTTTAATTTTCATATTGTTGTACATGCAATTACTAATTTTAAAATATATTATGCTTGTCTTGTTTAAATTATTAACTAGGTTGTTATTAGCAAGAAATTTAAGTATTACATCTGTACCTGAGTGTATATTATTAGTTAAGTTGTCTAGATCTTTTCCCCAACAAATTATAGATGTGTCATCAGCATATGATACAGTTTTAACATTATTAATCACAGGTAAATTGTTAGTGTTTAATGTAAATAGTAAAGGCCCAAGCACAGATCCCTGTGGGACTCCATATTTAACAGTTGCTAATGAGGATTCATATTTTGTTTCTATTTGGTTTAGTTTACATATTATTTCTGTGCTTTGTACCCGGTCTTGTAAGTATGTGTTAATTAATTTACCTGCAGTCCCCCTTATACCATAATGTTCCAATTTTTGTAATAAGACTTGGTGATCAACACTATCAAAGGCCTTTGATAAATCAAGAAAAATCCCCATTACTTGATTGTCATTTTCCATTTTGTTAATTAATTCGTCTATAAATTCTACCGCAGCAGTAATTGTAGAATAACCTTTTCGAAAACCATGCTGGGAATTAGATAAAATTTTATGTTTGTCCAAAAAACTTAAAATCCTCTTTAAAATAGACCACATTCATAGGATTAATTTTCTTCATATCACTATACACAGATTATACAGTAACACGCATGCTAACACTTAAAGAGATACATACCTACAACAACTATGCCATTCACACATTTCAAGCACTGGTTCTTAATGAAGATGATACAAATCACTGTTGTTTTAATGATTCTAAGCATGTTTTTTTTTTTTTTTTTTTTTTTTTTTTTTTTTTGGGCAAACATTTGAGGTCAAAGTTGTAGGTTACTTTTAGGTAATGGATAAACCATTAGAGATGTAGACAAAATGTTAGTGCACAGACTAACAAAATATATGTAATTAATATCAGATACCTTATCACATTCATCAGCTACAATATATTCTTAGTTATTGGTTTGAATTTTTCAAATATGTATAGTTGTTTTCTAGTAGTAGGTGGCCGTCAATTATTAGGGAATTTCAAAGCTTTCAGATAGCATTCCACTTTTTAAAAACCTGCTGTGTTTATTGATATGTCTCTCTCAAATTACTCTTATACAAACTATCCTTACAAACACTTATTCTTCTATCTACTTCATATTAATTGAGTTAAACCTTTGTAGAAGTTATATTATTGCACATTTCTTTGTAGATACAATGGAAATAGAGGATTAAACAGTATCTATTCAAAATTTTTAAGAGCTGTTTGTTATGTGAAGGCTTTGAAAAGCATTTTCTTTGCATGATCAGGAAAATAAAACCAAATAACAGCTTCCTATTTGTAGAAAGTACTTAAAAAAACTATATATATATTATAAATGATTAACTGCATAAGAAAAATTAACTGTGTGTACATAAGTTGTGTGCTTTTCATGAGATCTACATATTTTGTGTAGTAATATTTTGTCTATCTTTTATGGTTTACCAATTATGCATAAGTCATTTAGAAAAAGAGAACTTCAGAGGGCATTTCTAGAAAATTGAAGGCATCCATTTTTTTTATGAAAATACCTCTAAAACGTAACAATTCAAAATTCTTAGTCACTTTTGAAAAAATCAAAATTTTTCAACAATTTTCCATAGAAAGGGCAGTTTGCAATGGGGTGACAATTTTACAAATTTCATGTTGCATCCTTGGAAGATGCTGGACTTAAACATCAAATTGGTATTTAACTGACTTATCGTTTTTAAGTTATGCTGTTGACCAATAGACATTTACAAGTTTCTTTTCTTTTCTTGCTCTACAAGGCATAAGGAAAAGAGACTTGGAAACCAGATTTAAGGAATACCAGAGAAACAAAACTAAAGCAAACAGATAAATCCACTGTAGCTTATCACTTTTGCACAGATCATAAACTGGTGAAAATATAAAACTGCTTTCCTCGCCAATAGAATTGAATATCTGGGGGAAAAATACACAGAATTAAAACCAGTAACAGTATAATAAATTTTGAAATCCTGCCATTAAACAAAGTGTTAAAACTTTGCTCCCCTAACATCAGAGGATAGCACAATCAGTCCCAGCAGGAAGGAGAAACAAGAAAGAGAGAGAGCTTCAGCACCAAGTAACTGATGATGACTAATTTCCTCAAAAATGTTTTAATTATATTCTAGCATTTAAAAATGAAGCTGATTGTAAATATGCCTGACTACTTCAATATTTCAACAAATGAAGATTATTCCGTTGTTTAAGGACTACGATAAAATGAAGCACAAAATTAATACAATTTTGAGTCGAACTAATACTCAATGCTCCATTTATTGCTAGTATTTACCTAGAACGCGTTTCGTTAGGGTCTTCCTAACATCATCAGCTGTTGTCGACTAATGGATGCCGGTTCAGTGAACTCCTCGGAGGTGATAGGTGCATCTCTGTCGGTATCTTGATGAACTTGAAATTGGGGTTGTCTTCAAAGGTAGTATCGAAATTAAACAATTTACTTTCATATTTCTTTATAAAGATTTTTTCCCACGTGGTTAATGCAGCTGGACCTTGGACACTTTTTAGTAAGTGAATTTCTCGTTCTATGTCATGATTTTCCTTCCAAAAATGGTACGCTACCGCCGATTTATCTATTTCTTTATTCCTGATGTTCCTAAAGTGCTCTTTAAGCCTAATGTTCACGTTCCTTTTTGTTTTTCCAATGTAGAATTTGTCACAGTCCTTGCAATTTATCCGGTACACTCCTGATTTTTTGCCTGTGGGTATCTCCTTTGTATTATGTGATTTCAAAAGGTGTTGTACACTAAATTTGTTTTGTAAATTAAGTAGTTTTAATGCATCATCCACTTGTTTCTCATTTATTATTGCCCAAATGTCATCCACATATCTGTACCAATGCTTAAAAATTAGTGGGAATGCCTTTGTGATGTGCATTTCCAAAAAGCTCATGAAGAGGTCTGCCAAAAATGGGGACAATGGGTTGCCCATAGATAGTCCTGATTTTTGTTTGAAAATTTTTTTATTGAATGTAAAAAAGGACTGTTCAATGCAAATATTGGTTAATTGAAGGTATTCCTCTATGACGTTTTGGTCTATTTGTAGGGACTGAAGCCATGTTTGCATGTGGATGACATTTGGGCAATAATAAATGAGAAACAAGTGGATGATGCATTAAAAGTACTTAATTTACAAAATCCTGCAATAAAATTCTCCATAGAAAAAGAGAAAACAATGAAATCCCTTTCTTAGATTTGAAACTTACCAGAAAACATAATAAACTTGAATTTGGCATACACAGAAAGGAAACACACACACAGAAAATTTCATAAAATCAGATGGATATAACCCAAGACAACACAAGCATGCTGTTATCAACAGTTTAACTTACAGGCTGGTTAATGTACCTTTAAACAAGATAGAATATAACAAAGATTACAATAATATTCACATTGCAGAATACAATGGATACAGTGCTGAATTGGTCAACAAGAAAATAGATAAATTCAAAAGACAACTAAGATGCAAACAAGTAACTATTCTCTCCCCAATTGGCAATGAAACCTCATACAGAAAATTTACGTATCATCCCAGAGCTACACACCTTTTCCAAAAAGTCTTCAAAGAACACAATATTACTTTGGCCCCACAGAACAAATTTAGTGTACAACACCTTTTAAAATCACATAATACAAAGGAGATACCTACAGGCAAAAAATTAGGAGTGTACCGGATAAATTGCAAGGACTGTGATAAATTCTACATTGGAAAAACAAAAAGGAACGTGAACATTAGGCTTAAAGAGCACTTTAGGAACATCAGGAATAAAGAAATAGATAAATCGGCGGTAGCGTACCATAGAACGAGAAATTCACTTACTAAAAATTGTCCAAGGTCCAGCTGCATTAACCACGTGGGAAAAAATCTTTATAAAGAAATATGAAAGTAAATTGTTTAATTTCGATACTACCTTTGAAGAAAACCCAAATTTCAAGTTCATCAAGATACCAACAGAGACGCACCTATCACCTCCGAGGAGTTCACTGAACTGGCATCCATTAGTCGACAACAGCTGATGATGTTAGGAAGATCCTAACAAAACGCGTTCTAGGTAAATACTAGCAATAAATGGAGCATTGAGTATTAGTTCGACTCAAAATTGTATTAAATGAAGATTATTTCACTCATAATAGTGTTTCTGGTTTTAATATTTAAATAAAATCTACTTTACATTAAACTCTGCAGTAAGGTGATGATAAACCATTGAATTTGTGCTTCTTAAAATTGTATAACATTGTATTCCTGTATGCAGTTGTTTTTAATGGTTTAATATTTGTAAAGTATCTTTGGAAGAAAATGAGAGAGATATTTAAAATTACAAGGAAAATGTATTATTTTTGTTATGCATGAATTTGTATTGTATACCAATGAGACCATTTAAAATCAGTGTCACGATATATCCTTTCCTTGATAGAAATAATTTTAATTCCCTTTTCTTTTGCATTTAGAATGTATTAAAGAAGCTTGACGTATATGTAGTATAAATTTATGACTCTGTTGCCCATTTTAAAATATTTTTCAGCTTAAGCCATATCTCAAAGCATTATCAACAGTCAGAATTCTGAAGTATTGCTCAGGAGGAGAACTTGAACGCTCTTAATTACTGAGGTTGAATATACACTTTACTCTCGCCTACATTCACTCTTTATTTCTAATTCTGCGTTTGCCAAACAAAAACTGCAAGGTTATTTAGGTATTAAATCAATGCCTTAGTGCATAAATATTGTAGGTCCAGAATTTACACTTTTGAGGAAAAATCACTAGAGTGATTAAGAATCCATTTTTAATCTTTAATATATTAAAAACTTCACTGAGAAGAAATCTATAATGGACCCTGACATGTATACTATTGGAGGTATCAAGACACAAAACTGTGAAGCAAATATTTATTGGCGAGCAAAGTTCCACGTTGGCACTCCAGTTTGAAGCAAAAAATATTGGCGAGCAAGGAGTTCCACTTGGGGCGACAGCTTGAAGCAAATGGTGTTTAGCTCAGGTTAAAGCAATGAGGTTTATCTCTGAGTATGCGTGGATATGTATAAGAAGGATAGTTTTAATGACACTGGAATGCCCGTTTCAAACTCATTTATTGACTGCTTCTTTTTATCAGAGCATCGAACTTGAAGTTGCCGACCAAGGGTTACCAATATATCACTGTTTAGAGTTACTAAAGGCGGAGTGCTTATTACTTGATAATACTTAATTAGTTACGTATAATACATTTGTAATACATACTCTCTCTTAAAAGTAAATGATTAGAAATAACAAAATAATGGAGAGATCAAATTAAATATGCAAGCTAGTCATAAATTGCTTAATGGTATAGAAGTTAAAAATAAATATAATATGCTAGAATTAAATATAATATGCTAAAATCAGTAATAAAGCAGTGATACATAAATTCTTCAATGGTATAAAATACATTATCTATTAGAAAGGCTTTTAAACGTGTTTTAAATGTATTTAAATTATTACAGGTTCTAATTGAAGCGGGAAGTAATTTTATTCATGTATAACTAGGCCTCTTTTCATATAAGTGCATTCTGCGTCCTGGAATAGCAAGATTATTTTTGCTCCTTGTATCATAGTTATGGATATCTGAGTTTGTTTTCATTAGAAACTTATGATTAACCAAGTGAAGAATAGATCTATAAATAAATAAACTCGGGAGTGTGAATATCTTTGTTTGCCGAAAGGTATTTTTGCAAGAACCTGTATGTTTTAAATTCCCTATATATCTAATAGCACGTTTTTGGAGTATGAATATCCTGCTGAGGTTTGTTTTACTGGTGTTACTCCAAATTTCTATCCCATAGGATAAGGCCTAGTGGATAAGTGCAAAATATATAATTTTAGTTGTTGTACGTGAAATGTAATTTTTAAGAGTTCTCAAAACAAATAAGTTTTTGCTAATTTGTAGTGCCAGTTTCTCAATATGGCTATTATAAGTTAATGTCCTGTCTATATTTAATCTTAGTAAGTTTATATAATCTACATTTTTGATGATATTATTAGATATGATTAAAATGGGGGAGGGGGTTGCTTATGCTCCTGTAACCAAAGATTATAATTTCACATTTCTTGGAGTTTACAGTTAAGTTTGAGTCACTGAAATATTTATTTATGGAATTTACTGTAGCATTCATGTATTTTTCGAGTGCATTTGCATCTTTATCATTAATTATAATTGTTGTATTATCCGCATACTGTATTATTTTGGTATTTGGTGTGCTATCTTATTTAGTGTGCTGTCACTGTTTTAGTGTGCTGTCACATAATGGCATGACATAAAATTGTAAAGATAATAAAGAAACAGAGCAAAAGAAGCTTTGCACACTAATTCATACTTTCAAGGTTGCATGATCCACGTGGTAACTGTGTTTTATCAGTTGTACATTCACGGAAGCTTCTTACAAAAGGCACAGTCAAGATGTTCTACCGATCCTATTGACACATCTCATTGAGTTTAGAGGAATAGTACAGTACACTTAAACAAATAGATTGTAAATTACTGCATTAGTTATAACATTTAACAAACAAAAAAAATCAATAAATCTGCACAGTATTAAAAGTTATGGTGTTATTATGCTCTTGTTTTATTATACAGCAACCATCACTGATCCCAGTACATGGTAAATAACTGATTTTCGGTGTAAAGCTAGCTTCCCGTAATGCTAATGCAGCATATAAATTTGTTTACAGAGTTCATGATTTTCTATAGGTAAATGATGAAACTATTGAAGAAAAAAATGTAGTGACTCATGATAAAGCATTAATAATTATAAAAGTTACTACATTTTTTATTGTATATTAGAATACTACAAGTTTCCTGACTTAAATTAACAGCAACTTCTTTGTGAGATTGCTGATATGATTATCATCTTCCTCTCCTCTCCTTTTATCTTTACCTACCTCTTCCATTGTTATTTGATTATGTATTTTGTTCACTTAGTGATGAAATATTTCTAACAACAAATACTGTTGATCAAGAGCTCCAGTTTTCCATAAAACTTATATGCAATTCTACGCGTTTAACTGTATATAAGAAAAATCACAACGATTAATTTGCTCACTCTATGCTAATATTACTGTAAAGTTTAAAATATATGTTCAACAAAAATATATATGATGTGTGTTTGGAGGAATTTAGTAACAGTGACGTCAAAATTAATATAAAAATTATTTGTGGTTGGTTTATTGACACTCGTCACTTACTTTTTCATATATTTATGAGAGACTAGTTTCAAAGGCCCTGGCCTCCATTTTCAATCTCTGGCCAGTTGGGAAGAGATTGAAAATGGAGGCCAGGGCCTTTGAAACTAGTCTCTCATAAATATATGAAAAAGTAAGTGACGAGTGTCAATAAACCAACCACAAATAATTTTTATAAAAATATATATTTTATGAAAAAACTTTGCATTTCCTCTCCCTGAGGTGAATTCTTTGTTACACATCTGAAAGGTTTTCAAAATTTAATTGCACATTTTGTTTTTTGCAACTCCTTGATTTTTTCCTCAGTGTGTTATAAAAGACTGCTATGGACAGCAAATATCTTGCAGATATTTGGCCATTTAACATGTTTTAACTGCAATATCTTTAACTGAAAAATATAGAGTATACAATATTTGTTTTTCAGCAGCATAATAAATGTTTATACATTTATCATACTCTGTAGTGGGAAATGTTTATAAATTCTGATAAATAATTCTATTTTTGAGGTGGTGTCATTTCTTATTTGTCCAGTTATTACAGGCCAATATTACTCCCTTTCTTTTTATCTTTATTTCTAATTTTGTTACTAATTTATTTTTGATAGTCTAATTTACTCTGTCAATTTTCTTTTTTTTTCCCCAAATTTTTTAATTTTTGTGCAACCTTGATCTTAGTTGTTTGTTTGTTTTTTTTACATAAGGTTATAATTATTATTGTTATTGTTATTATTATTTATTATTATTATTTCCTCAGCTGATGTTGAACCTCTGGTAGATTGGACATACTGGGAGAAGGATCCAGCATCATGGCTGACTAGAAATCCACCAGGCAGCTATACACATCAAGGGCAGCCATCAACACTTACCAATAATTACCAGTGCAGAAAATGTGGGAAAGCATATCGTCATAAGCCAACATTATTACGACACATCAGTTATGAATGTGGCAAGGAACCAATGTTTAAGTGCCCTCATTGCACATATCAAACCAAAAGGAACAGCAACTTACGTAGGCATATGCGATCAGAAATGTTGAACAAGCATCGTCTCAAATGAGATCACTTAGATTTTCTTTATATGCTGAAGAGCACTGAAGTTTATGTACTTCAACTTTAAGAAAGATACTGTACCAATGGCAAAACACATAGATTTAAAAAAAAATTGTATATAGCTATTTTATCTCTTTGTTTCAGAAAATAATGCTATGTAAGATGGGTTTTAAAATAAAATACTGTGAATTATATTACAGGTTTAGCCACACTGTGGGGGGACAGTACCCACATTTGGAATCCCCAAGATCTTCTTCCCCCAGCATCAGCTTTGTTAAGTCAGAGATTTCTTGAAGACTTCCCTTGTTTGAAGTGTGGAAAGACCTTTTCCCGCAAGAAGACTCTAGAAATGCATCATAGATGGGAATGCGGTAAAGAGACACAATTCAAGTGTCCATATTGCCCAAGGAAAACAACACAGAAGCATCATTTGCTTCTACATATGAGGAAGATTCATCCTGGTTTACTATAAGTAAACACAGTGATTAACTTTCTTTTGTTTGATTGTGTCTTAACACTTTGTAATTGGCAAGCAATGAATTTGTATAAGTACATTATTGTAGAACAACTTTATTGATTGTAAGTACAGTATGCATAAATGCACATATATAAGATAAGGGGCTAACTCCTTGATGAAGAATAATAATACTTTTCGAGATTTAACTGTATTGGAACACCACAGTGAAGCGGAAAGTTAATAATAATACTTTTGTTTTTATGAAAATAATTATTACTCACTGATTCTTTACATTTCTTTACATTACATTGATGCAGATAACATGAACTTATTTTTAAAAAACAATCTTTTATTTTTATATAATATTTCTGGATGATTTATTTTTCTTTCTATTCAAATGTAACTCTGAAAGTAATGCATATTTCTTTAAAGAAACAAACCAAAGGGGAGGGTTTGAGAATGAAAAGAAGACATAGAATATGAAAAAAAAGTGCAGTCAGAATATAATTCTGGATCTGTTATGAAAAAGGAGTGATTATGTATAAAATACCATAAAAGAAGAAATAAGGCACAAGTAAGAAAGTTTGGAAAAAAGCATGAAAGAACAGGACCTCCGTCTTACAAGTGGAAAGTTACTATTAAGAACATGATTTGGAATTTTATCCTTTGCTGTGGAAGTTGTTCTCACGAATTATGGCATTTGCTAACATATACATTTATTCATCATCACCATTATTAATTTAGACTGTAAGATATCTAATTTGAAATCAAAATCCTACAATAAGCTGCCATTGCTATTATCATCATTAAAATGTTGATTTAATATCTTTTTTATGATTTCTCAAAAAAATAAACTTGTCCTATTTTTGGATTATGAATCACTTAAGAATGGTGCAGCTTGTACTGAAGATACATTTGCATCAATACCTTAAAGTTTCTCCACCTCCAAGAATCGCAGGAAAATTTCAGCCTAAAAAATGTGTACTTTTTCAATAGAAATTGATGTCTCATTGGTCAAAAGAAATTTTATAGGAAGTGAAGAAACTCATTTCAAAGGTCTCATAGCAGTAGCAATTTGAAAATGCAATCTTTCATTCAGTTTTAGGTGTTTTATTTATTTTTCCCCCCAATTTGATTTCAGATATGAATAATCATGTTTGATTTGCACAAGGGCGATCTAAATATGTAATATTTGCTAAATATTGTTCCCTAATAGCTGAAAAGGGTTATGAACAATGTTAATATAAAAGCCATGTTTGATGTCTATATTGCAAGGAACCATTTTAATTTAAATGTTTGCATCACAAGATATTTAACGAGAATCTTTACTGGGTCAGCTATCTAGTTTTCCTTCTCCTCCTCCTCCTCCTCCTCCTCCTCCTCCTCCTCCTCCTCCTCCTCCTCCTCCTCCTCCTCCTCCTCCTCCTCCTCCTCCTCCTCCTCCTCCTCCTCCTCCTCCTCCTCCTCCTCCTCCTCCTCCTCCTCCTCCTCCTCCTCCTCCTCCTCCTCCTCCTCCTCCTCCTCCTCCTCCTCCTCCTCCTCCTCCTCCTCCTCCTCCTCCTCCTCCTCCTCCTCCTCCTCCTCCTCCTCCTCCTCCTCCTCCTCCTCCTCCTCCTCCTCCTCCTCCTCCTCCTCCTCCTCCTCCTCCTCCTCCTCCTCCTCCTCCTCCTCCTCCTCCTCCTCCTCCTCCTCCTCCTCCTCCTCCTCCTCCTCCTCCTCCTCCTCCTCCTCCTCCTCCTCCAGATGATTTACTGCTGAGAGATGCCCAGCAGCAATGAACTAAATACAGGATGTTAATGAACTGCACTGTAATAATTTCAGCAATTTTATTGTAGACATGAACTAATATAAGCAAGTTGAGATAGGCATTGCATAGTGTGTGGCTAAACATAACACAGTTAATTGTGTTAAATCTAACTGGCATCAAAATGCTGATAAGTTGGTATTTAAACAATGTGGGTGAAATTATTGGATTAGAAGGTCTTTAAGACTGCTTCCCAAGTATAAAAATATCGATACTTAGTAGATCGTTATTGGTGTTCTCAAGATTTAATGCCTCAATGGTCACTCAGATCTCAAAACAATCACCTGCCAGTGTGAAACTGAACAGCAATTAACTGCTTTCTTGCATCATGTAGCCTAATGTAGTGGTGTTTCTGTAACTGTTTTGGTGGCCCAATCCGTAATGCCATAAATTGTTGTTCAAAAGGTCTTTGGTTTAGTTCCAGTGATGTAGGTAATTTTTTTTCTTTGTCTTTTTAATATATCAATTCTAATAGGAAGAAATGGTGTGATTCATAACCGAGAACATAAATCTGTTTGGCCAGTGCAGCAACACTACTGAGATTTCCTTGATTCAGGACACTGCAGTATGTGTGCTGAGGATTGCCTGTTGGATAATATGGAGAACATATCTTTTCTGAACTAGCAGATATGCACCTTATTTACGGTGAATCATGAGGTAATGGGTTAGCTGCTGCAGTGCTGTACAGAGAACAGAATCCTGATGGGTGCCAACCACATGACTCAACTTTCCAATCCATTGATAGACGTTTGCAAGAGGGAGGAACCTTCCAGATCAACAGGGGCAATACTGATGTTGTATGAACTCAACGTTTAGTGCAATTTAAGGAGAATGTACTGCGAAGTATTGCAGAAGAGCCATCTACTAGCACATGTGCTACTGCACGTGCACTATACACTAAACATGTTAGCATATGGTAAGTCATATGTGAGAACAATTTCACCAATTTTACCTACAGAAGGTGCAAACACTAAAACCTGAAGATTATGGCCAACCACTACAATTTTGCAACTGGTCTTTACTCCAGCAGCCTGAATTTTTTTCATCATTATTGTTCATTTATGAGGCCTTGTTCACCAGGGATGTTCTAGATCTTAATTCAAAAAATAGCCATGTGTGGGACTGTGTGAATCCACATGCTGTTGTGGAGAAGAGTCACCAGCAGACTTTTTCAGTCAACATATGAGTTGAAATAATTTTAGACCATGTTATTGCACCATACCTGCTCCCCCCTTAGTTAAATGGACATATTATTTGAAGCAAAAGGTTATAAACAGTGATGTATTCAACATTTTAAAGTATTGAGTCGGGGGGGGGGGGGGGGGGGGGGGAAGCACTATACTTTATATTTCGAATTGTCGCCTGAAAACTCCCTTTGGAAGTTCATCTCACAGACAACAGATGCCACCACAGACAACCAGCTCACTTCAGGACACAGATTAATACTTGTTAATACTTCAGGACGGATCCAACCAGTCGAATAATTGCTGACGATGGGGACAAAATCGTTCTCCGAAACATGCCCCAGTAAGGATAATTTAAGTGATGTTTGTGTTTGAATTACTGACTCATTACTTTCAAATGTTAAATACACCACTGTTTCTAACCTTTTGCTTCAAATAATATTAATCTGGCCAACAAGTCAGTCAAGAGGTACGTTTTCCGATCCAGTTCAACACGTGGAATTTCAAACAAACAATGGCGGACATGAAGGTAAGACCAGAAATAACTGATTTTAATTCAAATTTTAAAGGGGTTAGGACTGATATAAAACTTTACCTGAAATTGGAACTAAAAACAAGAAACAAATGTGCCGACATACATGTGTTTTTAGATCTATGTTTATACCATCAAGTTGCATCAAAATTCGTGAGAATGTTGGTAAAATTAAAAAACGATAGTATAGCTCAACTTGCAGCCGACAAAAAAGTCATTCAGCTGGAAAAGCATAAACACTATGCTAAATTGGAATCACTTGACCTAGAAGCACTTGACCTAAATCTAAAACTAACGAAGAATCTTGGATACATCCTCTGGTACAATATGAAAACAAACTTCCTAGAAATCCTTAATAAGAAAATGAAAACAAGAACTTTTCGACAGAAACGGAAATTACAAAACTTAAGAAACAAATCCATAAAGACAAACACACACAACCTAAAATTACCGGAAATTTCTAGCGCTTCTCACGTAACAAATCTATCTTCGAAAACATTCAACGAACGAGAACTTTCGTTTCTTAATAAAGGCCTAAAAATATGTGTAAGTTACTCCAATAACACTGATGATTTAATAGCAGACATAGAAATAGCTTCATGTAACCTAAAAGAACAAGAAAAAATTGCCGTACGTAAAGAATGTGTAACAGCCATACTGGAAATACAGAAAGACGTTAGAAATAATTTTCCTTCCAAACAAGTAATCAAGGCCCTCAAATCAAAAGCAGACAAAGGCAACCAAAAGACTAGTCAACATCCCATTGAAACAGAACGAATACAACAAAGAATATAACCACATGATTAACATAGCTGCAATTAATGGATACAGTAAACAATTAATAGAAAAGAAAATTTGGAAATTCAAGAAACATAAACACATATTGGATACCACAAAATTAACAGAATCAAAAACTGAGACACAGATCAGGAAATTCACATATCATCCCAGAGTGCATCATACATTTAACAAGATATTCAAGAAGTACATCACCCTAGCCCCAATAAATAAATTCTGTTTAAAAAAACTTATTATGCAACAACCTGAAAGACCCAGTACCTGAAAACAAGAAATCAGGCATATACAAAATCAACTGCTCAGACTGCAATAAGTTCTACATTGGAAAAACCGAATGAAGTTTACATATTAGATTACAGGAACATATGAGATGTGTGAAATACAAATAGAAAAATCAGCAATAGCCCACCATTTCTGGTCTACCAATCATGAAATTGTACCAAATATAAAACTATTAAAGCCAGCCAGTAATGCAGCCGAACTCGAAGTTTGGGACAATTTGCTAATTATAAAAAACAAACAGTACACTTTAATATATCGAGATTTAACTGTATTGGAACACCACAGTGAAGCGAAAAATTATTAATTTTTAGATGAGTCGTATTTATTACACATCTGCTTCACTTTCGTACCTATTTTGAGGACATGTTTCGCAAATCGTCGTTTGCATCTACGGCTCTTATGCGACTAAAGCTTGATCCAGCGGTGTGGATCAAGCTTTAGTCGCATAAGAGCCGTAGATGCAAACGATGATTTGCGAAACATGTCCTCAAAATAGGTACGAAAGTGAAGCAGATGTGTAATAAATACGACTCATCTAAAAATTAATAGTATACTTTAAATTTTGAATTGCTGCTTGAAAGCTCTCTTTGGGAGTTCATCTCACAGACTACTGATGCCACCACAGACAACCAGCTCACTTCAGGAAACCACGGATCCAACCAGTCGGATAACTGCTGACGATGGGGACAAACCGTTCTCCGAAACATGTCCAAGTAAGGATAATTTAAGTGATGTTTGTGTTTGAATTACCGACTCATTACTTTCAAAATAAATGGACATGTTTATCTTCATGTGTTGCAGAAAGTTTTACCTGTATTTTTAGAAGCTGTACCCCTTTATATTCATCATCAAATGTGGCTACAACATGAATGAGCTCCGCCCTATTTCACCCTGGCTGTACAAGAGTATTTAAACCATGTTTGTGCTGCCCAATGAATTGGAAGGGGGAGTCTTAACTGTAGCTTGGCCAGCACGCTCTTCCAACTTCAACCCAATTGATTTCTTTTTCTGGGGTCGCCTCAAGTCTCTGGCATATGAAACATCTGCTACCTCAGAAGAGGACCTAACTCTCTGAATAATAGCAGCATGTAAAGTTAATTCAACTCACACAAGGAATTTTAGACGGAGTATGACAGTCATTCCTTCGCCGCTGTCAACTTTCCATTCAAAATGCAGGTTGCTATTTCAAGCAGTTCCTATAAATCTATGTAAAGAGTTGCATTTACTTTTTATTTTATATAAGTTTGTTCAGCATTTGAATCACTTCTCATTTAGATATACAGCATGTGAAAGTGTTAAGCAGGATTCAGCCTTTGTTAGAAAGAATGGTAATTAATTGTACTGTCAAGGTGAAATTACTTCGTTAAATACATACAAGAGGTATACATGAGTTGAAAGCTTAGACAATATATTAAAATAAAAAAATGACAAAAAAGTGAA
The DNA here is from genome assembly GCA_030765055.1 of Mantis religiosa. NCBI lineage: Eukaryota > Metazoa > Arthropoda > Insecta > Mantodea > Mantidae > Mantis > Mantis religiosa. Next base: position 138,769,640 of record CM060951.1, read on the forward strand.
GGAAGCTAATGTAACAATTGTGCCTGAAGGAGTGCTCCAACATCTCTCTTCATTTTCGTGTGTTGTGCACTTAAGTGGTATCATCATTAGCAGTGGCATACTGGCACTTTATGCACTTACAACCATAACTTTCACATTTTATCTCAAAATACTTGTTTAAGATACCTCCATGTATATGTTATATACTGATAATATTTAAGTACAGTTCATTAACACTCTGTATATATTTGGGGCAATTGGATTGTTAATCTAAGGAGCTTCTTACAGTATCCCAGTGAGATCTCAATAACCATCAAAGTTTCATTAAAGGTTTTTGATATGAAGGCTCCTTGTTCCCCTGTTACATAAGCAGCATCAAAAGTAAAGTTTAACAGTTCTTTCAACAAATTCTAAAATCGGTAACTGAAAGTTTTATTGCTAGCCTGAATGTGATTTTTAGAAGTAAACACAATTACTATCTGGAATCTGGTAGATATAAAGTCATAGAGTAATGCAACCAAAAAGACCTTCAAATCATACTTCAAAAATATTTTCTTCACAATGCATGCTGTTTCCCTTGTAAAGGAGGAAGGGAAAGAATATAATCAGAATCAGTTTTATAAAAATTGGAATAAATGATTGGATATAATCTCTTACATTCCTTTATTAAAGTACATACTGATAATGTTGTGTATTTCAAAATATTAGGTTAGGACTCATGTTAAAAACATAATACAATACATAGTACACGTTAGTAACACAAGTACTTTCAGTTAGATTGATGTAACAATTGAATCCATGTTTCAGTTCACCAAATATTTGTCTCATACCAATGACAGTATTAGGAATACCAAAACATTGTTAAATAAAATAACTAAGAGAACCAAATAGTCCTACTTCATGTATCAATAACTTAGTAGAGATATTTTGTCATCATTCATGTTGTCATTTGGGTTGCCTATTTGAAGAAAGTCTAAAGTATTTCAGGAACATAAATGTATGTTTCTCTAGGAATAACTTATAATTAAGCAAACAATGATGGTTAACCAGCAAAGAATTTTGCCACATGAAACTTTATTCAAATGTTTATTCATGGTAAAAAGCTCTAGTGACATAAAGAAAACAAGAAATATAGAAACATAAACTTTCAGGTATGTTAATTAGATAACATGCTGAAAAGATTTAAACTTGCAACATAGAGAATTTAAAAAATGGTTAATTCTGGAGGGAAAAAAATGATGTTCTGGCAATAATGTATTTATCTTATAATAAAATCCACCCAAATAAAATGCCAATAATATCCAGCATAAAATTTGTGAATTCTAACAAAACATGGGATACCTGCAAATATTTTTGATAGCTCCTCAAAGTATTTCTTAGCTTTTGGTGCTTTTTTTCTTTTAGAGGGGTTAATTTAATTTTTACTAAATGCTGGTGAATTCCCAGAAGTCCAGAGCTTTATGAATACCAGCATTAATGTCTATAGAATACTAGATCAATAACAGAAAGAAAAAAAAACATACCCACACAACTACCAGAACAGTATTACAACTTAGGAGCAATTAGATTTTCAATCACATGAACTGACTAAAGAACATGGAAGCAACTGTACTCTGTCTTGGCGGGAAGATATGACTGCATCATATGGGGAAGATATGAACTGAAATACAATTAGGAAATATACTGGTAAGATTTTATAAATAGAATGGATAAAATGTAAATTTAATAATCCTGTGCATTACTTTCAGAAAAGCCCTTATAACTTCTCAACATATACCTAAAGCATGTACAATGTAGGTACTACATGTACTAAATTTAAATAAATAATTAGAAACATGAATGAAATATAAACAGTTGCTTGGGCTCAGAAAAGCATAAGCAAAAGGTTTATGTGTATATTTTGATAGCTTTTTTAATTTATTTTGAATTATTAATGTTATTTTATGTTTGTTATTTTTGTTTCTACCTATCCAAATCAGTGGAAAGTTTCATAGGAAATAAAACTAAAATAATTAAGTATATACATTAAAAATGTACTTTTGTTGTGCAACAAGCACGGATTAATGAGAGTGCTAAAAATACCTTGTCCCATGCTATTTTCTAGTCATATATTTTAGGAGGTGAATTTGAAATAATTAGAAAAACATTTAAGGAAAGTTTTGATACATGATTATAAGTCCAGAACAGTGGTCCTTCTTGTTATTTTTTTCTTGTTTTTTAAAGGAAAAGACTTCTCAAAGCTGAAAGTAGGATTCATTTTTTAAGCAGGAGCTTGTATGCTGATTGATTGCTAAAGCTCTGTTGCTAACATATATAGCTTTTCTATAGATAAAGAGCACTTATTTTAACTTGCCATATCTTTAAGCAGTTTTACATATAATAATATTTAGATAAACTGTCATATGGATTTTACTTTAACTTCTAGTTTATATACCTAATGCATAAAAATGTAACAACATATTCTGTAAGTAATTTTTATATTTATTTTCATTCCTTAGAATTGTCATATTATTTGGCTTCTGAACACACTTGCTCAGCAACCATACAGCCATTGATGCTTTAAACATCAAATTTGCAAAACAAATAACACATACCTCTAGTAATGAATATGTTATGTTGATGTTATGAATATACATTTTGTTTTCTCTCTTTTGTTTAATGCATTTTGTTTCAAATTCTTTTGATAGTTATTACATTTTATATTATGCACATTTTTATTGCTTTTTGTATGAAGTATATTTCACTTCTTATAGCTCTTATTTCTGTACATCTTTTTTCTCATAGAATCATACCAACATTCATTAAATTTTTATATGTAAATTATGTCTAAAGGGCATTCTTTTTGGTTATGATATATAATACTGCTAAAAATGTTTTACTCACAGAGCTTAATTACTAAACTGCATAACTGGATGAAAATATGTTTGTTCATTTTAAAATATAGAAAACAGCATTCTGATCAGTATAAACTACCATGCACTTAATGTATACTGATACTGCTTCGTAAGAGTATTAAGGGTTATGCAGTTTAATAAAAGTTGGTATCAGTTCTGGTTTTAAGAATAAATTATTTGTGTAGTAAGACTTTAAGAATGTTTAACTAGAACTGCCTAAAATGAGCTTGATGCACTTTGAAAAATTGTGCATTTGAAAACCTAGACTTTGATCTGAGCCAATTGCTGGTTGATAGGATTTTTTGGTTGACAGTTTAACCATTTAAACAATAGAAGCAATCATGGACAACAAGGAAAAAAATTAAATTTTGTATATCACAAATAATTTTCTTTTAGGCATTTATATGGTAGTAACTGTCCACTAGAAATATAAGTAGTTTATATAATATTCGTTCTCTTGTAATATTAACTGTCAAATATCTCTCCCACCCTCTTCCTTTCCCCATTCTTCTTTCTTTCTTAGTTAAAGAGCAAATTTTTGGAAGGTAGAAATATAATTAAAGCTTAAATAGTTGAAAAACTTGGAGACTCCAGTTTATTTTGAGAACAAATTGTATAATCTGTCATCTTGGTATGTGTACTAATGTGAGTTTTAATATTGACCATCAGTATGTCGTTTATCTTATGTTTCTTTAATGTATCACAATATTTTTAGGTTTTGTAAATGAAACATTACTCTAATACTCAGTTCAGTTAATGAGGATGAGAATGTCACAGAAGTAAAGGAAGCAATATATGTAACCTTTAAATTGATATATAATAGTTCCTGTATCATGATATTCCAGGGACATCCAGTAAATAAGTTTCCCTATTTTTTTTCTCTGCAAACCACATATTTTAAAATTAAGTTAGTACTGCAGAAACTTCCAATGGGGTATGGTGGCTGTGCTCTTAACTTCAACAGCACGAGCTTACTCTTTGTTCACCAGTATGGCACCAGCTATCATGGTGCTACCACTTGAAAGGGTGTCCACATTTGAACTCCATTCTGTTATTCACATTTTCACAGCGAGAAATGAAATAGCTATCAGTATTCATCAGCATTTAGTGTGTGCTTATGGTGAAGGATGCATGAGCATCCAAATGGTTCACCTCTGGCATTCATGGATCCTGGAAAGATGGCAAACTGCGCATGATGAAGAAGGCAGGCCCGTTACTGCTACAGGCAAAGCAGCCACTGTCGCAATTCGAAATGTGGTGGATGAAAGTCAGTGCATCAGCATTGATGAGATAATGAATTGACTGCCTCTTGGTTTGGAAATTGGATGCTGCTCTGATGTGACAATCCTGTGAGATGTCATGCAGCATTGAAAAGTCTGTTCAAGATGGGTTCCACGTTTGCTTACTGATGCTCACAAGCAACAACAGATATAGGCAGAACTTCAAATGGGACTTTTTTCCCCATCCACCTTATTCTCAGGATATTGCTCCAAGTTATTTCCATCTCTTTCCCAACTCAAGTCACACCTTGGATGCAAACGGTTTGTGGCTGATGAAGAGCTGGAAGCTGAGGTGAACTGCTGGCTATTGAGACAGGACCAAATCTAGTATGACAAAGGTATCAAAACTGCTACCAAGGTAACAGATGTTTGGGAGAAATGGAGACTATGTAAAGAAGTAGTATACAAGTTGCAGAATGAATGAAAATAAAATATATCACAGTGTAAATAACCCGCTTGTATTTTTTGTAAAATAGGGAAAGTTATTTATTGGATGATCCTCGTATATGGAAAAGTTATATAGAAATGCTTTTGTGGAGCTTGAGCAGCATGAGTGCTCTCATCTCCTTCAGTTGTATTCTATCCAGAATGTAGTTACTTTTATGATAAATTTCAATAAGTCCCTTATTTTTAATGAGAGAGTGAGTGAAATAAATATGACACTGACACTAAATAATAACTATATGACACTGACACTAAATAAGATCTGTAGATCAAAGTACATAAATTGTTCATAATCTGCCCTGGCTTAGCTGTCATGGTCCTAGCTTAACTTTCTTATTGTTGCACAAATTGTTCGGCAATGAGTGTTCTTATGTAAATGCTATCAAAAAATATTTCATTGTTTCTACTGCATTCAGTGAAAATATGTTCATTATCCTCATTATGCTTTGAAACATATACAGGATAACTGTTAAAGACAGCACTTAGCACAGTTGTTAATGAATGTATTTCACCAAAGTGTGCAGCAGATTTTGGACTTTTAAAAAGCTTAGTTATTGCATTGAATGCACAAAGAACATTATTTAAATTGAGTTTACGAGACAATTTTTTTTTGTATGTAGCTCACTGGTCTAAAATAACGTAGTAGTTAGAGCTTTCTATTTTGTAATTAACATTCAATGTATATAACCTAAGAATGAGTTCAAGTTGAATTGCTGCAGAATAATCTATTTTACTTCAACCTCTTTGTGCTCATTCATTAGGAATGCTATTGTTGGATATAATTTCTTGTAAGTGAATCTTGGTTCAATACTCATGTTCATTTCTATTATGTATGTTGATCATCAGGCAATTAAAGATTTTGCCAAGATTAATGTTTCTTATAAGCATAATTTACATATAAAGTATCGTTCCTTTCAGTGTTTGGTACATGTTTCTTTCTTTTTTGCTGTGATAAATTTGTAGTATTTCTAAACTACATGTAATATTAAATATCTGCCCAGCCTGTTAACCTCCCTCTTATGACCTTACCATTACCATAAATTATAAACTTAATAAGAGAAATTCTCTTCTATAGAGAGTAATAAAGTTACAGCTATCCTGAACTGGAAGATTATATTATAACATTTAGTAGTATATATAACTAGGAAACAGATTTTTAAGTAAAAAAATATTTTTTCTGCTTGCAGTTATAATCATGAAACTAATCTTATATACTGAATATAATGTCACTATCACAGATACAAAATTTTATTTCACATAAAAATTCAGAATTTTATGATACAGATATGTAATTAAATATATTAAATTTAGTTATTGCACATATGTTATCACATTTTGGCAATAAATGATATTTTCCATGATAGAGATTTCGTTCCCTTTTAATTGTGTGCGGCAAACATAAGAACCAAGAAAATGGAAACATTTTGAAAGACTGCCAGGCTGCTTTCTCCAGTGGATTTAACAGTCCTTCGAAATGCTCATCACCCATTAATAACTGGATTTGTGTTCCTATAAAAATTCCCTCTTTAAGTTTAGCATCACTGGCACTGGGGAATTTTGATTTCGGATACAAGAATCCATCAGACTGTTTATCCATAACTTTGATGAAATTTTTCATTACTCCTAACTTAATATGCAATGGAGATAATAATATTTCTTCAGGATTCACTAAAGGGACACACGACACATTTTTCTGGCCAGGGATAGGATATTCACATTTAGGCCATGACTTTTTAACATAGTGAGACTTTCTATCTCTGCGTCCCAGAGGCATAAAAAGCAGCAAAATTTAGTGAACCCAAGTTGCAAACCATGCAATAAAGCAATGACCTTTAAATCAACCAGATATTCTATTGATATTTTCTTTAAAATTAGTTTCATATTTTGATATTTCTCATTCATATCAGCAGCATGTGCTACAGGTATTGACAGAATTTCATTGCCAATATGTAGCAGCACAGCCTTCAAACTAACTTTAGACGAATCTATGAATAGTCACCACTCATCTGGCCTGTGTTGAAGCCCAAGAGTTTCCATAACTGAACAAATATCACTACAAAACACAATACCATTTGCTTCAGAGAAGCAGTCCTTGAAATCACTATGGCGGTCACGATGACTACATTTTCTTACTTTTTTATGGAGTAGATTTCACCCTTTGAGTCTGGAAGTTAAACTTCAGGTTGCTGTTTAGACAGATTTAAATCCCGAATCAGGTCATTAAGGTCTTTCTGTTTGGGAAAGTATGGTTCTGATGAACAGGTATTGGCTTCATAAGTAGGATCATTTTTATTTTCATCTGAAGCTTTTTCAGTTTCAGTAGGTCAGAATCAGTAAGAGTTATCACCTAAGGTCGTATCTGCATATACTGTTCATTGTGCAAGACAGGTCTTATTGCAGATTGAAAATTCGGATACTTAACTGTATGTTTTGTTTTAGATGTGATTCCTTTTATATTTGTCAAATAAAAATGACAATCAGTTAAATGAGCCTTCGGTTCCCTCCTAATCATAGAAATTGCAATTGGCATACAATGTGTACCATTTTTCCACCCAGTCAACAATCTAACATGAAACACAGCATGTAGCCCAGCTCTTATCAAAATCACCAGCCTGACTGCCAAAGTAAAGTTGGTAGCACTTCTTTACAAGTGGGTTCAAATTTCGCCTCTGTGACTTGAAGGTCAGCTCACCACAAATATATCAGAAACTGTCTACATGATTTACACACTTTCTTGGCATGGTGAGAAAGCAAAGCACTAAAACACTACATACACAATACACTTCCGAAAAGAAAGGAAGGAAATATTTCACTACTGAACAAACTCAATCAGCTCAATACTGACACATCACAATGCCAGATGAACAGGTCTGTACATGTCCAAACATGAATGAACTTGCACATCCTGGTTTTATGATTCTTCAGCATAATATTACAAATCATTTCCTTATATACAGCTTGAATAATATCGCAACATATGAGGTAAAGGTTCTTATAACAGGTCAAAGAAATTGCTAAAATCCGATTTTAAAGAGTAGCTGTCGCAATAAACTGTGCCTGATGGAAAAATTCTGACTACATATCTGAATTCAGTGTGGGAAAATACACTAGATTTATTAATCATATTTCTTATGAGGAAAACCTTGTCGACTAGTGTTGTTTGTCACAATACACTTTCAACTAACCAGAGTACTTCAGAGCAAATATTTTAATGCCATATTTGGCTGGTTTGTTGTGGATGCTCATCAATAGTAACAAATTCTCCAACTATTCATGCAATTTCTCACAAATATATCCAGGAAGATCCTTATAGCTCTTAACCTATCTCTTTTATGTTCTATATTCCTAGTTTGTTGTCAAAACTTTACACCTGAAGGTATAGAAATTTCTTGTAATCCAAGCAAGATCTCAAAGTTATCGTTCTGCTCCATCCTTTGACCAACGTTCCAATGCATTTATGTGGTTTCTACTTTTGAAGCCAGTCAAATGCAGATTCCCTAATACTATGCTAATTTCATTTCTGCCTGTCAGTTTTGCATCCATATCCCCAAAATGTTTCTTCTAGCTTTTTGCTATTAATGTGTACATTTATAAAATATACAATTTCATTAGTCTAATCAATTCTAGTTATGGAAGGATTCAATTCCCTCTACAATGTCTTATGCTACAATTTTAGGCTCTGGAAAGGTCTTGAGAGTATTTTTTGATGGTACACAGGATGTTTTTTCATGCATATTTATTTTCATCCTGTTTCTTCCTGTCTTCAGTATCAAAGGAAAATAATTAATCATTCTCAGTTTCAGTATCATTATCATGATTAGTCAGGACATTACTTAATTCTACAAGAAATAGAAATTAGTGGCTAGAAAGGTATTTAAAGCACAGGGATAGAAGCAAGAATGTTATATGCAGCAGAGGTATGGATGCTGGGAAAATGAAGATGCTATACACAGGAATTTTTGTAAAATAACCCTGGGGTTACTAAGAAGTTCATCAAATGGAATAGCATAAGCAGAACTAGTGAGTATAGAAATAAAGGATAAATAGTAGAAAGAATGTATTCATATACATTATACTTCTAAAACAATGCATGGTTACACAAGAGAACATAGGGAAAAAAAGGAACTTGAATGCATAAGATACAGATAACACATGGAAGAAATAGGAATGAGAGGAGCATGGGCATGAAGAATCAATAAATAATTTTAATTTTTAATAATTTAATAATTTTACTGCGGCCAATAGTCTCTTACAAGAGCATCTGACACTGTCAATTATCTCTATACAGTCAAAATACAAAATGATCAAAATATGTAAGTTATTGTTTACATAGATATACAACTCATTTATACTACATACATATATATTACAGTTCATTTATACTATACAAACATTTTTCAATTAGGTATGATTTTAAGACCAGTTTAAATTTTGAGTCAGAAGTATTCTTAATTACAGATGGCAATTTATTGTACAATATGTCTCCTATTATAAATGGATCTTTATTATAAAAATTATTTGTGGTTGGTTTATTGACACTCGTCACTTACTTTTTCATATATTTATGAGAGACTAGTTTCAAAGGCCCTGGCCTCCATTTTCAATCTCTTCCCAAATGGAAATGGAGGCCAGGGCCTTTGAAACTAGTCTCTCATAAATATATGAAAAAGTAAGTGACGAGTGTCAATAAACCAACCACAAATAATTTTTATATTAATTTTGACGTCACTGTTACTAAATTCCTCCAAACACACATCAAGGATCTTTATTAGTTTGAGTTTTATTCGTGCTCACCCTATGGTAATCAGTTGCTCTCCTCGTATCATATGTATGGCAATCTTTATTGAGGATGTTATGTAGCTTTCGGTCTTTTACAAGTATAATTGTTTTGAACGCACATAGTGATACTACTGTTTGGATGTTTTGTGATTTGAATGTATACCGACATGTTTGTTGATAACGAAGGTTGTACATGGTTCGTATGCATTTCTTTTGTACTTTTAATAGCCTGTCCATATTGGTTTTACTTGTTCCCCCCAAATTTCAATACCATATGTTAAGTGTGGGAAGATAATGTCATAATTAAGGGTTTCTAGAAAGAAATTAGAACTAGTGTCGAGGATATTGAAAAGCAAGAAATGTTAACCTGTTTTAATGAAAAAAGTTCATTAATAGATATTTCAAAGTACATAGAATGAGGGAGGGAAGATATAAGGGCTATGTAGCAAAGAAACTAGAATTTTGCATAGACAAGGACATGTGTAATAAATTTAAGTGGCTTATGAGGGAGAAAAGAGCGAGAAGAGATGTACTAAATTTAATAAGTTTGTTATAATTAGCATTATATTCTGGAATGTATTAATACTGAAAAAGAGGGAGGAAATTTTATCTGGAGAAATGAGATTTTCAGCAGTTTATTATTTGGAGAACGTGAGAAAATATTTAGGAAACAATTATGTTAAAATGGTTAAAAGAAATGCAAAGAAAATTGGTAAAAATACAGAAAAAGGATACATATGTTAATATATATTCAGTATGATATAAGGTATATACAGCAAAATGCTAAACATAAGGGGTAGAAAAGAAGTAAGCAGCTCTAAGTGGAAGTAATAAATTATGTTATCATGATGCCATGCTTAAAGAGTTCAAAGAAAACCTATATAAAGGCTAGGGCAGTAACAAACACTCATACACATTTGTGTGCAATTACATATTTATCATTTATTAAATTAAGAGACAAGATGAATAAGTTCTAGAATGTCATCATTTAGACATTGAGTGTGTTTATGATGTGCCTCTTATGAAATGTGCAAAGTGATTTTGTGTGACGTAGAACAATCATTTCCCAATACTAGGGCAGTGCTCTGTGAGTGCCAGCAGAGATTTCTAAGATATAATTTAAAGAATTTTCACAAATTTATGTCATGTGATTACCTCATTATTGCTGAGTTTTTAAAACAATTTTTTAATATAGCCATTTTATTGTGGCAAACGAAAGATATTTTTCCTTTTATAAATATACTCTACCTTTTGATAAATATATTCTCAGTTTTTAATGCATAAAAAAATAAATAAGTTTATTTTAGCACCTAAAAATCTGTTCTCTAATCATCATCACCATCATCATTTTTACACGCTTTTATTAATAATCATTGGAAGGTCAAAAATTACATTGGAAGATGCTATTCAGTAGTTATAAAAAATAGAAGTTTTGACTTCAATTCATTAGTTATAAATTTAGCTTTATTTACCATCGGTAACATTATTTGAAATGAATAACAATGTTGTGTACCAATTACCTGGTCCTTTTATTGCCTAGTTTTAGGGTGAAAGGCCATGTCAATTGCTTTATCACATGATAGTTAATTGATAGTTACTAGCAGGATATTCCAAATATTTTTTCTTCATAGTGAGTTCAAAAATAAAGTTAATGAAGGAAATGGTTAAGTCTTAGAAATTATAGATGCAATGAATATATGATTAAAATAGAATGTGATAAATAATATAAATATTTTAAAGAAAATTTTCTTCATTTACATCATCTTTTAGCTGATAGTAAAAGTGAAATAAATACAAGGAACTAGCAGCTAGGCAGGCAGTTCAAAAGTTGCAGAAAATGATTATCATCAGAAATGATTTGCATAGATATTAGACTTTTTTTTTCACAATAAGTGCACAAATTACATTTACTTTATTTGACTCATTTATATATATTTATTTATTTTTCAAAAGTACATTTGCTTTACATAATACATCCCCCTGAGTTCCGCAGGTTTGTATTTTTTTAATTTGTCAGCAAAATGTCTCAAAATGTTTCTCTTGTATCTTGAATACATAACAAGGAACTTCCTTGTTATTTGTTCTAGGTATAATTAATCTAGTTGTAGTAATGCAAACTTATATTTATAAAGAAGGAAAGCTGTTTGGCTCTTACATTAGATTTTTTTTTTTTTTTTAAACAACTAAGATTTCTACTTATGTACTGAAAATAAACTTTTTATAACATTGCAAATGAGCCCTGCACTTCTTTCATGTTGTGTCATATTTTTCTGTGCATGGTCAACTGTCCTTGGTGGTTTCCTTGGACAAGAAAAGGGATAATTTAAGAAATTAACTGTGAGTTGTAACATTCATGTGCGATAGTAAAACTTGAAGTGTTACAATGGAAAATAAAGCAAATTTTAAATATTTTATTATGTTTCATTTTATTTATTCCATTATAGCTTTGTTGCATTGCACAGGTTGTGGACCAAATAATTTTCCTCCACTTTTTTTAAACACTGTCATGTTTTCTGTTTTACACATTTTTATCACATTTTTTATTATTTCAGTCATATATTGTGCAAAAGGTATAAAATATCATATCTGTATCAGAATTCTGAAACATAGGACAACTCTGTGGTAGAGTGTAAAACAGGTTGCGGCCAGTGCAACTAAGCATAAAAGTTATAAATCTTAAGCATATAAAGATGCATTTGCATTATGTTTTTTAAGTTTTTTACTTTTTCTTAGGAAAGGCATTAAAGTGTAATAAAGTTAGTAGACAATTCTGTTAAGAGTGCAATTCCGTATGCAAGTGCCATCTCCTACCTATTATATACAAGGTTGTGATAAAAAAATTATATATATATTCTTTGTTCTTAAATACTTTTTATTTATTCACCTACATCACCTTTGAACATCTTTATTAGTTATAAGTTTTGGTATATTAATTTCATCTTTTGCTATGTGGTTTAAATTAGAAGTTATGTATCTTTAAGATATTGTTTTTCTTATGTTCTATTTTTAATTTATTTAGAAGGGATACTAGTATTATTTATAGAGTAATATGCCAGAAAAGAATGAAAAAAAGTATTAATCAATTTAAGGATATTAAAGAAACCTTCAAATTACACCCACTTAGATATAATATACTTGTGCCAACAATTTGCCAATCTCAGAAGCACTTCTGGAATTTCATCTCCTTCAGCAATTATGCATTTATCTCATCAGTGGTGGCAAAATGATAGATATCTTTTGATAACTTTTCTCTTCAGCCTCAAGAATTCACAGAGAGTCATGCTGGCAAAGATGGTGGCTGAGACAACATAATGGTTGTGCTTTTTGCCAAGAAGTCAGAATATATAGGCATTGAGGTGAGAGCAGAATGTTATCATGATGCAATTTTCAGGAGTGTTTTTGCCACAATTCTGGTCAACCTCTCTAATAGTGATTCCATGACTTTTCATAACTATTTCCTTTACTTCTTCCACATTGTTTTCGGTACTTGAAGTGCGAGGGTGTCCAGAGCAGTTGTCATCCTTACAACTTCTGCGCCCTCTTTGAAACATTTATACCACTCGTAAACTCTTGTGTTACTCATAGTAGATTTTCCAAAAGCCATAGTTAATATTTCAAATGTAGTGCTGCACTTTATTCTATTTTCAAGCAAAATTTATTGTAAGTTAAGTAAAACATTTTCCTGAGAACTCTAAAAGAAATACATATAATCCTTTTAACTGTGTGCAATAAACTATATATTTAAAACAGTTGAAAATACAACCATATAGTAAGAACATGTGCACTATCGAGTTAAACAAAGGTTTGAAAATCGAATGTACAAGGCCCGGGAATTTAAAAAGTTCCTGTTATACTTTATCACAGTTTGTAAACTGCTTTCTCCAGTAAATGATTCACATTTTAAAAAAACAACTTCGAATTCATTATTGAAAGATATTTGTGTTTATGGTTTACAGAAAGAAACAAAATTAATGTGAAATTATTCAGGATGTCATACTTATTTAAGCTTTTACTCACAAAAGTACAGTCATAAAATTTCTTTATCAGTTCTTGAATTAGTTAACTTATTAACAGGCTATGGAACTATACAAAAGAAAAAGAATATTAATTACAAAAGCATAGTAATGTGAACTGAGTGCACTTGTTTAATACATAATTTTGCTTTAGTAAAGCATATTGTGATGATGAAGGCTGTGAAAGAATCAAATAGCTAGAGAAAGTACTATTAAGTATTTTAAATTGGGAATCTGTGTAAAAAAGGCCATAGATGTGGTATAAAGGCTAAGGAATTTATGAACACTGTTTGCATAATTTGCACTAAATAGAAGATACCTGAGTAGAATAATCATTTATGATCATATTAGGCCCGCAAGTGAATCATAAAATATTACAGGATTAATTACTATTTTATATTTATAGAGTAGACTAAACCATAGTTTTCGTGTCAATCACACAATTCTTGAAAATCCTAGCAAAAATTTCTTAATTTTCAAAATGTTGCATAGAACTGGTCAATTATGAGTTGATTAATAAAAGAACAAGTTTTAAATAAATGAAACATATTCTCTGCAGTTTTTTTTATTTAGTAAAATGTCACACTAGAGATTGGAAATTACAATATGTGCTTGTTAGGGACAAAATCCCTAATGATTCCAACATAACACCCATCCTGACCACCAGATGATGATATATATATATATATATATATATATATATATATATATATATATATATATATATATATATATATAAGGGCGCTAAACTACGGCGGTCATCAGCGCTCTTTAAAAAACTAGTCATGGCAAAAGCCAGATATAAAACTTTCTAAAAACTAAACAAGTGTAACAAAACCTATTAAAAATACACGTACATAAAAACATCAATCAAAACCTATTAAAAATTTCGTTCACTAAATCCTAAACTCTAAACTAGACAAGAATCTAAAAACCTTCTCCACGGGTCTCCACGCACGGCCTACACGTGGGTGGGCCTGTTGACCGTCTCCCTCAACCACGAAGAGGAGCCCACACGAGGGAGACTGTTGGCTCGGGACCCCGGGTGCGCCAAACCCGTACCTACCGAAGTAGGCCCCTGGGGGTCTGACCACCAGATATCCCTGCCTTAATCACCTCCATTGGGTGTCCTCCTGGGAATAGATGACACTTCCAAGAAGGAAGGGAGGCCTCAGCAGTCCTACCAAGTGCCATGGAGAAATCTTTTCATAGCATATTCTACTATCCTACCGAAACACACCCTTACATTTAAGTAAAAGAATGCAAAATGTTAATAGTTTGTTAAATTATATAAGTGTAACATAATAGTGGAATAAAAGCTTAAAATGAATTATTTAATTTGTCCATCTATTCTATGAGTAGCAAAAGATAAAAGAATAGTACATACTGCAGTACAGAAATGTTCATTTGCACTGTTCAAAAGTGATTGAAACATATAAATCTTATTGAAGATTTAAGTTCAAGCAGGTATTTATACAAACTAATTTGCTAATTAATGGTAAATAAAATCTATAGCATACACTGTGTTGTCATTTTTGTATAGTATTGTCCAAAGTTGTGCCATAATGATTTCTAAAATCTTTCCATGATTAAATGTTTGGTTTTCTAAAAGACATGTTATAGCTAAATAGGTACTGGTTGTGTGAATTCATTATTATAACACAAATATATGACATTCATTATATTTGTATGTATAATGTGTACCATTTTGAGTTACCTTCACTTACCTTTGCAACTTGAACCCTCTATTAATATCTTTTATCTTCTTTGGTAACAACTTAATTTCCAAAATTCTCTGAATATATTGCATATCACAGGTATGTAGAGAAATTTTTGTCAGACAATTGCACATATTGCAAATGCTCTGTCGTAAAAATATGTATGTAATAAGTAAATTGAAAGACTGTATAATGAGGTAAAATGCACTTATTGCAAGTTGAGAATGTAGTTATTAATTAAAAATTAATTGAACATTAGTTTGGTTTACAATAACTACTTACTTTTAAAAAATTAGAACACGATGGCTCTCATCATCAACTAACAATGACCAATTGATGTAGCTGAGTCATCTCATGCTCTCTTGACGGTGAAGGCCTCTGATGATGATATGAACTTGCTAAGCTTGTCTGATGGAAGAAGTTTCATAATTCTGTCTTTATTGTGATGTGGATGTTTTCCCATTCTGAGAATTCAGTTGTGTATGTTCTGTCTGGAGGAGGTTGACATCAGGGATATTAGGTGGCTGTTTCAAAAGTATGCAACTATGGCTGATCTTGTTGTCTGTTTGTATTTAATACATTGAAGTGATCTTTTGGTCCGGTTTTCAAGTTTCTTTTTGTCTTACCTAAGTATATTGATCATCTTTTGCACATTCCTTTCTTGGAAGTGTTGAAAACAGTGTTGTTATGATAAATTAACTTTAAAGAGAGTCGATTAAAGACACTAGACAACACTTACTTTTAAATTTTTCCGGAACATGTTTCAGAGGCTTTGCCTCTATCATCGGCCGGCTCTCGACTGGTTCTCGTTGGTGTAGCTGACGATATTTTGTCACAGGTCTCCTCTGGTGGCGGTTCAAGGAACTTGCTGAACAAATCTTTCTGGGGGATGTCGAAATTGAATACTTTGTTCCTATTTTTTGAAATGAAGATTTGTTCCCATGTGGATAGTTCTTGTTTTCCTGGTGTATGTTTCAGTAGTTTTGGTTCTGGATTTATGTTGTGGTTTTTTTCCCAAAAATGTGTGGCAACTGCTGATTTTTCTAATTGTTTATATTTTATGTTTCTAAAGTGTTCCTTTGCTCTTGTTTCTAAATTTCTTTTTGTTTTTCCAATATAAATTTGACTACAGTCATTGCATTCAATTTGATATATACCAGATTTTTTGTTAGATGGAATGGCATCTTTGATGTTTGAGCAAATTAGGTTTTCTAAGGAGAAATGGTTGACTGGTGCTAGTTGAATATTTTGTTTTTTGAAGACTTTTTGGATTTATCATAGGCCCATGGATGGTAAGTGAATTTTTTGAAAATCATATTAGTTTCTGTAGCTGAGAGAGTTGTGGTTTCCGGAAAAATTTAAAAGTAAGTGTTGTCTAGTGTCTTTAATCGACTCTCTTTAAAGTTAATTAATCTTTTGCACAGTTTATCTGATAAATACCTTATATCTTAGTGTTGGGATTCTGTCTTTTAAGGATGAGCAGAATAAGTTTTTTATGCTTCATCTGTTTTGAGATGCTAGGATATGTGTTTCATGAATATTTTCTTAAATCTTTGGTCTGTCCAAGGATGATATGTGAATTTCATATATTGGAAAATCTCTTTTAAAGGTTTTAATGTGATAGTCTCCCTCATGGTTTTACATATTTTTGCATTTCTTGATCCTCTGTTGTAAGGTGTTGTTGTGGTGTTAGGTCTGAAACCTTTGATTGATGCTATGTAGGTGTTTATTGTTACATTCTTCTTTGCTGAGGAGAATGTTGAGTTATCTGTGAATGAAGTAGTTGAAGACTCCAAGTTGGTGGGATGTAGCTATTTATTCTTTGAGTTGTCTGTGTGTGAGGGTTTCCTATAAATTTAAAAAATGAGTTCCTGGTTCTGCCTGATGATTTTGAAATGCACAAAAGTAAGAAGCCATCTTTCTAAATTTCCATTGTGAACTGTAGAGATCTATCTTGAATATTGAGGAGTTTGAATGCATCATACTCTAATTTTCTGGTACCATTGCAAATATGTTGTGTACCTACATATCCCAGATTATAAATATTAATGGAAAGCCAGGTGTAACATGATTCTTCAAACTCATATACAGGTTGGCCAAAAACAGCAACATGGGTTACCCATAACTAGTCTAAGGTTTGTTTGAAGAATCTTTGGTGAAGCTGAAAAACTTTTCATATCTTCTGCAGTTTTTTTAGTTTTTGGTGTGGAACTTTTGAAGTTGATGGAAGTGAGCCAGTTTTTCAATGGTGAGAGTAGTTTATTGTTGAAATGCTGAGAAATAGGGCTTTAACTTCAGAAAAATCAAGCATTTTCTTCTGAAACTGTTATGACTTTTATTCTGTTGGTTCAAATGTGTTCTTGATGCTTCAAATTTTTGGGAGTGAGTTGTACCTATCTGATAGCCACTTTGCTATTCACTTTATTCACTTTTGGTCTCCTGCTGTTTCCAGGCATATATATATATATATATATGACCAAATCATTAAGATAATACTGGTTATTGAATTTTAATTTTTATTTGAATTTTGACATCTTTCATTATGTTATTGTAGTCACTGAAGCAAACTTTGAGTGGGTTGTGGTTTATTTCAAAATTGAATGAGAATAAATTTCATTTAGTGAAAATTACAGATGTTAGCATTAAAAGTGTTTAAATGAATATGCAGTATTATAAAATTCCAACATTGAAAGTAAACTTACTTTTAGATAATAGTCCCTTAATGCCTGCCTCGGCAGCATATATGGTAGTATGTCTGTCTCACGTTCAAGAGGTCCTGAGTTTGAATCTTGGTCAGGGTGAGTGACCAGGAATAGGTTTTCCCTGGGGTTTTCCCTTATCCTGAAAGACAAATGCCAGGTAACTCTAAACTCTATGGACCCTGGGCTCTTTTGAGCACGACGGGCCCTAAAACACCACACACTCACACACACTCACTCTTTTGAGCATCATTTCACACATTTCATTCATTTATCTGATATGACTTAATGAACTCTAATGTCCTAGAGTGTTAGAATGTATTTGGTGCCAAAACCAGACACTGCACGGATTTCTTTTCTGGTGTTAACTTTGCTATTTTTCATTTATGTATGAGAATGGCACTTTGAAGACAACACCATACTGAGAAGAAAGAAAAACATTCATGCATATATTTTTTAAAATATTTCTAAAATTATAAGAGAGTTACGAGGAGAAGTTAAATGAAAAACTTAAATATCTTTGTTAAAAAAGGTAGTACACAAGTGTATCTTTTTATGTCATTATGCCTCTGTCATACAAGACAGTTTGAAATCCACAATTCCTCTGGAAAAAAATTCTTTTAATGTGTGTACAGCCATTTGTACATTGCCTAATGCACTTCATTGGATCAAAATTTCTTTGCTTCCATCACCTCTTGAGGTGAGGTTGGTATGACTGATGTGGAGGAGTATCAAACTACAGGTCATCAATGTTTGCAACTATTCCACAGGCAATATCAAGCCAAGCATTGTCATCTTGCAAAGCGATATCTGTAGTCAGGTGTCCACCTTGCTTTGATGTTATTGCAGGTCAAAGCTGACTTTTTAACATATTAGAATATGACACATTGGTGATATGTCATGTGGTGTTCATCCCAAAATGAGTCAGCATAACCTTCCCTGCAGATGGACATCCAGAACTCCTTGGTTTTTGAATTATAAGGAATGGCACTATCCCTTGCTTGCTGTTTTCGTTATGGGTTGGTGTTGGAGACCCAGATTTGGTCTCCTGTAATGATTCTTACAAAGAAGCTATCAATTTCTGTCCCGAAGTGCTCCAAAATTTGCCTTAGATGTAAACATGTCACTCTTATTACGTAGAAAATGAAGCTAGCTACAGTGAAGCAATAACTGAAGTTTATCTGTGGACTGAGGACGCAAACGATTTGTTTGTGAAATCGATTTTCATTTGAAAAGAAGTATCAACACCAATTTGTTAAGATAAGTGAAGCCTAAGTGGCAAATATTTTTATTTGAGTAATGTCACCCTCATTTCTGGAGTTAGCTGCCACACTTTGTGAAACTTAAATATCTCATGAAATATCTCATGAAATATCTCATGAATAATGTGATGTATTGAGCCATGACTAATGTTCAGATTTGCAGTTATTTCATCCACTGTCTTATGGTGATTTTTCAACATGATTGCTTCAACTGCTGCAGTAAACTCTGGTGTCAATATGATATGCCTGACCTAAACACTATCCTTTCCTCCTAGTTTAAGGAGGACATGCGTGCGCGTGTGTGTGCATGTTTAATGCTCAGAATTTGATAATAAAATCATTTTTCTTCTTGCTTCCCAATATTTGGAGACTAGATCCTGATTTTGGAGAGTTTCACATACAGTTAGATGATCAATGTTCATTAAATTGTCTTTACCACATAAACAGCACTGTGGAGAAGTTGTTAATCCAACCTTGAATAAATGTCCATTCAAACAATCGTGGCCTGTGATTAATCTGAACATTGCTACTGAAGATTTTCAAGGTAGTTCTGGAATTGTCTTTAGTTTGTTTTGGAGATCTTCCCAATTAAGTTTTTCAGAGGAAACTAGATAATTGTTGTATAGTTTTGTGAAGATGTTATTGATTAATCTTTTAACTGTTTCATAGGGGATATTTTGTTTCGTTGTTTGAGATATTTTGGAACCCTTCTTGGCCAACATATCTGCTTGCTCATTGCCAGAAATTCCACAGTGAGAAGGTATCCATTGGAAAACTATACGTATATTTAAATTTTGAAGATGTTTAATCATATTATGAAGTATCATATTATTAAGTTTATATATTATTATATATTAATTATGAAAGGGAGTCAAATGAAAACTAAAACTGTAATTAAAAATTGCCATTCCGTGCTATTGTTCTGTAAATTGGCAATGCTGTAACAATGCCCAACAGGTTGCAGATGCAAACAAACATACAGTTCAAAATCGCTGCCTTACTTATGACATGCACCATGGAAAAACAGCATTCTGATGTAAGTTTTCTGAGAGGTGAAAGTATGAAACCTGTTAAAATGTATCAGCAAATGTATATTTGGTATTTACCAAACTTGGTACTTAGGTTCACCATGCTCCAATGATGACACAACATTTTCAAGAAAATTCTCCACCCCAGACTATCCTTTGCATGTAAGTGTTTTGAAAATTTCGATTTTCCAAAAATACTAGTAGTTTTGAGTTGTATTAAAATACTGTATGTTTAAGAAATAAATCTTGAATATTCTGGGAATGCCTTCAGAAGTCATCTTCATTCGGGGTGACTTTTGCCATAAGAGATAGACAAAACTGTACTACAAAAAAATGTAGATCTCGTTAAAATATACAGTTTATATAATATATGGTTTTTCATGGAGTGAATCATTTCAGAGGTATTCCTTGTTACTTGTGAGGATTTTCCAATGCTTACACTTTTTTTCAAATGAGAAATAATCATTTGTTTCTCTATCTCTTGGTCATACAAAGAGAATGGAATTTCAGACATCACATAGCAACCAGCTTTAAAAAATTTTACTATCGCTTAAAGTGACATTCATATTCCCTTGTCCAAAAGAGAGTTAGAAGTGAAGTAATTTTTGCAAATGTTAAACATTAACTCAACATTAAGTAGAGAGAGAAATAACTGCTTATAAGAATAGTTTGTACAAGAGTAGAGAAAATCATTTGAGTGCAACACATCAGATGTTTTAAAGTATACATCTTTGTAAATAATCCATTTAGAACTCATGAGTACAGAACACATCTGTGCAGTATTTAACACATTTAAAATGTGAGGCTATTACCTTTATAAGAATCAAAACATTTTGGTCACTGTGAACTTAATTTGTGCAGAACACTGATCACAAAACTACCCACAGTGCTGCTGTACTTTTAGGAGGCAGTTAGGGTATCTGTACAAATAAAAACTAACACGCACTACCTTCATGCTACCAATCAGCTAAGCCTGTTTCACTGTTGCTGTCTCTCTCTCTCTCTCTCTCTCTCTCTCTCTCTCTCTCTCTCTCTCTCTCTCTCTCTCTCTCTCTCTCTCTCTGCCCTGGCAGTTGTTTACATCAGGATTGAAGTAGCCTGAGATACGGTAGAGCAAGATATCTCTATAAAAAGAATTTTTGATATAAACGATGTGTTAGAGATGTTTTTATTTTGAAGAAAATGAAATATGAGTATAATTTTAAGAAATTGGCTTATCTTTGAGCTAGGTAATACAAAATTTACAAACATTTTTAAAGAACAAATATGGAATAACTTAAGCTCCTCAAAATAA
Organism: Mantis religiosa; assembly: GCA_030765055.1. Lineage (NCBI taxonomy): Eukaryota > Metazoa > Arthropoda > Insecta > Mantodea > Mantidae > Mantis > Mantis religiosa. Next base: position 138,791,030 of record CM060951.1, read on the forward strand.
ATGTAATATAAAGAATTTACTAAGTTTTAGTAAAAAATATAACATTACTAATCATATAGAGTCTGGCATTTATCTGTTTAGTTTGGATTGTGACAGGGTTTACATTGGTGAAACTAATCATTTGGAAACTAGAATGAAAGAACGTTTTATAAATATTAAATATAAATAGATTGATACATTACTAGTAGCAGATCATTTTTTGTCACTTAATCCCAAAATAAATCCATTGGTGAAGCTATTAAAGCAATTAAACTGGACCCATAGATTTAATGGTTTAGGGAAAACTATTTATTTTAAAAAGTAGTGATCACACAAATTTTGAAATACAGCAGTCAATTCCGTCAATAAGTTTGTTTTACTTTCAGAGTTTGGTATTAAAACAGAACACAATGTCCTCTAGCAGCAGTAATGATAAAAACAAATATAAATAACTTATCTAAAGGACAAATACCAGAACAAAACTGAAAGTGTTTATCAAGCCAATTGCTCAGAATATAACCAAATTCATATAAGAAAATCTGAGAGAACTTAGGAACCAGATTAAAAAAGTATGTGAAATGCATCAAATACAAAGTTTGCAGTTTCACAGTATTTTTGGAAACTAGTCATCATATAGTCTCGCTGCTCGAACCGTTACCATGGATTTATCTTTGGTAATAGATACCTGTCAGATAACACACTGATTACTCCACTGGAGTGAACATATATCTGTAATTTGTGATTCCTGCAAATTCCATTGGCTGAAATGATGCATTCATTGGTGCTTAGCACAGGGCTGGGCAGTGTAGCACTTCTCTTACTCTTACAAGAATAATCAGTGCCTTATCTGAGAGGTTTCTATTAACAAAGATAAATCCATGGTAATGGTTCGAGCAGTGTGACTGTACCAAACATAACACTCCTAAATAAAAAAAAAAAAAAATAAAAAGAAACACAAAACACATCTGAATACTTGGGAGAGGATTCTAGTCTTAAAACATAAACACTACTTAATGAATTTTGAACTGTCACCACCAAATAACCATGAAGTTCATTGTTCATCATCCCACAGTTAGACGTCACCAAAAAACAGACAGTTGGTGAAGCCAGGCAGTCTTTTCTGTTGATGGCAGCAATAACTCTTGAAACCGGTCAAGACATAAAAAGTGTAAGTGCAGTAAGTATTTCAATATCCAACTCAATTTGTTCATAAATTTGTACACCTATTTAGCTATCTGTTTGGAAGGCAGAAAGGACCAAGTTGTTTAAATGATACAATTTTATTAAACTGTGTATTTTCTAACGACCAGTGTAATACATAGGAAATGATTATCTGGATTTGTTGGCCATGGTTCAGTGTCCTGTCCATTATCATGCACACTTAAGTTGCAAAGTCATTGACATTTATAAACATTAGGACAGCTTCTACAGGAGGGAAGAAATACTTAAGTGAAGCTTGCTATTCAGCATTAAATAATAAATACAGAAAGCCTGACCAGAGGCAGATCCAGAATTATGCAATGTCAACAGCGTCAGCCACAGTAAGTGCCAACGCATCAGCATCATTCATAGATATTGAATGCAACACCTGAACCAATCAGAAAATAGGAGACCAATCTGGAGTTACCTCCATCCACAGAATATTGTCACCCTGGCGGCAGATTCGCGAAGCCGATAAATAAATGATGGCCGGTGGAGATTCGGGAAACTTTGGGGCCGATCGTTACCGGAAGCGAGAGACAGTTGAGCGTAGTGTTTGGGAAAATAAACAGTTTTGAGGTGACCTAGCAAATTGTAATGTGAAGAATGTATTTTCTACTAAAATAAAGTGTAGTTTTTGCGTTTGTAATCTCGTTTTGTTATTTCGCGAACCCACAAAGTCACAATATGTATATAAAACCTGTAAAACCCAAAACTTTTGTATCAGCTGTTCAAGAGAAGACTATGACCATACCACTGAAGATGTTTGATATAGCTTTGGACAAAATATCAGAAAGGGGAACTCCTATCGGACAATGGCCCACAAGCCCAGATAATCATTTCCAAAGTAATGACATTTTATATTTTCTACTCATTAATAATGTTAATTATCACCAGTGTTTATATACATTTACTTACTGGTGAACCATATGCTGAAATCAGATGTTACATTTATTGTGTAGATATGTTTTATATTCCCAGCCTATTTTACACGCACACGCACACGCGCACGCGCACGCACACACACACACACACACACACACACACACACACACACACACACACACACACACACACACACACACACACACACACACACACACACACACACACACACACACACACACACACACTCTTTGTCTGTTAAAGAACCCCATAAATAAAAGTCACAAATCATTAGGTCAGGAGAATGAGGGGTCCACAAATCAACACTACATATTCTGTCATGAACCATCTCTCTTACTCTATTTAATGATTCGGCAATCATATGTGCTGTTGCAGAATCTTGCTGGAACCACCATATGATTTCTCTTCTATCAAGCGATTGAAAAATGGCCTCAGAATTAACCTTTGATTTCACTTTGCATTTATTGTTTCATCAAAGAATGTGAGCCCTATTAGCAGTTATTGCACACCACTTTCCAATTTTCTGATTATAATGAGATGTTTCATCCAGTAGCACAGGTTTTTCTGAATCCTGCTATCAACTGTTTGATTATTCACACGTCCAGTTAAATGAAACCAAGATTCATCAGTGAAAAGCAAAAGCTGTATGTCAATGTAACCCCTTTCTACAAATTGGAAAAGCCAGTTACAATAATCCACTCGTTTAGCAGGATCATTTGGCTCTAACGCTTGTGCACATTTGTAGCGATAGAAATTCAGTTTCAACAGACTTATATCATTCCAATCTTTGCACACTGCAGGAACTTAGGGAAAACATTGTGCAAGAAATCACAAGAATGCTTGCTGCTGAGCTTCAAAGAGTGTGTGAGATTATTTACATGAGAATGCTATCTGTTTGAGAGCAGACGGTTAACATTTCCAGCCTGTGTTATAACATAAGGATATTAGTCTGCTTCTACTGGCCTAAGTTTCCCAGCGACTGTCAGCCATCTCACGCAGTAGAGAGGTACCACAAGTGAGTTTGATTATAATTAAACTACCCTATATGTATCAATGATCTCACTAACTGCATATATGTAAAAACAGTTATGTATTCAGATGACACATCCATAGGTGTGTTTTGAGGAACTATATAGTAACACAAAAGATACAATTACTCAGTTAAAGATGTTCATCAGTAATGGCTTAAAACTTAACACCTCAAAAACTTCTATTATGCTGTTTAGCATACAAATAAATCATGAAAACAATATCATAAATTGTGAAATTAGTTATAAAGAAACTTTAAGAATACAGGGTATATTTTTAAACAGAAAATAAAAGGGTTTGATTATATGTATTACTTTTTTAAAATAACTTGCATTCTCTAATATGAATTATATGGCAAAAAGAATAAATCTTGAAACAAAACAAAAAAATTGTGTGCTTAAATTACTTTCCTTAAGTAATGAATATGGAATCATTTTATGGGGAAACTCTGCAGGATTCGAAACAATTTTTAAAAGTAAAAAAGTTAATCCAAGTAATACACAAAAAGAATCATGCAGAAAACTATTAAATTATAGATGAGTCATATTTATTACACACTAAATTTTGATATGCAGAAAACTGTTTAAATGTTCTAGACGTTCTCGGGCTTCGAGCCAGGTAAGCAGATGTTGAGACATCGACGTTTCGGGAGCGTACATCTCTCCCATCTTCAGGATGTTGAATGACTTAGGGCTGGGGTGACCCATATATATACTGGTCGCCAAGAAAATGACGCAGACCAATCAGCGAGCGGGCTCGCGTTGGTGAATATGACAACCTCTCAGAAAACACTGCTGCTCTGGTCGCTGCTCAGTAAGCCATATCTGTGTTTCCTGAGTCTCTCTTTTTCGAGTTTTAATGCAGGATTCCATGCTGCACTAAATTGTAGCCCAGCATCTCGGTTAAGAGTGACTCTCTCTGCCGAGATAGCCAACGCCTCCTTAACTCTGCGCTCCCAGTAGCCACTGAATTTTGCCAAAATAGTGGTGAGACCGAAGTTAGCCCTATAGTCTTGCTGGAAGCAATGTTCCGCCAGCCCAGACTTTTCAGGTTGCAACAGTCTGATGCTTCTATCGTGTTCTTTGATCCTGGTAGCTATGGTCCTGCCGGTTTCTCTGATGTACGGCACTCCACATTCACATGGAATGCGGTACACCCCCGGAACGTTTAGTTGTAATTGGTCTTTGACCGGTCTCATAAAGTGTCTGATTTTTGCAGGCGGTTTGTGAATAGTTTTTATGTTGTGTCTTGCCAGTATTCTGCCGATTTTTCCAGACAGATTGCCGGTATATGGGATACAGGCTATAGCAGTTGGCTTTTCAGTGGAGCTACAAATGTGTGTTCCGGCTCTTTTGGCTTTTGCGAGGGCCCTCTTGAAATCGAGTTCAGAGTAGCCGTTCTGACAAAAAGTTTGTCGCAGATGTTGCAGTTCTTGAAATAAGTGCTGAGGGTCCGAGATGGCCGATGCTCTGTGGACCAATGTGTTGAGCACCCCCATACATTGGGATTTGTGGTGGTAGCTGCGTGCGTTTAGATATAGATCGGTGTGAGTGGGTTTCCGATAAACTGCGTGCCCTAGTGTACCGTCCTTGTTTCTTGAAACCAGAATGTCCAGAAAGGGCAACACCCCATTCTCTTCCACCTCCATAGTGAATTGAATCTGGGGTCTGCATCCGCTCAGATGTGTGAGGAAGTCAGATAGTGTATCTCGTCCATGTGGCCAGACTACAAACGTATCATCCACATATCTGAAGAAGAAGTGTGAAGGCTTCAGATGTGCCGTGGTGAGAATCTCATGCTCCAAGTGCTCCATGTAGAAGTTGGCCACCGCCGGTGATAATGGCGACCCCATTGCTACCCCGTCCACTTGCTCATAGAACTTGTCACCATACAGGAAATATGTGGAGGACAAGGTGTGACGGAAGAGCTCAGTGATGTCAGGAGGAAAGTGTTGTGATAGCAGCTGAATAGATTCTTTGAGCGACACCCTGGTGAATAGTGACACTACATCAAAGCTGACGAGAAGATCCCCGGGTGCAATAGTGATATTCTGTAGTGTCTGCACAAATTGGGCAGAGTTCTTGACGTGGTGTGGACAACCTCCCACAAGTGGTTGTAGGAGTTCGGAGAGGTGGCGGGCCAGTCGATACGTGGGACTGCCGATCGCGTCCACAATTGGTCGCAGCGGTATATCCGTTTTGTGGACCTTGGGAAGTCCATACATCCTAGGCGGCCTGAAGCCTGAAGAAGCCAATTTTTGTTTGATGTCGGGAGTAAGGCTGGATTTCTTGATCAATAACGAGGTGCGACGTTCCACTGACAATGTGGGGTCCTTCTTGATAACCTTGTACGCCGAATCCTCCAAGAGATGTTCCCTCTTTTCTGCATACTGTGCTGCATGTAGGACGACTGTTGTGTTTCCCTTGTCTGAAGATGGGAGAGATGTATGCTCCCGAAACGTCGATGTCTCAACATCTGCTTACCTGGCTCGAAGCCCGAGAACGTCTAGAACATATACACCACCAGGAAAGATTCAGCTCATATTTAACTGTTTAAATATTTGAAAATTGTAACCTTACCATCACAGTTCCTATATGATATAAATATATACTCAAAAATGTTGTACTATGTAATCTCAATCTCCATATAGCCATGTAACAATAATTAAAAGTAATTTGAAAGTACCTATGCACAGACTGGCACTATGTGAGAAAACTCCATTATATGCTGGCATAAAAGCCTGCAACAAACTGCTGTTAAAATAATGAATTAAAAAATTTGAAACTCTAACAACACCATTAAAAACCTGTTACTAGACACAATCTATTATTCAATTGTGAACATATGAAAGGACGGCACGTTGGCCATGGTAGCTCAATGGGTTAGAGCAACTGGGCAGAAACCAGGAGATCTGTGGTTCAAATCCCGGCCATGGCATTGAATTTTTCATGTTGACTATCTATTAAAAACCTTAGCCTCTATACGGCTAGTATGAAGAAATCATTAATTTCCATCAATTAACTAAAATAATAAGAGCTAAATGATGAAACCTGGGACTCAAGTACTTACAATAGTAAGTTGCTACAAACGGTGTATCTCGGATGTGAGAGCCCATAGTGGTTTACCGGGGAAATATACGAGTCAACTGGAGAGTTTAATGTCAGGACGGCCCGTTGGCCATGGTAACTCAATGTGTTAGATGACTGAACAGAAACCAGGAGATCCGTGGTTCAAATCCCGGCCATGGCATTGAATTTTTCATGTTGACTCTATATGAAAGATGTTTGGGATTTGATTGTTTATTTGATTTTTAATTTTTAAAAGTTTGATTTTCTGTTAATTATATTTTGTAATAGCTGGTACTAATAATTTGATATCAATACTAGTATCATTTGTATATATTCATGTACTGACAAGTCACCTGTTTATGGTGCATGATCTCAATTACATTGTAAGCATATGTGACAATAAAGCATTTATCTGCTACAATAAACTGAGGAATGTTGTAATGCTACAGCAACGCTAATCATGGAGTTCTATCAGGTGACATATGACTTAGGATGCTAGTGCACCTGTTACTTGGCTAAATTACTGACTTCTTCAGTTGCAATTTTCTACAAAAGCTGAAACTGCAACAACCACTGTCAAAAGACTTAGCAGAAGAAAACTTATGGATGTCTTAACAGGACTTTTATTTCTGCTTGAAACTCTTATGAAACAAAATACTGTATGCCCATGACAAGAAGGCTAGAGGGGAATGAAGGGGAGGAGCTTGAACTGTTTATCTGCTCTGGTAGCAGATCTGTTTACTAAGAAATGAGTGTATTAGATTGCATATGAGTCACCCATGCTGCCAGATCTAATGTTTGTTGCAGCGATCGGTATTATGTATAGGTGAGTTATGTGACAACACTTGTTTATTTTAAACAAGCCTTCCATCCTTGTCTTACTCGTAAGGCAAGCATAAACACCGAGGAGACAGCAAAAGTGATTATGTTACACATTCCTGTAGCTTACCTTCTTGCCCTGGACAAACAGTAGTTATTTGGAAGCTAGATAGATAGATAATTTATTAATCTTGTAAATGATACATTGTACATGAGTAATATGATTTAAGACACGTCAAATTGTGAATTTACAGTGCAATTAACTATACTTGTAATTAACAAGTCACATCCAATAAGGACAAGTCAGTGTTTCTACAAAATGATGATTTATAAAGATATCTCAAGAATTTTATAATATACACAATTAATTCAGAAATGTAACAATATTATAAACTTTACATAAATTCACTAACAGAATAAAAACAGTGGTCTAGCAAGTATGCCAAAACTGACTTTTTAAATGCTGAAAAATTGCAAGTGATTTTATTGGCTATAGGCAGTTTATTAAAAAAAGTGATTCTTAGGTTTATTGCACTGTTTTGATGAGCTCCTGTGGTACATGTAAACATTTGAGAGTATGAACTTTTCTTTTTGTTTTGGCAACAATTAGTTAAAGTTACCATATTAAAGTAAGCCATATATTTTTATATTTGTAATTCTTGTATCATTTGTTTTCTGTTTACATTGCCATGGAGTGAAATTAAACAAGAAGGCAACTAGTAAATAAACAGTTTATTTTCTTCATTATTATTTTATAATTTTTACTTCAATACAGAATAAAGTATTATAGTTATTTATTATGTAAAATTCCAACAAAAGTAATTCTGTCTTTCCAAAGCTGAAGAATGATGTAGTGTCCAATGAAATGTTTTCAAATCAAACTACTGTATTCTGTCTATTCTTCCTGCAGTAGAATATATTTTATGTGCAATTTAGTATTGTGGGTTGATGTCTACATTGCATATGCCGTAATAACCACAAGTATTCAGAGTAAAAAAATTATAGGATTATTTGCATTGTACAATGAACCTTTTAGAATTATTGACATTGTGAGTGGTTTGGTGACACTACATAAAATATAATTATTTGTGATCTTTTAAGAAATTGATTAAAATTTCCATAGAATTTAAGAGACTAATTTCATCAATTTCTTAAAAGATAAGTGAATTTTGTAACAAATAATTATATTTTATGTAACATTTGTTGCATTACTGTTGCTAGCTTCTTTTTTTACATATTTGTTTGGTGATAGTTTGATTTCACTTATAAGACTTTAACTCAAAACATGTTGGAGATTGTCTCAGCTGGGTGAATGTTTTCTTTGAAACAAGTTTTGAGTGAAAACTTGGTCAATGAAAACTTAAGTGTCACAATTTACTCATAGTTTATATTAAGGTAACTTATTATTAGTACTGTGCAATTTCAGTATGATCAGTGATGTAGTATGTGTAATGTTAATTGTGTGTTAATATCTATAAAGAGAAAAAAATATAATGGAAAGAAGAATCACTGTTTAATATAAGTTTATTGCATAACACTAGTTAGGCGAAACATCACTCAGATTTTCTTTAGTGATAGTATTTAAAGTATTGTAATTAAAACTCCAGAACACACATTAACATAATTTTCTTTTGTTTTAGGTTTGCAACGTCACTTTTCCTCTGCATCTTTTCTTAGCTACAACAAAGGCGCACTAGCAGATTGTGTTAGAGATTGTAATACTAGCTTAAAACCGAGGACAGTGGGATCTATTCAGCAGGAGATTAGAAAGCAAATTCATGAGTCATCTCATACTGTAATGAGTGGAGGTTATATGCATCAGATGTTATCTCATCAAAGAAGCATTGTTGCAGTTGAAGGAATGTTTGGTTGTCCCAAATGTGGCAAGCTTTACCGCTGGAGAAAGAATATGATGAGCCACTTGCGGCTTGAATGTGGAAAGGAACCACAATTTCAGTGCCCTCTCTGCCCTCAAAGAACTACACAAAAAAGCAGCCTAATGACACATATGTTTAATAAACATAGGTCATGAATTGATGGACAAGATTCCAGCCTTTCTTTTCATTGGTAATGGAGTTCAAATTCTAGGTTAATCTCATCAGAAAATAGAACATTTTCTTTTATGTTACAATGTTTTTCTATTACAAATTCTATTATAAATAGTTTTAACTAGTTTTAGCAAAATCTGTAACATTGGGTTTAACTCACAGTAATACTTAAGTGATAACTTTGTATTCACTCATATTTGATAAATAACATTTAATGTGAATTAAATTTTTGTACATAGCTGAGGTAATTGGGTAAAAGTAATAAATACCATACAGGAATAAGTGAAGTATCTGATATGATTATAAAATGATGAGGTGAGTAGATGATCATACCAATAGCTCCAGCTCATTTAACAATGCTTTTATGCATTATTAAACTGTATGATTATGACTAGCTTAAGAAGCAGTTTTTATGAAAATATGGTTCCTAAACAGTCTAAAATGACTTTTTGTGCATTTCCTGTTTCCTAATGTAGGGATTGATATCTTCATTTTCAATTAAATATATCTGTCTCACTAGATTAACACCTGTTTCTAGTTGTGTGTAGGCTGGTACCTCTTCCATTCTAAAATCTTATACGTTATACCCCTAAAAACTGTAAGCTGAAATGACAGCCAAATGTTTAAGAATTGTCTGACTTTATGCTGATTTTTAAATTCCATAATTTTCTATGACATGTGAAAAACATTTGAATGGTGGCGGTGCTTCAGACAGTGACAAAAGTATTGATAACTTTATCAATTTTTTGTGCCTCTTATCTTTTACCAGTGTATAAATGTATACCATATTCATACAAAATGAACAAAATTACAAATATAAACAAATATGTCTTACTTATTTATTGATTTATGGAATCATACAATGTTTTAGTTTTGTTATGGTTCATAAAGAATTTTTACCTTCTATTTTCAAGGTTTGCTGTACACTTAGACACACATATGCATGCTGGCAGTGGATGGATCTTTTTCTAAATGTGTGCTTCTTGGGTTTTAAAAACATGTACTTATGTGAAATCTTAATATTGGATATTTGGCTGAAATGCACTACTTCCTCTACATACAGTCCTGTGGAAAGTTTCAGAGAGGGGACTTGGCACTTCAAACTTATTGAGGTGATTAAAATTGAGAGGTGAGGTGAAATAAACAGTGAGGTGTGCTTTTTGGGTTTTAAAAACATGTACTTATATGAAATCTTAATATTGGATATTTGGCTGAAATGCACTACTTCCTCTACATACAGTCCTGTGGAAAGTTTCAGAGAAGGAACTTGGCACTTCAAACTTATTGAGGTTGATTCAAATTGAAAGGTGAGGTGAAGTAAACAGTGAGGTGAGATGATGTACATAAAATTTGTAGGATGTAATTATCATTCCCAAACATCATTTTGGGAAACCCCTTAAAAAAATGAAAACATGGTATAGGAATTATTACTTGTATATACTTTTCTCCACTTACAAGTTTTTTATGAAGACTAGTTTCTGGGGACTTCTCCCCTATCGTCAGTTCTGTGGTTGACTGTAACAATGGCACTCCACTTTCTGAAATACTTCTTTTTATTCTATATGGTAGAGGAATGTCGGTCTGGAGAATCAAACCCATGACCTCTCGAATGAAGGCCACAGAAGCTACCACCTGAGCCATCACACTGAGTCTTCATATATATGTGTACCATGAAACCCTGTGATTATGCTCCTAATTGTAATACTATCCTTTATTATGCTCTATTAGTAAAGTTCCTAGACATATCCTAACACTGCTGTGTCGTGATACCCTCAAACACTTCCAAATCCTGCTATTAGCATTGTTTTCCAGCTCAAAATTAATAAAACTATGTATTTTATGTAGATGTGCACATACATAATTTGCAAAATGAGTAACTGAGGATAGGGAAGAAGTTGCCAGAAACCAGTCTTCATTAAAAAAACTTGTAAGTGGAGAAAAGTATATACAAGATTGACTCATTTGCCTAATTTAAGTGACCTGTTATTGTTCATTCTTAAATGTACTGCATCCAACAGCATAACATTCATTATGCTGCATTTCCTATTAAATTATGTCAGAACTGCCTTTTCATAGCTATGTGATAAATCATATATCATGTGTATGGGATAATAATCATATCCCATGATTATTGCAAGTTTAAGCCACAGTCCCTTGAAGAGCATAATTACAGGGTTTTACTTATTAAGGTACATTATAAAAGACTGTTTTAATTTATTAAAAAATAGCATAACCTGTAATTTACAGTATTTAAAATTAACACTTTGTTTAGGTGATATTTGAAGGAATTCAGTACAGAGATGTTCAAATTAATTCATAACACTATTTTCAGTCAGTTTTGTCACACTGTTATATTTTAATTTTTGAGGAACTAGTTTCAGCAGCTGTTTTCATTTTCAACCTACTTTTGCTTGTTTGTATTACTTGCAGTCTTCTCTGTGGTGGTGGAAAATGAATGTCTATATTTCGAAACTTTTAATACAAAAACTAGCCAATATAGTAGTTGAAGTAGATTATTTCCCTCACATGCATTCCATAATAAAATGTACAGAGCATTTGGAAAATCACTGGATCCAGTGTTGCCTGATGCCCTATCTATATTTTGCCTGAAATTTGCACAGAATTTCTCACAAGACCAAGATTTTTCATAGTTATTCACAATTGTTTAGAGGCCATATAAAAAGGAAATTGACCAATTGTAGGTTTATAAAAATAATTAAAGTATTGAAACTATATGAATTATACTCAACCAAACCTAACACAGGGTCTCAGTTGTGAAGCTTCAGATGGGAAACGAACATAGAATGCTGCTCTTTTCACAGGTAAGGGATAAAAGGATGTATATACGAAAAAATGTGTGTCTGCACATGTGTATGTGCTCTTTTCTTAAGCAGCAAAAAGAAGCATGATGTTTAGACAGATAGAGTCAAACAGAAAAATTCAATGCTGTGGTTCAAATCCTGGCCATGGCATTGAATTTTTCAGTTTGACTCTATCTATCCAATACCTTAGCCTACATATGGCTAATGTAAAGAAATGATTAATTTCCATTGATTAACTTAGACGTTTAGACATTTAACACAATAAATTGGAATATAATTTCGGTCCAAACGTACAACTGTAAAGCTAGCCAAATTGCAGTCATATCATATTAAATTTGTTCACAAGCTGCAGTTGCCTGATCTAGAGGAAGTTTCCATTACTGCTGTTGGTTCTATATCAATATCAGATGCAATAATGTGGCTATTCTGGATAAGACCTTCTTTACAGTTAAACGTAATATCTACATTAACTCCCAGAATAGTTTAACATTATTTAACAGAAAGAGTGTACATTGGCAACATATACTCAATACTAGAACTCAAAGATGCAACTTTTAACTATATTGTCAAAATAACAGCAACATTAGAAAAAGTGTTGTGGAATATGTGTGGCTGTGCAGAATTGGGTTTGAAAGAAAATGCTGGTCATTTTGAATATTTGTGAACTGAAAGCTCACAAAAGTAATGCCCCAAATGATCTATGTTTTGTTATTGCATTTATTGTCCTGAGAGATTGCTGAATTCTTAAAAATGGTATTAAAAATTGGTTTCATGTATGTTAAGGTATATGTAACAAATACACATACCCACTAAGTTGGTATATTGAATAAATTCTGAAAAAAATTAACATTATTTAGTATCCTGGCCCAATTCCTTACTCTGCTGACTCCAAACTCCAAAGTGTAGTCAAGAAAATGAAGATCCTAAGTTGCAAGGCATAGCCAAGGAATGTCTTTTATAAAAAGAAGCACAACTTTGAATTGAAACATCAGTTTAGCTAACACCCAGTGGTGAAGCATACAATGAAGCACTGGAAGCAACACTCCCCAAGAATTTCAGAAGAAAAAGAAGAAAAACAAAAAATCCAGACCAAACGCTATTTTATTTGCTCTAGATATAGTTTCAAAATTTGTTTTCACACATCCCAATGCTGCAAACAATTTGACAGCTGCTTAAGCTGACCTTGAGTGACCAGTTCTGCGAGTTCATTTAATACTTAATATTTCTGTACTCATGCATTTGTAACCTTGAATACCAAGCTTCATAAGCAATCACAAGCAATTGCAACTCTTTGTTCAAGGTTCATTTTGTTTTGTTTTATATGGCACTTTTAAATACAACTATAAGTATATTTCAGTAGCATTAGCAATATTATTTTACGTAGATTGGTATTTAGTGGTGACAAATAGGATATTCTTATGAAGTTTTAAATTATTAGCAAAAGTGCGTGAATTTCACACTTTCTCTGTTTCAGGCTAACAGTTCACGCAGTGAATAAGATAGAATAATGACTCAAAGAACTAAGGCTACTTTTCAGTATTCTTACTATTGTACAGTCACAGGTAAACCCTTCTTGTTTTGCAAGACTGGTCTCATTACAGCAGACATATTCCTGCTTTCCCTCTCCACTCAGATGTTCCAATTTTTCCTAGAGCTGACCCACACTGTGTGAACTGTTATCCTGAAACAGAGAAAGTGTGCAATTCACACACTTTTGTGAATAACTTAAAACTTCACAAGAATATCCTGTTTGTCAGCACTAAATACTAATCTACTGATACCGAAATTATGGTTTGCCAGAAGCAGTCATGATAGATGTCAAAGGAATGTTGGTTCTTTGTCAAGACCAGGGCAAGGCCAGTTCAGTTGGGGAAAGTCTATAACAAAGCCATGAAAGAAGCAGTGTCCTTAGAAGGTTTCTAAGGACGTTGACGTTTATGAATCGGGAATTCTTTGGATCGTTTACAATGGCGACCAAAACAGCCACAAAGGGACTTTGTTTAAAAGAGTTTTGAGAGAGTAAGTTAGAGATATATACACGCGCAGCTGTGGTTAGGAGCACTTGTCGGCGTAAGGCCGATGGAGACAGTTCGCGGCTAGGAAGCCATTATAAACATTCTTCGGCGTGAGACCAATAAGAGAGGAGTCTGAGACGTGAAGCCTATTAGAGCAGTCAACTTGTTCTGTCTTGAATATTTGTCAGGTCATAAAAATTTATCGAGTAATAAACCATTAGCATTCAATAATTCTAAACCGAGATTGGTAACCCTCGGTCGGCAGCTTCCATTTCGAGGTTTGAAAAGAAGAAGCAGTGGAGACGGGCATTCCAGTGTTGTAAAATTTCCTTCTCACACCTATCCACGCATACCCTGAGAGAAACCTCATTGCTCGCCAATCATATTTGTCATCGTTCACCAATTATATTTGCATCAAATTGGCGTTCCAACGTGGAACTTGTGTACACCCATAAACACTATTTGCTTCAAATTAGCGCACAACGTGGAGCTGTGGTAACCTTGATCGCCACCATCTTCATTTTTTTGTATCACTACATAAAATAATATTGCTAATGCTATTGAAATATACTTACAGTTGTATTTAAAAGTGCCATATAAAACAAACAAAAATAAACTTTTCTTCACATGCTGCAGAGACTTCACATGACCAAATCTGTCAGTGCTTCCTAATTATCGAAGAGTTGCATTCGGTTGCATTTGCTTATGAAGCATGGTATTCAAGGTTACAAATACATGAGTACAGAAATATTAAGTACTGAATGAGCTTGCGGAACCGGTCACTCAACCTTAAGCAGCTGTTAAAATATTCGCAGCACTGGGATGTCTGAGAATAAAGTTTGAAAATGTATCTAGAACAAATAAAATAGCGTTTGTGATGGATTTTTTTGTTTTTCTTCTTTTTCTCCTGAAATTCTTGGGGAAGCAGTGCTTCCAGCAGTTCATTGCATGCTTTGCCACTGCCTTACAGAATAGAATAGAATTTTAATTGTCACATAACGATTACATTGTCACCCTAAGCTAGTAAACTGGTGACTTGTCAGGTGATGTATAAAACAGGAATTAACATCAAAGAAAAAACTAATTCTAATGTATAGATGTATACAAGGTATTATTTATGCATGTAAATTGCTAGTAACTATAATACTGTGTCCTTCATGAATTCTTGTACGGAGTAATATTTCTTATCTAATAACATTTCTTTTACACTTTTATTGAACAATTTTGAAGTCTTTATTTCTTTGAATCTTTGAGCCTATACTTTTATACCCATATAATAGGGTGTTTTTTTGCATAGTGTTAGTCTATGCATAGGGTACTTTATGCAGGACTCTTTGCGAGTGCTGTAATGATGATGTTTTTGCATAAATTTTCATAATTTTTATATATATATATATATATATATATATATATATATATATATATATATATATATATAGGTGAGTAACTCTAAAATATATATACTGAAGGGATGTTAAAATATTTAATTTTTTAAATAATCGTTTTCATGAATCTTTAAAGCTGGCATGTAATTACCCAATGGTATACCTGATTAACATATAGAAGTCACTATTATTGATATTAATAGAGCTTCAGCTCTGTGACCCTATAGCTTCGAACCTCCCCAATTTTACTTACACAATTGGTAAGTATTCAAACTCAATAAATATCCATTCATACAATCTTATATTCTTTGGTAGTTCTAATTTGTGTAAGTGATCTTGTATTCCTTCTCATGATTATAATTTGATTAATATTTATTTAATGACTTGTTATTCATTTATCTACACATTAAAGCAATTTGTATATAGTAAAGTGGTACTTTATATTTTTTTAGTACATACTGTACTTTTAGTACTAATTTAATTGGTATCAACCCACATTTACAGAATTAATTAAAGGAATTAATAAACTGGGTAGAATTAAAAGAAGACTGAGGAATAAAATAATATGAATTTTAAGGTAAAAGCATACAGAATGTGTTTGCATGGCAGCACATTAAATGCATAATAAAATGTAGAAATTGCATACTTATTGAGTTACAGAAAAATGTGCTACGTATGTAATATGTAATGCTTTGTTGTAAATTACTTTGATACTTTCACAGCTTTAAACTTCCACAGCTGTACAAATCAGTATGCTTCTTAAAGCCATCTGCATGCAATCACAGAAATAAGGATATAAATGAAATCTTGTAGAAATTCTTAAACAAAAATTTTTGTTCAACTTAATATGAGAAAAATAATCTGTACACTCCTTTTTGAAGTGTTTGATTCAAATTAAGTATTTAAATCTTCTTCTAATTCTGTATGAGGACAGCAAAAGAAAATAGCTGAGTTCCAATTAACAAATTTACAGTAATATAGAGAGCATTAAGTTAATTAGGAGTCGATTAATAACACTCGACTCCTAATTAACTTAATTTATACAACAACACTGTTTTCAACACTTCCATAAAAGGATTTATAGAGAGCATTGTTTTATGTTTCATTTCCATGTGGGTACTTGGTTATTGTTTTAGTTATGCTATTAGTTTTGCTTATGTATATATTCTAGTTTTAACTAGAATATATACAAATATTGTTTGTTGTAGTTTAAAGACTTCTGTCATTGTAAGTAATTACATATATTCAGTATTACTATAATACATGTCATAAGAACATTTTTTCTTCAATAAAATTACAGTACAAAACCTCTGCTCTTTTTACTTTATGTAAAGAAATTGTGAAATAAATATTAAAATAAAGCACAAGGATGTTTAAATAAGCATCCATGTTTCACAACAGATAGTGTTCAAGGCAAATTGGTGTTACCATCATGTACTTTCATTTGTTACACATAGCTAAATCAAATTTGATATTGATTCATAGGTTAGTTTTGATTTATCAAACATTTCAAGTAGTCATTCAACATATTTATGCTAAAATGGAAAAAAAGTACAGTATCATTCAGTGATTCACTTATTACTTTCACATTGGACAGCTTGTGAAATTAGATGCTATACATCGGGACCCCTTTCTGTCTATGATATTAAACATTGGTTTAAATGTGGTTGAACATCTGTTTTAGAAAGATGTCCAGCAGATGGATTACCAATAAAGACATTGCAGCAATTCATAGTATGAAATTCACTGACCATCAAATGAAAGTTCTTCAAACAGCAGAGGCCATAGGTGTTTCAATTGGATTGGCAATTCATATTTTGCATGATAAGTTGAGATGAAACAATTATAAACTCAAAGGGTGCTGTATTTGCTTACATTGGACAGCAGGTGGGTGCAGCTTTCAACTTCAAAGCTGTGTTTGTTATTTAAGCAAAATTCGAAGAACTTTTTACATATAGTTACCTGATTCATCATTATGCTCCAAAAACAAAGCAACAATCAAAACACTGTATTGCTACTGGTGAATCTGCCCCAAAGAAGATGAAGACGGTCCCATTAGCTGGAAAAATTTTGGTAATGACTTTTGGGTGAACGAGGGTGTCATGCTAATGTTTTATTGATAAAGAAAAAAGGATTACTGAACAATAGTACAGTGAAGTATTGGCATGAGGCATTAAAAAGTTAATCAATGAATGTATTAACTACATTCTTGGTTACATTTATACATATTACAGTTTTATTTTCATCGGAGTACTTTAAATTTATTTTAGTGTCCGATGCAGCCGAACACCATAGTTATATTGTATATGGTGACCCTTCTTCCTCTCCAGTTTCCTTTTGGGTGCATTTGTTTCTTACTTTCTCTTCTGTCCTGCTCCCACTCTCCCTTTTGATTTCTCCCCCCTTTATTCATTTTCTCACCTTCTCAATTTATCTCCACTGCTTAGCTCTTACTACTCAGTTTTCATTATACACTTTCCTAATCTTCTCTAACTGGAATTCATTATATCATTACAGCTCGACTTCTATGTGTCTCTTCTCACTTCGTCCATCTTACACTAATTTTTCCGTAATTAAAAAAATTTCTGCTTTCAAATTATTTAGTAATATTAAACTCTGTTACTCTGTTTAATTTTTATTTTCCTCAATAGATTTTTTTTTTTTTAATTTAAATTTAAACTTACCCTTGCCACTTTATTGGCTTTCTTTCCCAGTTTCCCTCTCAATCAAGGTAAATCATTAGTCATTTCATCACTACATTTAATCACACATCATTCACACTTTCCTTCTCCATTATTGTCACATCCTCTTACTCCACTTGCTTTGTCTTGTCATTTGGTGTGTTTCTTCAGATTTCTTAGTGTTGTTCAGTTCCTCATATAATCTAACATCACATCCCTCTTCCATTTGCCATTCATCTTATTCATCCCTTGATATAGCGTATACTTCTTATTTTTGTCATTTCTTCCTTTCTTCACTTCAATTGTAGTTCTTCCCCATTATCTTATCTACCCATTTTAACTGTTCCTATATCATATATCATTTTTGTCACCAGATTGTTTGTTTTCTGCCCACGTAAACTTCACCTTATGTTGATTTGCTGTTGGTATCATCCCTTCTTTTTTTCTGTCTTTTATCTGTGTTCCTTTTTTCTTTTCCTCTTGTATTCCTACTACTTGTTTCACTGTCTTTTGACATTACTTCTGCTAATATCATTGCTTTCTATTTCTACTAATTCTGTATCCATTGATCCATCAATTGTTGTGTATGATGTCCTAGAATTCTGCATTCATCAAGTTTACGCATTCTAGGTTCACTATATGTAAGTTGTCCTTGTCATCAATTTTGTCTTTTGCCAGTTTGCTGTCTATCTATAATTTAAAACTTTGTATATGTACCAATTTTCCTTGTCTTCTGCATTCTATTAGCACCTTTAATAATATTCCTTGTTCATAAGTGAAATCTCGTTAATGGAAATGTCATATCTTTTAGTTTCTTTTCCTGCCTTATCACTTGGAATGCCACTTGTGTACTCAGAACTTTACTAATATTTTTCTTTTCCCATTCTTCCTCCCAAAACAAGAAGCATCACATTTATCATATCTTCTCACTTCTAATTTTCCTTCTAAAAAAATCTAGTACTTCACATCTCACATCCTTTCCCAGATTCTCTTCAATTCCTGTAATCACCAGGTTCCATCTTCAATTCTTTTCTTCTATGTTCTTTATTCTTCTCTTTATGGATAGGACCTCTCTCATAATTTCCCCTAATTTGTTGCTTACTTCATCTTCGTTCTTTTTCTTTAAGTGAATGCTTTGTTGCAACATATTTTAAAGTTTCTTTAATTCTCTCAGCTTTTTATTTGTTGTCTTTTGTTACCTTTATTTGTTACCTTATTGCACTCACTTGCAGGAGCAACTAATCGTAGCATGAGACTGTTTGCTACCATTGCACGACTTGTATTCCAATCAAGAAGTTGAAGAAGATACAACCCCATTTGGCAAAGAAGAAGGTGCTGTTGCACCATAACAATGCATAAGCATTCTCTTGAGGTGTTGTTGCTGCCACACCTCCTATATTAAACCATATTTGGCTCCCTGCAGTTTCTTCTTGTTTCCAAACATGAAGAAATGGCTCACAGACACAAAATTTAGATAAAATGAGGAAGTCATTTCAATAGAGAAGCATATTTTGCAGATCTTTATAATATCTATTTTGTGGAGGTGTTATCCCAAATTTTTTGTGAGTGGTGGGAGGGGTATCCAGGGAGCCAACATCTCTATCAGCCCGTAATATAAGCAGCTGACAAATTTGTACCTTGATTAGGTGCCGTGTATAAAAAAATAAAGTGTTGCTTTTGTGTAATTTCAAATACAGTATACACTCTATTGCTTGAAAGTATTAAACAAAGTAATGAGTTATCAGATTTGCATGATCATTCAACACTCAAATATCACACAGAGGAAACTTCAAAGTTATGCAATGTCTTCATTGACTTTCACAGAACCAGAATCTTATGTAGATCCAATGATTCTGCATAATACGAAAACTGAAAAGTAGGAATTAATAACAGGTTGGCCCCACATTCATATCTGATTTTTGGATTACTTGTCTCTGGAAAAGGTCATTCCATATAAAAGTGTTTAACCCAAGAGCGGGATGGGGTATAAAGTACCTTAATCTTACATTTGTGCATGTGGCTACATTGCTAATGATTCCATCAGTCTGTTACACTTTCTATTTGTTCATTGCTCTTTTGAACGTGTGTTGATACAATAACATCCTATTTTGCAAGTTTAAAGGATTATTTATAGTCATATCTGTTCAGCATTGTTGAGCTGGGAAATAAAGTACCCCGCGTGTCTGTCCACATAAGTAATCTCATTTTACTTACTTGCTGTCATAATTATGAACATGTGAGTGCGTGTGCGTGGAATAATATTAGTAGCTATTATTTTTTTATGTCTCCCTTCCTCACCAATGCTGGTGTTAGGAGTTGCTGAGGTTCGCTCAGAGCGAGGGAGCCGAAGCATATTGACCTGATGGATGACATCAGGGTTGGCCCAATGCCTGGGATGAATGAATCATAGACCAATTGGTGGAATGATGGGGGAAACCGGAGGACCCAGAGGAAACCCACCCCAGCGCCATGTTGTCCACCACAAATACCACTTTGCAGTCACCTGGGATTGAACCCAGTCCATCTAGGTGAGAGCCAAGCGGTCTAATCACTCAGCCATGGTGCGGCCATAGTAGCTATTATACTGTAGCAATAAAAATCCTTTTTCACATAGGAAAATAACTCCAGAGGAAATTATTAATATTTAGATGAGTCGTATTTATTACACATCTGCTTAAGAGCAGAAGATGCAAACGATGATTTGCGAAACATGTCCTCAAAATAGGTACGAAAGTGAAGCAGATGTGTAATAAATACGACTCATCTAAATATTAATAATTATTTCGCTTCAGTGGTGTTCCAATACAGTTAAATCTCGATATATCCAGAGGAAATGTTGAATATATTCAACAAACTGCCAGAATATGACCTAATAGATAGCAGCGGGATTGAAGGGTGGTATAATAAAGAGGAGGAACATAGAAAAACATTTTCCTGGGTCGAAAAGTTCAGCATGAATTTCTAGAGATGAACTCTCACCTTTTCATTCCATTGTCAATTTTGACATAAATGTCATTAAAATGTGACACGCTGTTACTTTCCATCAGAGACCATTACCAAGTTCTTTTGTATCTGTTTGCATGCTTTTATGTCAATTAACTATTATCCATGCATTCTGTTTATAGACAGTGTAAAAATTTTGTTCAAATTGCATTCAAATTCAGTATGCATGGAAACAGTTATCAACATTGATTGCAAAATTTAACTACAATAAAGGAAATAGGTCTGAAATATAAGTATCTTTACATTTTAAAGTGTATCAATATGATTAAAATATTGAGAAATGAATGTTTCAATTCACAATAAAAATTAAAAATTACAATCAAACCTTCAGTCCTGTACAATAAAATAACAGTTTTCTGGGAAATATTTTATGAAACAGGGATTGGTATCAGAATAGTCAAGTTCTTAAAAAAAGCTGATAGTGAGCAAACTAATATTAGAAAAATTAAAGTAAATAAGGTAATTCTTATATGTATGTGGTCTTTTTTGGCAATCTTGAAATCAGGTCTTATGCATAATATAAGATTATCTACTTTTCAGTAAAATATGTTAAATAATGCGTACTTAAAGCTATAAATATAAAATCATAAAATCCTCCAACTGTTGGGTCTTTATGCATTCATAACTTATTCTAGAACCACAGCCTTATTATGTGTAATTGCAATTACTGATTGTATGTGGTGCTGATCTTGAAATATTGTATCAGCTAACAGCTTACATAATAAGTAGAGTTATGAACTTTAATGTTAGAAAAGTATAATAAGTATAATGCTGTAAGCAGAAACCAAGTCACATTGCACTGCTTAGATAAAGATCCAAGCATTTCTTCTTCTCAGAAACAAAATCAAGTTTTTGGGTACAAACTGGAATCTTTTTTTCAACCTGTAAATTAATAAATTGAGTGACTTAACAGTTTTACAAAATATTAATATAATTTTTTTCTTTTAAATAAATCCGTTGACTATGAAGTGAGGTGGCAGTTAAACTCAAAATTTGGGAAGCATGGTTAATAGAACTTTTATATGTCAGAGCATTAATAAACTTTTGATTTTTGGATTATGAAAAATTATGTTAATTTGTTTTGCTTAGTATAGAAAAATAGTTTTCTACATTACATATTTTACATGTTAATTACACTAAAATATACAGATAGTTTGCCTACTCAAACCCCTGGAGTATTAGCAAAGTGAAGAAGAATGATAAGGTTAACATTTATGTTGATTGTTACAGTTACACATTACTTAACATTCATTCACAACAAGTTCGAATGTTAAGTTAGTATTGTAGCTACAGGTGGAGTCAAGTGTTAATTTTTAATCATTATATTACTTCATAATGTTAATTTCAATTGCCTTTTCAAGTTAATTTTATTATTAGTGACAACATTATAACCAAGTCCTCCCTACAATCTAAAGAATAATAAGCTGAGTCTTCAAGATATTTCACTTACAATATGGCCAAAACCTTTTGCATTACTGTTTACTATTATCATCCTGCACACAGGCACTTTTGTTTACTGCATTTTTGTAATTTGGACAGTAAAATAAGAAAAACAGTAAAAACGTAACTCAAATAGTTTGAACATATGAGTTAAATTATTGTAAATTTCAAATATGAATATGAGGCTGGACTGAATATCAAGTATTATGCATGTAAATGGCATAGTACAAATAAACTGTTACACTTATGAATAGGTTTTATCTGTATCTTTGAAATTTTTAACATTTATGCTTATTTTAATTGAAAAAACTATTTGTAGTCTGTTTTTGACACTTTGTTCACTTACATTGAGGAACTAGTTTTGGAAGCCATCACCTCCATTATCAACCTCTTTCCAACTGTCTGTTGCTGTCTGCTTTCTTCTCTCTGGCAGTGGAACTATGAACTTGTTTGTCAAATAATCTACTAGTGAGAATTCAAAGTTCATTACTCGGTCCTTATTTTTCCATATGAATATATTCTCTCATGTTATCAGTTTATTTTGATTTATCACCCCTTTTAGTAATTTTGGACTTGGATAAATATCATGGCTTTCATTCCAAAATGCTTATTTTGCCAAATTTACATATTTGCTGACAGAAAAATTTCCATTTGTTTTGCAGTTGATATCACCAGGATTGTGAAGAATGTTTTCCTGTGTTGAGAATGAATGGTTACAGTATAGAAGGCACAAAACAATTAATGCTTAATATTTAGTGAACTTATAGATATGGTCTACAAGTTTGTCAACATGACTTTTACTTGAAGAATGTATAGTTTTTCCCTGCTATTGAAAATCATACATATGAAATCAATTCTGTAATGCACAAATACAAGCACCAGATTATCTTCTTGTGTACTCTCAACAGCATAACAGCAACACATAGTTGATAATTTCGGTGCTTTTAAAAAAGCTGTTAGAGAGTACCTTTGCTCAAAATCTTTTTATTCTGTACAAGATTATCTGAATGACAAATTATCCTGATAATGCTTCTGTAGCTCTATAAGTAGTATTTAACTATTCCAATGACAAATCATTACTTATAAATATTTGATGCAAGCTGAAAGTTTATTTTTAATCTATATGTATTTAATAAATAACAAGAATGGTATCCATTGCAAAAAGGTTGAGACGTACTGGCATAAGCCAAGTGAAAGCTGGTTTAAAAAGTGTTTCATTTTGTATCAAATATAATTATCCCTGCTTTGTTTTCCATATTGTTGTTCATATTGCCTGTGTACTATAACATGTGTCTTATGTTAACTTTTGTACATATATACGCTATTAAACTTTATACCTCTAGACATGTTCAATGTTCACAGCCTTTTCTGGCTACAAGTGAACCTACTGAATGCAAATCAATCTAATCTAATCTAATCTAATCTTCATTCAGATATACTGAATCAACATTTCTGAGAATTATTGTAAATGTAGCCAATGATTCCACTAGAAGAATAATATTAATTATAATGATTTTCAAAATATTCTTGCTTACTTTGAATTGGACATAATGAGGACAATGTGTATGATAAAACTAGTAAAAACATTTTTGATTGTTATATTTGGTAAAAGAATAAGATTTTTGGTTATATTCTGAGTATACCTCCATTGAATGCTCATGATCTAAATAAATCTAATAAAAGCTAAAATCTATAAATAACCAGGAATTGTAATTACATATGACCTGAATTTGCAGACTGTATAAAAACAGTTATAAACTTCAGACAGAGGGCAAATATAAGAGAGAAATATGCACCAACTGTGCAAAGAAAAGAAATCAGTAGTGAGAATACTTGAAACAAGTTACTCAAAAATGTTACTAGATTAAGCAGATTTCCATTAAAGATTTACCATACTTTTTGCATGTAGTAATGTGATACTGGTTGTAGAGTTGGTCATACAGTTACAGTTGTCAGGATCATTAAAACACTTGCTTTTACAGAATTTATGGTGGTACTCATGCACCGCCAAGTTCATAATTTGTCTAAGATCTTGATTGGTGTGTGTCCAGGATCTGATCATAATGACTTTTATATATAAAAATTGATCCATATTCTTTGTCACTCTTTCTTTCCCTTTTTGCAGAAGTCTTTTCCAGTCGTCTGTAGATGGCAGGGTAAACTTCAGATTTATTTATTTACTTACTTATTTGCTTGTTTATTTTCATCCAGTTTATCATACATATGATATTGAACATGTCAGAAATGCAATTACATATTTACAAATTACGTTCTCAAATTTCCTTCAAGTCTTATAAACTTTTGTTAATCAGATACATCTTCAACTTCCTTTCAAATTGTTGTTTAGAAACATCAACTGCAGATTTAATTTCTTGTGGTAGTTTATTATAGAGCATGCTTCCGGAAATATATACATATTTTGGAGATACACTTTTATTCACTCTATGCCTAAAATAGACACCTAGTTTTATGGGCATAACATTTTATAACATACTACCAGTCACTGTCAAGAATTGTAAAGATAATAATTTTAAATTAATGCTGAAATGTTTCCTAATTGACAAAGCCTATTATAGTGTGGATTAGTTAATTAATACTAGTAAGAACTTTATTTTTGTAAAGATTATTGTTATTATTATTACTATTATCATTATTATTATTGTTATTATTGTTATTATTAATTATTATTATTATTATTATTATTATTATTATTATTATTATTATTATTATTATTATTATTATTATTATTATTATTATTATTATTATTATTGTTGTTGTTGTCGTTGTTGTTGTTGTTAGTGTGTATGGATTTATTAAAGCAAGTTAGTATTCTATTTATATCACACAACCAGTATAGCTGTGTTCTTAAACTGTATAAATTCATATGACGTGGTTCTTTTTTGTATTTAACACTATACTGAACTGAAAATAAATAAATAGTTCACATTTCCTCTTGTACAGTATTCATGAATTTGGTTGTTTTTGATTGGTTTGAACTTATCTATTATATACATTATTGCTCTGAATGCATAGAGAGAGTAGGTGTTAAGTAGTTTATTATTAATGAAGGTTTCCTTACATGATTCCCTTGCTTTTAGATTAAACATGATTCTGATACATTTCTTTTGATATATAAGCAATTTGTCCATATGTGTTTTTGCAGCAGCACCCCAGATTTCAATCCCATAAAGTATGTGTGGATAGAAACATGCAAGCATTCTATAAGAAATTGCTCCTTTGTGAGCTCATAGACCTGTTTATATTAAGTGTATTTTGGAACACCTAGAACAGCCTTCAGAAAGTGTGATTTGATGGCTTCCATGGTCACTAGATCCTGTTGCTGCCAATATCCCTGTCATAATAATCCTGCTCTTTGTTGCCAATGTTAAAACAGTCAGTATGCTAGTCAATAAATGAAATGGCAAAAGTTTACACTGATCAAAAGTATAACAGTATACACGAATAATTGAAGAGATGGTGCCATCCACTTAGCTTTCTTTTTATAAAGCATTCTTTGTTGAACCATTTCTGAGATCATCATTTTGGTTTGTATACTAGCATAAACTTTATCATATTCTCTAGCGTTACAGCAGCTGATTTGAGATTATTTTTCTTTATATATGTCTCAAACTCTTAACAATTGCTTTGTCTTTTGGCTTAATAAGTAGTCATACAATTTACTTTTACTGCTTTGACTTTGTCTCTTTTCTCCATGTGTGGGATATGAAAACGGCAGTTACCATGTAATGTTTCTTAAGGGTGCTTATCTTCTGAGTAGTATGTTTTGTGATTTGATGTGATGTGATGTGCGTGCGTTCGTGCATGTAGTGTGTGTGTGTGTGTGTGTGCAGTCGGTGTGCTGTGTGTGTGTGTGTGTGTGTGTGTGTGTGTGTGTGTGTGCGTGCGTGCGTGCGTGCGTGTGTGTGTTTTTTTTTATTTTAATTCCAAAACATTTTTAGGTCTTCCATATTCCATAAGAGGAGGCTAATCTGAGTGTCTGGCTTGTGATCTTTGGCAACAAAAAAGCTAATACCCTGATTACACAGAAAATGAAGCTATTTACAGTGGAGTAACAAACAGTACACAAATAAAAATATTTAGTAAATATTCTCCACTTATCTTAAGAAGCTGATGACAATACTTCTATTATGTTTTTGCAAAATTAATTTCATGAGCAGAACTTGAAGTGTGTTGACTGAAGTTGTGGGCAAATGTTCATGAAATTAATTTCGCAAAAACATAATAGAAGTATTGTCATCAGCTTCTTAAGATAAGTGGAGAATATTTATATCGAGATTTAACTGTATTGGAACACCACAGTGAAGCGAAAAATCATTAAATTTTAGATGAGTCGTATTTTTTATACATCTGCTTCACTTTCGTACCTATTTTGAGGACATGTTTCGCAAATCATCGTTTGCATCTACGGCTCTTATGCGACTGAAGCTAGATCCAGCGGTGTGGGTAATTCTGGGGTTGTTGCTGCCATCTGTTGAATATTTATTTGTGAAGCTAATATCCTCTTACAACAGCACTTATGGCCATGATTCCAGTGCACTGATTTTTAGTAAAATCCAGCAGTGGGATGGCTACTCTTTAGACTTAATTAGTAGCTCTTGTTTGGAGCTCCCCCACATGATTTTATGCTTGTAACATCTATGTTTGTCAGGTGTTTTTCCATCTTTTCCTTGGTTCTGTGGTTTAAGCTTTCTATGTTTAGCTTGGCTATGTGTTCTATAGTTTGTAATCCATCAATAGATGATTCACCTTTGTTTTCATTGTGCCCATGACTGTTGAGGTCTTCTTCTGATTGTTTGTGGCCTAGGGTTTAGCTATTCAGGATTTGGCTAGTCAGGTTTGGCCACCACCACTAACCTATGTTGTCATTGCTTGAAGATTTCTGGGATGTTGATGCTGTTGTTGCATTTGCCCATTTAGGGTATTTCACTGTAGTCTGCTTTTGTTATGTTTGCTGTTCTTTAATTTTAATTGTTTCTTTTATCATCTTTTAATATTCAATATGGTTGCTGTTCAAGTGAACTCGTGTAATGACTCCGCAATTTTTTCGGAAAATTGTGTATCAGCGCTTAATTATCATCAAAAGACAGTAATCAACGAAGAAAAGAAAAAAAAAAAATGGAACAAATAAACAACAAGAACTTCCAGAGAAACTAACTTTTCACCAAGTATTATCAAAAAATGGCATGTCCGAAGAGTGTCACTAAATGATAATTGAGGTGATGAAGAAAGAACTGAAAGAAGCTAGAATGGAAATTTAAAAACTGAAACACGAAATAACCAATAAACCGGGATCGACCAAGAGTAACAAAAGTATAGTGAGCGAACGACCGGAAAACAACTGGGCTACAACTGTAACCAAACAAAACCGGCGAGCGACAAATAAGCAACAACCACCAGCGTCTTTCTGCAGCTACAACAAATTTGTAGTTTTAGACAGTGCAAGCCACGAGGACCCTTTTAACAAAAGTACCTCTGCAGTAAGTCCTGTGGCCAGCAAGAACAGAAGAGGTCGTCGAGTGCTTATACTGGCCGACAGTCACGGAAGAAATCTAGTACAGCAAATGAACAGGGACTCTGATCGTAACAACATACAGGCCTGTGGTGTAGTAAAACCAGGTGCAAAAGCCAAGGAAGTGATTAATAACATTAGTGAAAAGTGCCTAAGCTATACAAAAGCAGATAATGTTGTGATAATGGCGGGTAGTAACGATGTAGGGAGTGATGCAAATAACGTTGTGTGTAATCTTGAAAATGCTATAAAACAACTCAAGCATACCAATGTAGTTATAGTGAAACTTCCTCAGGGACATGACTTAGGTCCGCATTTTGGGTAAACCGACAAATAATTCAAGTGAACAATGACATAACCTATGTGTGCAGAAAATATTCACATGTAAAACTAATTAACACTTTTAATGCCCGACGAGAACTCTAAACTAGACATGGCTTGCATTTCAACAAGCGTGGGGAAAAAAGTGTTGTGCATGAGTATATGTAGGGCCATTTTTGATTTCTCTAGTCCAGTAAATAATGATGTAGATGCATGTTTAACTGATTCAACAGTCTCTAACAATTCCATTGTATCTAACCCAAACAACTAGGCACTTCTTCACCAGCAAAGACTGGGCGTAAGTACTTTAAAACTATACGACAGAATGCACAAAGTCTACCTAATAAAATTGAAGGGAAACTAGGGAACAAAATGTTGGATGTGACTGTAGTAGGTACCTCAGAGGACAAGGGTCAATTGGACCATAGAGAAAAGTCAAATAATATGTTAATTAAGAGGCAAAATCCATTGGAATGTTGCAGTAAAAAGGTTAGTAACGAAAATATCTTTTATCTTTTGCATCAAAACGTCCAGAGTTTAAATAAATTGATACAGTTAGAGGTATTATTGGATGGAGATTTTAAATATGTTGATATTGTTTACTGAACATTGGATGTCATCATCACAGTTAGCAATAAGTAAAATCAATGACTTCATATTAACAGACGTATATTGTAGGGAAAAGCTGGGGCATGGGGGGTCATGTATATATGTTAAATCGCATTTGAAAACTATAAATATAACTAAATTTAGTAACTTAAAAGAAGACAAAGAATTTGAGATGTCTATAATAGAAATCAGTAATCATAATATAGTTATTGTTTGTATTTATAGATCCCCTGATAGTCATTTTGAAACATTTTTATCTAAGTTTGACACAATGCTTAATATTTTAATACAGAAAACCAGAACTGTAATATTATGTGGTGACTGGAATATAAATTTCATGTGTGAAACTGCTAAACTAGCTAAGCTTAAAGATTTGATTGCTAGTTATAACTTGGCTAACACAGTAAACTCGACCACTAGATCAACCTCGTTACTGGACGTAATAATTATTAACAAAACAAAATTTGAACAGCAAGCTACTGTCACAGATCTAGGTTTTTCTGATCACTGGGCACAAATACTACAAATTAAGACTCGAGTATGTAAAAGAATGGATAGACCCATTACTATTTCTAAAAGAAACTTTAGTAAAAATAGTATTGTAGTGTTTAATACTTTATTGGAAAAGGAAACATGGGATAATGTCTTTGATGAAATTGATGTTAACTTAAAATGTGAGAACTTCCTAAACACATTTCTGTATTGGTTTGATATAGCTTTTCCTTTAGAAAAGAAATGCTTTAAATCACAAAAAAGAAAGGGTGGATAACAAAGGGAATAATTACATCCAGCAATAGGCTACGGTTTTTGTCCAGGCTAGAAAGACATGGACAAGTAAATAATGAGACCAAAGAGTATATCAACAGGTACCGAAAGATCTATAAAACCATTATAACTGAAGCCAAAAGAAGGGAAAATGAAAGATTCATACTAAACTCTAACAATAAAACAAAGGCCCTTTGGACATTAGTTAACCAAGAAACTGGAAAATCTGCCCCAAAAATCAATATTAATGAATTAAATATCAATAATAATAATAATAATATCACAAATCCAGAGGATATTGCAGAGTTTTTTAATGCTTATTTCACAGGCATTGCAGAAAACTTATTAGCTCAATAACCGCATAGAGTGTCAGGAGAATGGTGACAACATAAAGCAATGCAGTCAGTCAATTTTTATATTGCCTGTTACGGAATTGGAATTAGGTGTAGTCCAGGGTATGAAGGTCAAATATTCATATGGAGTTGATGAAGTACCAGATGTTAACATTAAAAAAGTTATACATCAAATAGCTAAGCCACTAGTCAATCTCTATAATGCATCATTGCAATCGGGTGTATTTCCAGATAACTTAAAAGTATAAAAAATTAAGCCACTTTATAAAAAAGGGGAGAAGAATAAAAGAGAAAATTACAGACCAATATCAATCGTATCATCATTTTCTAAAATATTTGAAAAACTGGTTCATAATAGAATGATATCATTCATCTAAAAATACAATATTCTTTCAGAGGCCCAAAACGTATTTAGAAAAAACAGATGTACCATAACAGCCATGGACAGTTTAATAAATAAAATTCAAGAAGCTATTGATAAAGAATTAGTAGTTGTGGGTTTATTTTTAGACTTAACGAAAGCATACAATGTTTTAGATCATGAAATACTACTCAGGAAATTAAATAAATATGGTTTTAGGGGTATTATAAATAATTAGGTTAAATCCTATTTAAGTGATAGAAAACAGTTTGTAGAACTTCAGTTTGAAAATAAAGGAAAATTAAATACAGTTCAGTCCAAAGTGAGAGAAGTTAGGCAAGGAGTTCCACAAGGATCAGTCCTGGGCCCCTTGTTATTTTCGTTGTACATGAATGATTTGCCAACTGCCATTAATTCCACAGATGTTATTTTATTTGCAGATGACAGTAACATCCTAATAAAAGGAAACAATCAAGAAAGCGTACAGACCAAACTCAATGATACTCTTTGTAAACTGCACACATGGTTTCAGACGAATAAACTAATTATAAATAAGGATAAGACTATTGCCATTTCATTCCATACTTGCCAAAATAGAAATGTGGTCAAACCTCCAATAGTATTTGATAAAACAGTCATTAGCTACAATAATGAAACAAAATTTTGGGGATTACATATGAATGAGAACATGAAATGGACCACACATATTCAACATTTTATAAATAAACTGAGTTCCATTTGTTATTTGCTTAAACATTTGAAAAGCTTAATAAATTTAGCAGCATTGAGAAATATATATTATGGTTACTTTCACAGTCAGTTACAATATGGGGTAGTGTTCTGGGAAGACAGGGCAGATAGAGTCTTTAAACTTCAAAAAAGAGCGATAAGGATACTAAGTGGGGTGGATAACAGAACATCTTGCAGGCCATTATTCAAAAAACATCAAATATTACCTCTAGCATGTATGTATATTTTGGAATTAGTGATCCATGTAAAACAAAATAAACTACAAATACAAAATTACAAAAATGCTGATATTCACAAATACAATACACGTCAGAAAGATGACTTTTACATTCAAAGTTGTAGAACGGAAATCTTCAGGTCTAGTGCTATCAATAAAGGTATAAGATTATACAACAGGCTACCAGAAAATATTAAACAAATGAAGAGCCTTATACATTTTAAAAAGGGAGTAAAACTCCTTTTACTGCAACATTCATTTTATTCTGTATTTGAGTTTTTAAGTGTTAATTAGTTTTAAGTGATTGTAAATAATGACAGTGGCCATTAATGTAATTTTTATACTGTGACGTGTCTGATATCAATCAAAAGGACAAAATAAATTGAATTCAATTAAATCATGAAGTAGAGTAAACTCCACACTTGTGAACAATTACTTTTATATAACATTTCTCTATGGTCTTTATATAGTTTATATTTATTTGATTTTTCTACTGTAGACTTTTGTTGGATCCTGTATCTGTGACAGCTGTTAGTCTTATGTAACTTTTTATATTTATCTTTGTATCTTGAACTGACATGTCCTATAATATATGTATTATGTTCCAAAGGATGAAATAAATACAATACATCTTTGTGTTTGAGTTTGAAAAGTTTTCCATCTTAACTTTAAATTTTTGGGTGAGCTTTTCTGTTGATATTTTCTTTCATTTCAGTCTCTGTGCATGGTCTGTAAGTTTGTTTTTTAAAATGAAATGAAATGTATAGTGTTTAATACCTGCTTTTACTACATGTGGCACTGCAGGTGGTGATTTGTTTATTAGACGAAGTCTGATGTTGGTTTTTGTTTACATGTTTACCAAGAATGCTTTGCTCTCTGGTGGACATTTTACTCATAGATGTTGAGAGAGACTGGCTGCCACTAATAGCTTCTGAGTTGAGTCAACAGATAGCAACACTTGTCCTGGATTGCAACTGTCTTCTTTCTCTACATCCTCTGGCTGATTTCCAACCTCACGCTGATGACTCTTAATATCACTAGAGCAGTTTTCATTTTCCTAAAAAATGTGCTGTTTTCATTTTATACTTTATGCTTTCTTTCTTGAGGTATTCTACTATTTCCATAATAGTTTCTAATAATTTCTTACTTTCTAGTCATCCTTCAACCTTGTCCACCATTAGTTAAATATATAATCAATTTTAGTTTTAAGTAACATGCATGCTTTATCCCTTTTTATTTATTTTATATACTAGTTTGCTTTAAGATTATAAAATAATAATATAATAATAATAAATTGTTGTTAACAATCCGATTAAACTTATATATAATAAACATTCTCCAATGAAAGTCATATCAGACAATGAATGAAATGGCTGAAATGATGCTCAAATGAACCTAGTTCTGAGAGGTCAGAGTTAATCCAACATTCATTTTGCAGGATAAAAGAAAAACCTAAAAAGAAAGAAAAAATCTTATCTAGATAATTAACTGACAGATTCAAACTTTGGACCTTTTAAATATAAGGCAGATAAGCTGTCCTCATGTTACAGAAGTAGGCATTAGTTTTGTTGTTTAACTGCTCTTGTAAGTAAATAGATAAATACAAATAACAAAGAAAGAAAAATACTTTCATACTTTGAGTAGTTAAGGTGGTTCAAAATAGCCAATGTGGTACCGGTATAGGAGCTGACCCATTTCCTCTGTAAGCAGATGCTTTTTTATTTATTTACCAAACACAGTTTATGTTAGTCCTTCTAAGAAATTTTCCTTGTGCTTGAAAAGAGGCATTGAAATAACTTTTAGCACTAGGTTGGACTAGGTTATATTGGGTTGTGTCTTATAAGTTCGTTGTTGGCCATTAGGATGGATAGATTTGTGTTTTACGATCTGTCAATTTCTAAGGTCATATCAGCACCTCTGGTGTGCTGGAATTGTGTCCTGCAGGAGTTCTTTTACATACCACTAGATCTACTGGCACTCTGGCTTTTAAGCATACTTAAAAACTTATTAGTCTGGGTGGATTTGGACCTACAACTTAGGGTTCAGCAGGCCATTTGGATGATAAATATGTTAAGGATATGTACATTGGAACTGCACATATTCATTAACATTATATATGAGCCAAGAACATATTGAAATGAACAAATAAAGCAAATATATGCGTAATTGGAGGAATTTAGGAACAGTGACATCAAAATTAATTGGAAAAACTATTTGTAGTCGGTTTATGAAGTGACAAAGTGTCAATAAACTGACTACATATAGTTTTTCCAATTGAAGCAAATATAGTTGAATACAAGCACAGTGACATGCTTACAATGGCATCATAAGGTAATAGCACAAACATTAGATATTTTGTAATTATACATTTGCCTATTTTGCCTTATGTGGACATATTGAATTAGATTGTTACAACCTTTATTTTAGGTTCCTTTGCAAGACATGTATTCTTCCTTTCCCTCTCGTTCATCCTTGTATTTTTAGAACTAGTACTGAAATGTTAACATCAGATAAAGTAGGTACAAATCCAATTATAATTATAGCTCATTTTACCGTTCTAGTTCTTGGTCTGTCTTTGGACCAAGTTGGACTAAGAACTTGAGAATGGTAGCAGATCTATTGAAACTAATCATCAATTACAAATAAATGTAGTTCAGTGTTCCTACCGACTCATAATTTATTAATAGCATTTTTTGTTCTTTAACCTAGCTATCAACATTACAATATTACATTTAATATCTTTCATAATAATGTTTGTCATACAAAAATTGTAAAATAATTCTTTCAGAGCTCTTTAAGTGTTATCATCAAGAAACTTTCTTATTCACATAATTTCTGTAGAATAAAATGATTTCTCCCAACATCTATCATTTAGTTCTCCTTTGTCCATCAGCTACAGTGATATGGCATGAAAATCAGGTAATGAAGCCAAAGAAGGAAGAAAAAGTAATTGAAAATATGGTTTTAATTAAAATGAGTCTTTATCTTTAAGAAGTACCCGTTGTTAGAGTAATTATTATGATTATGAGTACAGCTTATAACTATTTTTTCTATTCATTTTTCAAAGAGTTGTGTATTAGCTACATACTAGACGCTGCAATTAAATTTGATCCATTAATAAAACATACCAGATAAAATAGGTACTTTGGTGTGCTTATAATGTATTAAGAATAGAGAATGAAATTACATAGGCAATTAAAAAATATTCTGAGGAAATTACTTATTGCAAATAAATTAATAAAGAATCCACTTGTATCTTCATTCCTAGTTTTTTTTTTTTTTTTAATTATCCTATATAATAAATTTGTTGTTATTAAAGTTAAATATGGGGGAATATTTTTGAGGGAAATGAGGGAAGCAAAGTTAAATATTTTTGTTCTTGCATGCACACTATAGAAAAGACTTCAAATAATGTAAGGCCTAGAACTCCATTAAAAGTACAAAGAAGTAATTATCCGTAAAAGCATTATATTGCACTGGCTAACAGGCTTTCCTGCCTAATTTTAGTAACAGCCAGAGTCTTACATTAATGATGGACACGGTAGAAGTATTTTTTGCTGCTGGAACTGTAAATTGTGTTAGTATTCTATTGTTCTCTTATCTACAAATCAGAACATTGTTGTCCTTGTACATAATTGTTTGCTAATTTGTTTGTAGTTTTAAGGTAACAAAGAAAGAAAGTTAAGAAAAAGCTTACAGTTTACTTATTTTATCATTTACTCATTTATAGCAAATATTCACTTATTACAGGAAAAGAAGAATTACATTGGGAAGTGCAAGAATGGCAAATAGAGAATGATGATAATATTATAGTTGCTCCAGATCCCCAAGCACAGTCTTCTGAAATAGATCTTTTCAAATGTTATGCCTGTGGAAAGACATATCACTGGAAAACTTCACTCAGAAGACATCGTCGAGAAGAATGTGGAAAGCACACTGAGTATGAATGTCCCGTTTGTCTAAGGAGAATGAAGCTGAAACGTAACCTTCAAAAGCATATACGCCATTTTCATCCTGAATATGTGTTAAAAAAAACTTAAGTAATTTTATTGGTATCATAAAAATACATTTAGTAAAGCTTGTGAATACTATTTGGGTTCTTTGAAACCTTAATTTTGTACTGTAAAAGAGAAAATTAATAAAGTGATTAACATAAGATTCTATTTATAGTATACATATATTAAATGCAATAATGTTTTTTTTTAAGACTGTAACCTTGAACAATATATTTTCTTTATGTGATCTGAGTAGTAATCTATGTAATCTGGAATCAGTTGTGAAATGGGTGACATAACATTTATGGAAGTAAAGAGCGCCATACTAACCTCTGATTGTAAGTTGTAGTTAGAAATAAATGCCAACTATTATTTTCCTGTATCGCATATGGGTGAGATGTTGTATCCATTTTCAAAGATGTGATACACAAACTCTTTATTTATATTCACTGTTAATAAAATGAGAGTGTGAACTTCAAAGGGACAAAATGATGAGAAGTTACATATCCACACTATACAAAGTAGAATGAAAAAGAATATGCCTTCTCAGCCGCTGAATAACTGAAAATGTTCTCTCTCTTTTGAATAATACTACAGGAATTAGAAACAAATATCTTTCAGAGTCTCTCACAAGTACATCTAATTTCTTACTGGTATATCTGTAGGATCCAATTAAAGATTTAAAGGGGTAAAACCTTTTCATATACACTTATCCAAATGGTCAAACATTCTGCTGGTCATGTTAAGCTTAACTTTCAACTGTTGACGTGTATGCAAATCCTTTAAGGGTTAAAGGGATATTTTGTTCAAAATTTTATTTAAAATATGATAACCTGGAAAAATGTAAGGAAAAGTTATTCTTATAAAAATGGAAATGAATAGTTATGCTAAATAAAAACATTTATCTTTTTGTTGATAGCTTGAATTTCTAAAAGAATGAAGAAACAAGACAAGAAACTTTGTATTGTCACTATTAAAATGTACAAAGTGCAAAACCACTCTCTTAATACGTTTGTTGACTTTGTGTCTTTATCACAGGTAATTTAAATAACTTTGCCTTAGTAAGTGTAAGTAACATGACCAATTCTGGTTACATTATTCAATAAAAGCAGGTAATTGATCTACCAAGGTAATCGTTTTTACATTTATAAGATCTTTTCTCTCAAAATCATACACAGAGTTACTTAACATCTCCATGCTTAGAACTTAGAATGTTTTTAAAATGTAATATGTTTGGACAAAGTATTGTATTATTGTATACCAACCTCATTAAATATTACTGTAATAGATAAGTCTTTCTCTACACAGAAGTAGCAGTATAATATTCTGCATGAGTAGAAGCTCTTGAGATATTCTTGTTTATGCAATTTCCAGATGATAGCATTTCTGTAAACACCAATCAATATTGCAATAATATTTACTGCCCTGTGAGTTAGTACTTAAGCATACATAGTACCTTAACAAATTAGATTATACAGTTTAACTTTAAGGAATGCATATGTTTATATTCAACATAAATATGCAATGAATTTTTATGTTGTATATAATTGTAGATATTTTGAAACTGACTTGAGCAGTTGATAGAAAAAAGATAATCTGAAAATTGCAAGTTTCTATGTACAACAGAGCATAAATGGAATCACCATTAATTTATTTACTATCTGGCCCCATGTTCAAGTTAAGCGCTATATTTTCATTGCTTTGATTTATTTAGTAGCATATTCCAGCTCATTTAGCATTTATGTTGTTCTGTTCTGTTGTAAAGATTTGCAACATTGTTTTTTCTAAAAGCATATGTTGCAATCAACATTAAGAAATAAGTGAACAGGAAGAAGTAATTTATTTATATTGCCATATATTTACATTTGTAAAGTTTTTAAAGTTTAACTATATATGTTTCATGCTTTTAATACATTAATTTATCAATTGCTGAAATAAATGTATTTTAGTGTTAACTTTAAAGAGAGTCGATTAAAGACACTAGACAACACTTACTTTTAAATTTTTCCGGAACTAGTTTCAGAGGCTTTGCCTCTATCATCGGCCGGCTCTCGACTGATTCTCGTTGGTGTAGCTGACGATACCTTGTCACAGGTTTCCTCTGGTGGCGGCTCAAGGAACTTACTGAACAAATCCTTCTGGGGGATGTCGAAATTGAATACTTTGTTCCTATTTTTTGAAATGAAGATTTGTTCCCATGTGGATAGTTCTTGTTTTCCTGATCTATGTTTCAGTAGTTTTGGTTCTGGATTTATGTTGTGGTTTTTTTTCCCAAAAATGTGTGGCAACTGCTGATTTTTCTAATTGTTTATATTTTATGTTTCTAAAGTGTTCCTTTGCTCTTGTTTCTAAATTTCTTTTTGTTTTTCCAATATAAATTTGACTACAGTCATTGCATTCAATTTGATATATACCAGATTTTTTGTTTGATGGAATGGCATCTTTGATGTTTGAGCAAATTAGGTTTTTTAAGGAGAAATGGTTGACTGGTGCTAGTTGAATATTTTGTTTTTTGAAGACTTTTTTGAATTTATCATAGGCCCATGGATGGTAAGTGAATTTTTTGAAAATCATATTAGTTTCTGTAGATGAGAGAGTTGTGGTTTCCTTTAGTAGCTTCTTCTTTTTTGCTAAGCTCACTTTTTTGTCCACTAATGATTTGGGAAAGTTATTTTTATGTGCTATTTCAATTATTTTGTTGTATTCTGTTTTGTATTCTTCTGCTGTGAGAGGGATGTTTACCAGTCTGTGTGCTAAACTATTGAAGATTGCCTGTTTGTGGGATCTTGGGTTGTAGCCATTAGCTTTTATGTAGTTGTCTGTCTGTGTTGGTTTTCTGTAAATGCCAAAGTTTAGTCTGTTTTTATTCCTCATTATTTTTAGATCCAAAAATGGTAAATGCTCGTCTTTTTCTATTTCTACAGTGAATTTGATGCTTTTTTCTTGGATATTTAAAAGTTTTAGTGCATCACTGATGTGTTTTTTTGGTACTATTGCAAAGATGTCATCTACATATCGTTGCCAGAGTTTGAACATCCAAGGGAAACCTTTGTTGATCCTTATTTCTAATGCACTCATGTACAGATCGGCCAGGAAGGGTGATAGTGGGTTGCCCATTGCTAACCCTGAAGTTTGGTGATAATATTTTGTTTGAAACTGGAAGAAATTTTGTTCTATGCATAATTTGGTTAGTTCAATGTAGTCTGAAATTTCAGATGATGCCATTCCAAGTGATTTAAGCCATTTTTCTATCAACGGTGGGAGTTGATTAACTGGTATGCTGGGAAACAGTGACTTAACATCAAATGAGACTAGTGTGTCCTCTTCTTTTAGTTCAGTATCCTTAATGTGTTCTATAAGTTCATAGGTGTTTTTGATGCTTAGGCTGTCGAATTTTGGAAATGAATTGAATTTGTTTGTTAGCCACTTTGCAAGTTTGTATGTTGGTGAATTTATACTGCTAACTATAGGTCTCATTGTTATGGATGGTTTGTGTATTTTGGGTAAGCCATAAAGTCTAGGTAAGGTTGGGTTATCCGGTTTAACTGCATATTTGTTTGGTATTATGCTTGATTTTGCTATTGTTTTTTCATATGACTGTATGCAAGTTTTTAGAGGATTTTTGTTAATGGTTTCATATTCGTTGTCAGTTAGCATTTTTTCCATTTTTTCAATATAATCTGATTTTTCCATTATGACTATCTTGTTGCCTTTGTCTGCCTTTGTGTAAATAACGTTTTTCTGTTTCAAAGAATGGATAGCATTATGTTTTCTCTTCTGAAAGGATCTGTCTAGACTTTATGGCTTACCCAAAATACACAAACCATCCATAACAATGAGACCTATAGTTAGCAGTATAAATTCACCAACATACAAACTTGCAAAGTGGCTAACAAACAAATTCAATTCATTTCCAAAATTCGACAGCCTAAGCATCAAAAACACCTATGAACTTATAGAACACATTAAGGATACTGAACTAAAAGAAGAGGACACACTAGTCTCATTTGATGTTAAGTCACTGTTTCCCAGCATACCAGTTAATCAACTCCCACCGTTGATAGAAAAATGGCTTAAATCACTTGGAATGGCATCATCTGAAATTTCAGACTACATTGAACTAACCAAATTATGCATAGAACAAAATTTCTTCCAGTTTCAAACAAAATATTATCACCAAACTTCAGGGTTAGCAATGGGCAACCCACTATCACCCTTCCTGGCCGATCTGTACATGAGTGCATTAGAAATAAGGATCAACAAAGGTTTCCCTTGGATGTTCAAACTCTGGCAACGATATGTAGATGACATCTTTGCAATAGTACCAAAAAAACACATCAGTGATGCACTAAAACTTTTAAATATCCAAGAAAAAAGCATCAAATTCACTGTAGAAATAGAAAAAGACGAGCATTTACCATTTTTGGATCTAAAAATAATGAGGAATAAAAACAGACTAAACTTTGGCATTTACAGAAAACCAACACAGACAGACAACTACATAAAAGCTAATGGCTACAACCCAAGATCCCACAAACAGGCAATCTTCAATAGTTTAGCACACAGACTGGTAAACATCCCTCTCACAGCAGAAGAATACAAAACAGAATACAACAAAATAATTGAAATAGCACAAAAAAATAACTTTCCCAAATCATTAGTGGACAAAAAAGTGAGCTTAGCAAAAAAGAAGAAGCTACTAAAGGAAACCACAACTCTCTCATCTACAGAAACTAATATGATTTTCAAAAAATTCACTTACCATCCATGGGCCTATGATAAATTCAAAAAAGTCTTCAAAAAACAAAATATTCAACTAGCACCAGTCAACCATTTCTCCTTAAAAAACCTAATTTGCTCAAACATCAAAGATGCCATTCCATCAAACAAAAAATCTGGTATATATCAAATTGAATGCAATGACTGTAGTCAAATTTATATTGGAAAAACAAAAAGAAATTTAGAAACAAGAGCAAAGGAACACTTTAGAAACATAAAATATAAACAATTAGAAAAATCAGCAGTTGCCACACATTTTTGGGAAAAAAACCACAACATAAATCCAGAACCAAAACTACTGAAACATACATCAGGAAAACAAGAACTATCCACATGGGAACAAATCTTCATTTCAAAAAATAGGAACAAAGTATTCAATTTCGACATCCCCCAGAAGGATTTGTTCAGTAAGTTCCTTGAGCCGCCACCAGAGGAAACCTGTGACAAGGTATCGTCAGCTACACCAACGAGAATCAGTCGAGAGCCGGCCGATGATAGAGGCAAAGCCTCTGAAACTAGTTCCGGAAAAATTTAAAAGTAAGTGTTGTCTAGTGTCTTTAATCGACTCTCTTTAAAGTTAATTTATCATAACAACACTGTTTTCAACACTTCCAAGAAAGTAATTGTATTTTAGTGTATTACCCAAACCAGTTATGCATATTATAACCTTGTAACTGCATTATACAAAGAATATTTGCAGACTTTCTTTCACTGTTGTTTATAAGTGTTTCTTCTATTTTAACATACTGCAGATGCTATTGCTTAAAGTGGAGGGACAAAAAGAGCAAAGTGATTTGTAAAGTTGATGTATGTTCTGATGAACAGTGAAAGATATGAAAGACCACGCCCACAAGCCCGGTTAATACTTTATATTATATAGTGAAAGATATGTCTATAGCACTGTCTGAATCTTAATTGTAACTCGTAAAGGATAGTTACATATTTTTAATTACTACTAAATATTTTCTAGAAATGCATTCTGCATTATGGGATACATGTTTACTTCTACAGAATTCCAAATTGATCTTTAGTGCAACACAAAGCAATAATGAGGTTAAATACTGCAACATTTTCAGTCTTTTTATACCTACCTTCTAGTTTATGTAGACTTAACACTACAATTAACAATCTGAAAATCAGCCTCTTTTCTCCTCTAATTGTTTGCTTATGTATTGAACTTAGGAGTTGATTTCTAGCCTTTTCTCTCTTCCATTTGCACATTTATGTGTCATCTCAGGACTTATCATGCAGATAGAATTTAGTAGATGAAGAATAGAACAAGCCAACTGAAGCTCACAATAATGCAATTAGAGCAGGCAGTTAAGCTTCTTTTAACTGGAATGAATGATCCAGAATATTCAGAAAGGCTAGGGGAAGGGAAGATGTAGTAGCTTCTTCTACCATCCTGATAAGTCTTTAATTATAAGTAATTTCCATCAATTAACTTAAATAATTCTGATAAATGTTTCAGACACAGAAGTGTTTAAAGCCTAAGAATATTTAACTCTGCTCTCCAACCACCCATTCACCTGTTGGTGCTAAAACATATGCTTGTTCTAAGGTTGGATGAGCTGGCATAACCCCAAATCTCACTGTCAGTTCATTCAGTTCACATCACTAATATTATTTAGTTACATTTTCCTTTTTACTCCACATTTCTTTGTGACATACACTTATAATCAAATACACTAAAAGAAGCTCCTTTTTTGAATGATTCACATGCTGAAGAATCAGACATTGAGATCTCTAATTTCACATAGAAGCAGCACTCATATTCATCACAACTATTGTCACAACCTCACTTGCAAGAATCCTCATATATATGGCTAAAAACATGTTTTCTGAGACTTCACTTTGCTCTGCAGATAGATAGAGGGGAAGCTTCCAGAATATTCTGGAAATCTCTGGATACCTTTTCTGGTGTTTACCTGGGTAGGAATGCTATCCCTTATCTCTTCTCGACCAGTCAACTTGCTGACATCTTCCCAATAA
This sequence comes from Mantis religiosa, assembly GCA_030765055.1. Taxonomy (NCBI): domain Eukaryota; kingdom Metazoa; phylum Arthropoda; class Insecta; order Mantodea; family Mantidae; genus Mantis; species Mantis religiosa. Next base: position 138,833,097 of record CM060951.1, read on the forward strand.
GCTCAGACTATAGTTACTTCAGCATAATATATAATGTATGTTTCCATAAAAGAATGCTAAGATGCACATTTTAGTATGTCTACCTCTGTGCTGTTGGGGTAGCACATCTGCCTCACATTCATCTTTGTCGGTAAATTATCTGGATAAGACTTTTTCCTTCTGAAAGATGAATGTCAGGTAACTCTGAGCTTTAAGGTCCTTGGACTCTTCAAACATCATTTCACCCATTTCATTCATCACCCTATGACCAGCCATTGATAGAATACAGGAGAGTTGTGCCTTACAACACTAATAGGAACAGAAACTAGTGATGAAGGATGACAGTTTTCAATTCCCTGATGCATGTTGTTTGTGATGAAGGTTGGAACATAAAACAAAAAGTGTGTTACCCACATTATATTATGTGAAGTTGACATCAGATCCAACAAATTATAGGTTTGAGGTAACTGTTTCAGAACTTAAAACACAATATATTTTCTGGAGTGTCAAAGTTCATCAATGTTTTTCTTTATGAAAATCATCACTGTATTTCTTAGAAATAATTACTTCTTTTAAATGATGTATTTCTCTTTCAATTTCGTATTGGTGCTCCCAAATGTAGTTGTGAATATAAGTTTTTTTTTTTTTTTTAATGGTACTCGTTTAATTTTGTTTACAAGTTTCTCTTTGTCTCACTAGAGTAGTTCTCATTATATTCTGCACAATTTATTTTTGGATTCCAAGTTTTATATTTGGCACTGCTTATTGTCTTTCCTCAACTCATCAGTAATTAATAATGGATAACTGTGTTGATAGTTATATATTAAAGGAAAACAGATGAAGAGTTTTGAGCTAAGAATCTTGGTGTAGTGAAGCCTTTCCTTGAAATGGAAGTAGAGAAAGAAAACAGAAAATTAAGATAACTCAAAGAAACTAAATCAAAAGTTGTTAAGTTTAGCATTGAATATTGTAAATCTAAAGACACTAATGAATTAAGATGTTCCAAAAATCTGTGCTCCACAGAACTAATACAGAGAACTTAGGCAGTTTAATGTGCAGTCCAATTTCAAGAACAGATATTATATATGCTTGCTTGTAAGTCAATTTCCTGACATACCAAATAAGCAATTTGGTCTGGGGCAAAGTAAATATTAAGACATCCTAAATATGTAAATAAAGAAATGGACATAGAGATATACTCTAATGCAATAACACAGTTGGGAGGAGCACCAGCAATTCTGTCAGCTATTGCTATTAAAATGCAGGCACTTGTTTATTCAGGAAACTAAAGTATATGTTATCTTCTGTACAAGTGAAATAGTAATTACTGCAGTTAATATATGTCAGGTGCTTAGTTTAAAATGACTTTTTTATGATTATAATATATAGGTGCACAGCCTTGTTTGTGTTGATAATAGTGAAGCAATTCATGTGGTAAATTGCTATGCAGATAGTATCTGTATAAAGCATATTGGTATAAAATAGCATTACTGAAATCAAACTGAAATTGAAAGCTTAGACCATTAAGGCACAGATTTGTGAATAGGAGGTCTGTGTTCAAATGCCTTCAGAATTGCCCTTTCTCACTGAGGTTTATCTCAGGTTTTCCTCAGTCCATGTAACTGGCAAATGCTGAGGAGATACTTAGGATTTTATAAAATTGTCTTTCCCTGTAAGTGTTTAATTTATAGTATGTAGTAAGAGTAGGCATTAAAAACAAACAAAAATACTGGTGAAATTAAAATAGTTTATATATATATTTCCTTTTTTTTTTCTCTCTATTTCTGTTCATGTAGTGCAAATGCCAGAACAATTACCATGTATTTAAGGCTGCTTACGCAATCATCATTACTTTTAAAATGTAAATTACATTTATTCAGCTTTGTTAAAAACCTTACAAAATTAAAGGGTGTTAGGAACAATTAGAAAAGGAAAGATACAATCTATGTGTACTAGTTAGATATAATTACATTATTGTATTAAGAATATGCTAGGCTATTTATTTAGAAAAACTTGTTATAATATGAACATACAGTATTTAGCATTAAAAGGTATTACTTTTTTCACTCGTTTAGATTATGAATAAATGTTTTCTTTTATTTTTTTATTTTAGAGAATAGCTTCATCTTTCCTTTTCTCCATTTTTTATTCTCTGAATTCTTCATAGCTTTCTCATGGCTATTACAAAATAACTGTATTACAAAAGTATACATATTCAATTTCTTTGTAATATTTTCATGGAAATCTTATAATAGGTATGGCCCTCATTGGACATGTATTTGTACTGCTCCTCGCAGTTTCATTCTATTCTTCCTCAAATTTTTTATTTTATACTTCTACATAAGTGTGTCATTGTTATCTTATTCAGTGGCCTCATTACTGCTTTCATTTTCTTCTTCCTTATATCACTACTGACCTTATATAGATCTGTTCAATCAATTTCATAAGTGAACTAGTTATAACTGTAATTCACCAGCATTCTACAAGGCATACCTCGTATTCAATAAGCTTCTCGTCGACAGCCTTTGCATTGAATTTAGAAATTGTTTGCATCATTGGGTCCTGTGCCATGGCATAGTGGGCTGGTAATTCACCAGCATTCTACAAGGCATACCTCGTATCCAATAAGCTTCTCATTGACAGCCTTGAATTTAGAAATTTGTTGCATCAATGGATCCTGTGCCATGGTGTAATGGGCTGGTAATTCACCAGCATTCTACAAGACATACCTCGTATCCAATAAGCTTCTCATTGACAGCCTTTGCATTGAATTTAGAAATATTTTGCTTCACTGGGTCCTGTGCTATAGCGTAATGGGCTGGAGTGTTGTGCTTTGGTTCCCTGCAACACAATCTATCTGGGTTTGATGCCAACCCAGGGGGTTGCAGATTTTAAGATCCAGATATAAGACCGGTGCCCACTCAACATCGTGAGGAAATTGAGGAGCTACAGTAAGTAGCGAACCCTGTTCTAGAAAGCCAACATTTCCAGCTGGATGTGCATGGTTCTGACCATATCACCTCGTATTGGTTGGATGATCAACCTCTGTCTTGCATATGTAGGCAAGAGGCCGGCAGTCAGGTTGGCTGGCTCTGGCCTGTGGCTGTTATGCCATGGTTTTTTCTTTTTTCTTTCTTTTTTTTTTCTCTCTCTGGTGTGTGTGCATGCGTGTTAGGATTAGGTATTCATTACAGAGGGGATTCGGTACGTAGGTCACCATGCTGGGCTCATTGTTACTATGTCCACAAGTGGGACACCACAGGGAGGAAGGATGAGGCGAAGGAGACAGACGGTGGCCGACCCAAGGAGCCACGACAGTACAGAGGGCAGGGTCCTTGCAGTTTACTTGGATAGAGACCACCCCGACAGTCCAGGACAACGAACATGCTTCCCTACTGCAGGACGGCAACGAGCCCAGCAGCCAAGTCCCAAAGGTCCCAGGCAGGTGATCCAAACCCCATAGGTCCCTGGCTGGCTGTCCCGAAATGGTCCCAGCAGAGGAGCGGAGCCCGGCAACCGACATACCAGAGGAGGAAGTAATTTTCCTCAGAGCATATCATCCCACCATGCACTGCCAAGACACCCGCTGACACTTCTACCCTGAAAGAGACCACCAGTTGAGAGACGATGTAAAATGATAATGGAGATGAAATGGAGGGACAGGAAATTTGGGGGATGTAATTAATCTACCCAACATTCGCCTAGCAACCCAGGAAAACCCGCAAAAAAACCCATGGGTCAGGTAGGTCGGCCATGGGATTCGAACCTGTGCCTCCCAAATGCGGGCCACAGACGAAACCGCCCGAGTCATCCCGCTCGATGCATGCTTGTTACAAAGTTGTTTGCTCTTTTCTTTTCTCTTATTCTTTGCAAGAGCTCATTACTATGACCATAATAATAAGCCTCTCTCTGATTACACTTCTGAAAATTTATTGCTCCATTACATCATGTTTTTGATAAATATTGAATGCTCTTTATATATGTTGTAAGAAACTGAGTGCTTACTGCTTAATATGCAGTCATGTTGTTTTCAAATGCTAGGCTTTAGCAATGAAGACATTAGCTCTCTTGCTCTCCAATATTTCTGTGTAGTGGGTCCGGCAGGTCGGGCTTCACAGGTTAAAAGATGTTCTTCAGTCATTTCCTCTTCATTGTTGCACAGAGGACAATTTGGACTTGTATAAATTCCTACTCTGTGTAAGTGTTTGGCCAAATAATCATGTTCCGTAAGTAATCTAAAATTTGCTACTGCAACTTTACGTGGGATTTCTGGAATAATTTCTGGATTTTTAATTAAAATGTTCCATTTTGTATCTTTGGCTTTGTTAGATATTGGTTGGTTTTGTTTTTATATTTGTTTTTTATTAATCTTTTTATGGATGTAAAGGGTAAGTTTTTACTTTTGTTCTGATTTAAATTTGCACCTTTTTTGGCTAGAAAATGAGCTGATTCATTTCCAGCAATTCCACAATGTGCAGGTATCCACTGTAATATAATTCTTTTCTGTAGTTTTTAAAGCTGTTGGATCATTTTGTGACATTCTTTAATTTGGATTGACCTCATTTTATATGGACTTATTGCACATAATGCTGCTTTAGAATCAGAAAGTATGACAGCATTTTGAATTTATCTATTCTGTATAGAAGGTGCTGGAGTGAAATATGAATAGCCGTTACTTCTGCATCAAAATTTGTTGTGTGGTATCCTGCTGGTTGATAGAATGAGAACAGTGCACACTTAATTCCTGCTTCTGAGTTGTTGTCCAAGTTAGATCCATCTGTGTAGATATGTAACCATTCTTCAGGTGGGTATCTATTGTTCACAGTTTCTAATGATAATGCTTTTAGTACAGGTTTGGAAGTTTCAGATTTTGTAACTATTTGTTCTAAATCTAATTGAATATTAATTGGTTCAAAAGACAGTGGGTTTTCTTTGATTAAAATGTTTTCTTTAGAATTAGGAAGATTCAGATCTGTTTTTAATTCCATAACTTTGTGTAGGAAACTTGTTTGTATTTTCATCTTCATTGATTGTAGAAATCTTTTCTCCCATTTTGTTGTTTTTAACCACAACATTTTTTCATTTGTATTAGTGCCTGCTCCTCTAAAGTTATATTGGATAGTTCTGAGTTAAGGCTTACATTGCCGTGATTGGAGTTGATTTTGCTGCACTGGTTATTAGTCGCAGGGCCTGATTTTGGCATACTTCTAGGTGATTTATGTTAGAACTGTTTGCTGTAATTATTACCTCTGCATTATAAAGAAGTATTGGCTTGATGAATGTTTTGTATGTGGTGTTCAGTGTCTCCTGATTACTGCCCCACTTGACTCCAGCTAATCTTTTCAAAATTGAAACTTTTTTTGTTGATTTGTTTACTACTGCTTCAATATGATGTCTCCAAGATAATTTTGAATCAAAAATTGTTCCTAAATATTTTGTTTCAGGTTTGTTTCCTTGAACTGCAGATTTAGCTTAGGGATTTTCTTTTTTTAGCTAAATGTTGAGCCATTTCCAGTAAAATATGTTATGAATAATGTAACAATGAAAAAGAATAACTTTTCAATAAATCTAAAATATTGTGACTTTGTGGGTTCGTAGAATTAAAAGTCCAATTTACCGAAATTCTAAATGTTCTTTATTTCCGTAGAAACACACTGCGTAGCAGCAGAATTACATCACATATCACAATCTACAACACCAAGGTCGAGACAATAACAAACAGCTTACTCAACTTCCACTGTTTACAACACTCGTGTTACACAACATCTGTTCACAATTACGACTGACTCTTGGCGAGTCGTCGGTCTCTTAAATACCTTGTTGATAAATTTGAGAGATTTCTCGAGCAAATAAGAAAAGCAACTATTCTCTGACAATCGAGATATCACTAGAACCTTCCTTACGTGAAACCCTATCTGGGCCGGCAAGTCATTTATCTCAAGCGCTATGTTTATCTGTTTATGCAAGCACTGTCCGCCTGTTATCTTGATCTGCAGGCTCTTTGTGTACACAAGCCGCACTTGTCTCTCGGCACAGAAATTTCTGTGCTTTTCGCTGTGACTCTATATTTGAAATGTATGAAAGTTTGTAATGGGCAGAGAAAGTTTTGTTACATTTGATGCATTTAGTTTCCTACCAAAAATATTGAATGTGCTGTTTCCAGAATGTATATGTTTGTGAATAACCTAGTGCCTAAATATGCAGCTGGCATATTCACTTAGGCCAGTAGCACTTGTAGACTCTTGTTATGGCTAGTGAACACCTTACACAGTCCATTATATCTTCCTGAATCACCTTCAGTTTATGTATGTACATTGGAGCTGGCTTCAAGTAAATGCATTCAATTTAAATTTATTTATTGTCTGTTTACATGCATCAGTATAATTTTTCATTATAAACTTAAATTTGGATTAATCCTCTTTTTACTCTGTACAATCTACTATCCTAGGCATACAAAATTTGGAAATACAGAAGATTTCAAGATGGGTCACAAAAAAATGTAAAGAAGAGTTCAATGAATAAAAATAAAAAATGATAATACTCATAAGAATCAAAATTGATGTTCACAAGAAGGAGTAGAAGAGAGGACAATGATGCACGTGCGTAAACAGTAGTAAACTAGAAGAAGTAGAGCAGGAAAATAATTTGGAGTAATTTTCAACAATAGATTTAACTTTTGCAACCACATGAATTTTGTTAAAAGAAACGTATAAAACTAGTGCACTAATAAAAATCAGATGAAATAAACTGTGGTCTGAGAGCAGATGTAACAAAAATCATGTACAAAGCAACTATTCTACTTGTAATATCGTTGTACTAGCTTGCATTGACTAAATAAGAAGAATGTAAATAAAATCAGAAGGATACACAGATGTATAAACATAATGATGGCAAAAGCATATAGAACAACTGCCCATGTAGCACTTTGTATAATAACGGTACTGACTCTCAATAATAATACAATTCCAAGAAAAAGTAAAATATATCAATTGAGGCAAATAAAGGATCATAAATGTAAACAAGGAAGAGCTACAAATTTAAAATGAAATGATGTACAAGGATTAGAAATTTCCAGCAAAATTACCATATGTAGAAGAAGGAAAAGTTAATAACAAATATGTTTTCAGCATGTTGAAGTTTTGTTGAGTCACACTTGTTTACACTCACCTTCACTTATTATTTTTAAAAAAATGCTGGACTACTGAGGAAGAGGGCGGATGTCCTGGAAAACATTCCAGCATTTTTTTTTTAAATAAGTGAAGGTGAGTGTAAACAAGTGTGACTCAACAAAACTTCAACAGGAAGGAAACTTCACTGTTAATAATGCTTCTATTTGTTATATTTAATGTATTTGGTATCACAAACCAAAGAAGCAATGAGAGTCACTATACTGCTGAGGAAGAGGGCGAATGTCCTGGAAAATGTTTTAGCATTTTTTAAAAATAATAAGTGAAGGTGAGTGTAAACAAGTGTGACTCAACAAAACTTCAACATAAAGAAAACTTCACTGTTAATAATGCTTCTATTTGTAATATTTAATGTTTTCAGCATTCATACAGATGGAAGCAAAACAGAAGGAGTTGGCTTAAGAATTATGGTTGTCCTTTATATCAGCTACAGTTTATATTAAACAACTGCTCTAATGATCAAGAAGTTAGTTAGTTAGTTTTTATTCATCCTTTTGATCATATTACATGATATAGGACACGTCAAGTACTTATAACTAAAAATTATACAATATACATATATACAACACAAGTTTGGAATGAAAATTCAACTGTATGTACAGTATAATGATAATGATGATGATAATGATGATAGTAATAATAATAATAATAATAACTGGTTGTCTTGAAAGCTCAAAAGAATTTAAGCATTAAACTCCAAACAGACATCAGGTGATACTGTAACTACTAAAAAATACCAAAATGCATGGTAGACTCACTGAGCTATTAGAAGAAACTTACTGTCTGTCAAAGTTACAAAAAATGGATCATTAATAATAGATAGGTTAGGGCACATAATGGCAATACAAGAAATGGATATAGCAAAGGTCTGTTAGAGTAGTGCAGTGAAGTAGTTAAAGTTACAGTTAATAGACAATTTAGAGAATTTAGTAAATAAATATGGAAAGCAGAAAGGGAGACAACTAGAAATAGAGTAACCACAAAACAATATTTTTAAACACTGACTGAATGGCTGAAAGCTAACTTATCTCTGAGGTGTAACTTAACCGCCATACTTACCGGATGTGATATAATCTCAGAATATTCATACAAATTTAAGATTATAGCAGACTTTTCGTGTGTGTGTGTGTGTGTGTGTGGATGTGGATGTGGGTGTGTAGGCGTGTGGGCGCGCGTGTGCACGTGTGTGTGATGAAAAAGTTTAATCAATGAAACACTTTCTGGAGGGATGTGAAAAACTAAAAAAGATATTTGAAAGTAATGAGTTGGTAATTCAAACACAAACATCACTCACATAAATGTTTGTGTTTGAATTACCGACTCATTACTTTCAAATGTTAAATACATCACTGTTTCTAACCTTTTGCTTCAAATAATAAAAACAGATAGGTTATTTCTCCAAAAGAGAGTAGTAAGGACAAATGGGAAATGGCTAGTAGATAAATGTTAACTCATTACAGCACTTTTATAAAGTAATTATATTAGAAAATACATTCTAACAGAAGGAAATACATTTAAATGAAATAATTTATTTCAGTGCATGTAGTGTTTGTTATATGTAGCTAATGTAATGAGTATGTGATAAGTAAATTTTAATAAAAACACATACACACATGTATGCAAACTCACACAATATAAATATAATATACACAATATAATTATAATTACACATATTATATATGACATTACAGAGTTGGGCTAAAAGAATCATAGAGTTCTTGTAAACTATAGAAATACATTGCTCAGTTAGAAACTTGTTAGTGTACTTCCTAAATTTTGTTTTGTGATTTTGACTTATTTTATTCATGATTAAGTTATACATATTTATACTTTTGTGTATCATGAGATTAAACTGTTTTGCTGTTCTGGCAGTATTTAAATATTTTGTTAAAATTTCTTGTAGAGTGGTCATGAATGCAGTTATTAGTCTTGAAGTAATAGATATTGTTATTCGTGAAACATACTGCTTCTAACATACAGAAGCAGGGTTAGGATTTTTAGGTGCTCCCCTTTTATGCACCTGTTTCCCTTTTTGGGTACTTTTATCCCTTTTTCCTCCAACCATGACCATAGTACCCTTTTTCCCCTTTCTTCTTTTAAGTTTCCTTCCATTTTACTCTATATGATTCTAATCAATATAAAATATTTAGCTTTTAATTAACATCTCCTCAGCTTGCTGTGAACAGTAAGTCTAACAATTTCAATAAACAGTGCGCGGGAGTTGAAAGCACACTTACAACATTGGAATATAATTCTGTACGACAAATCCTCTTTCTCTTGCTTTACTGCTATAAAGCAGCCTGACAATGACTCATTGTCATTGTATATCATTCTATCCTTTTAATTTCACCAGAATCAGGAGCCTACTGTCCATGAATGTGAGTTTGTTACTCTGACAGGCATTTGTATGGATTTCAAGATCACACAGAGACAGCACTAACCGTACATGCGTAGTTCCAAGAATTGACTCTGTGTTCTGCTCGAAGCTACTAAGAAATCGCTGAGACTGCGTTCCACCATGAATGAGAACATTCTGTTAATTGTCACAGTGTTATATAAGAGTGTGGATAGCAAGTGAATAAGTTGTGTAACAGTCACATTGAGTTAACAAGTGAACTGGTGTTAGTCCTTTGTTACATTACTAAATAAATATATTACTGGATTTTACCATGCTAAAGGAGTCCAGTGCTTGACTTATCCTTCTGACTCAGAAATTCAAACAAGAATTCATAGACATAGATGGAACTGTTATTTGATGTACTATTTGCAACTCATGAATTTCGTTAGATGAAAAATACAAGCAAGATTGCATCAAACAGCACATTTCCAGCTCTAAGCAAACAAATAGCAGCAGCCTCTATTATGAAATGCATTCCAACAGAGTTCTTCCAAAAATCAAAATTTTAAGGAAATCAACATTGAGTTGTGTACTGCTCTTACACAAGCAGGAATTCCTTTCAATAAGATGAACCATCCAGCCTTCAAGGGGTTTCTTGAAAAATACACAAAGATGTCAATGCCGAATGAGAGTATTTTAAGAAAAAACTACATGGAACCTGTTTAACAAGATACCATACAAAGAATCAAGGAGAAAGTGTCTGATTGTGATGTGGGAATCATTGTAGATGAAACCATAGACTCAAGAAATGATAAGTTTTGAACATTTAGTTTTTCCCTTAGCAGGGTAGAAAGTTTAGTTCATGTTGTTTAAAATGTATGATGTTAAATATATAAAAAAAAAAAAAAAAAAAAAAAAAAAAAAAAAAAAAAAAAATGAGCTTCAGAAAGCCAATGCCATTACAGCAATGCAATCAATTATAGACTGACGAAAACTCTGGTTTGCTGGTATTGAGTTTGAAAAACTTTTTCTTTTAGTTACGGACTAGGCTCCATACATGGCTTCAGTGTTAACCAATTGAAGCCTGTATTTCCTAAGTTGAATCATGTGACATGCTTACTTCATGACCTTCACAGGGTTTGTGAATCCATAAGGAACGAATACATCACAAATCAGTTCATCTCTGTCCTGAGGAAGATTCTGCTGAAAGCACCAAATCATGTTGTGCTCTACAAGGAAACCACTGTGACCTGCCCCTTCCAAATTTCCCAGTCATTACTAGCTGAGGATCTTGGATCAAGTGTGCTGCTGCTATGTTGTGTGAGAATTTCGACAAAATTAAAAAGTTTGTGCTTTCTTTGGGTAAAGCCAATGCAGGTGCAATTTCCATTGCACAGCAACTTCTGTTACCAGAGAAAATACATAATTTACAGACAGAACTATATTGTGTCCATAGTTACAAGTACCTGACTGCTGCTATTAAACTATTGGAAGAACAAGGTTTGGAAAAGGAGAAACAGTAGGAGTTTCAATTTGCTTCCGATAATTGAAATGTACTTTCTGAACCAAATGTATATTTCAAGGTCATTTTAGATAGGAAAGATAGCTATTTGAAACAAATAGTCTGCACAGATTGATTGAGCATTATCAAAATAGAAATTCATATAAAAAACATCTCATCTTTGGGTGCTCCAATGCATCTGATTTTATATACTATTTATAATAGCTTGTACCATTTGACAAAATGTTTAAAACATAATAGTACTGGGATAATCTCATGTCAAAAGAGTATAATAACATCAATGCAACGTTTTGAAAAGGAAAGAGCAGTTGTCTAGTATTGACTTGTCCTTATTGGATGAGACTTGTTAATTTAAAAGTATAGTTAATTGCACTGTAAATTCACAATTTGACGTATCTTATATCATAGTGCTCATGTACAATGTATGATTTACAAGATGAATAAATTATCTATCTATTTATAAAGCCAGATGAGACATCTTTAAAGGACAGTAGCAAATAGCTCAGTAGTATAGTGAACATTCATTATGGAGAATGTAGATTCTAATTTTATATAATAATTAGCTTAACGTCCTTCCCCTTTTTCATATAACTTTGTGTTTGACACTGATTATTTCAGTGAAAAATTATCTGAAATTCAAAATAAATTAAACAGTTTAAGATTTTTAAGTTATACCTATAGAAAGAATTAGAATTATATAAAATTAGAATTACAGAAGCACATAAAAAATTAATAATAAAAAATTTTAATTACTTTCAAATTTAGTATGCTACATTCATACTTATCATAATCAGCATGTGGGATAAACTCTTCCACTCAGATCATATAGAATTAAACTGAGTTTAAAAATAAAGGAAAAAAGTCCAAGTCTATTTTGGAGGTAGAGGTTTAAACCAATAATCACTGTCCAATACAGACATTTGAGAACACCAATCCACTCATCTGTAAGTCACCTTTGCTGATATGTTCCGTGCCAAATTAATTCTGCAACATCTTGCTTTTAAGCTATATTAAGCTATTGTTTATTGAGTTTTCTGTAACTTCTTTGCAGCATATGAGAATTAATAATTACATAATACCTGCAGGGCCCAAATGACCTCGTCAACGGGCCCTAAAATCCACTAATCCAATCCAATCCATAATACCTGCAAAGCATATGAATGAATAAATTACATTACTAGAATCTTATTCTCAGAAGTATGTATGTGCTTGGAAAAAATGTTGTTTTTGCTTATGATTATAATTTATTGGGTCACATAGTTGGAGAAACAGACTTTTGAGTCGTAGTTTATGAAAACTTTAATGCTTTGTACAATAAAAATCTTCTCCTATGTTGTAAGTTCAAGCTTTGTTGTTAATGGTTTCAGCAATTTAATCTCCTCTTTGTTATGATGATTACTGTTTCAGAAAAAAAAAATTCCATATTCTTTAAATTTTGATGTGCTATCATTGAGTGGTTTATGACCTTAATGTAGGTGATTTCCAGAGAGGAAGCCAATTACAAGAAATCCACTCAACAACTGATTGTGAAGATGCTGGTCAGTCACCAATCAGCTCAGGATAGGACTGCAACAGTTTCAAAAACATTCCTGCTTTTAATATGACATGAATTAGGTTTTAAATTTTAATAAAATATGACTCAGTAAGTTTTTTAATATGAAGTTAGTTTCACTTTCAAGAACACTTTTATTCATAACTATTGTAGCAGAAGTAGTTGATTCATTTCCATATAAATGTTTAAAAAAAATTGTTATATAGTTCAAATTAACATCTGAAGAAGTTATTACTAATTTTGTAATTATTTTTATTCCTATATACAGCTGCAGAGGTTGCTTCTTCTTGCATCCTGTTATTCTCAACTTCAATATTTTATTTGAAAGGGAGTATTTTACATCCTCCAATGTAGATCATATTGGACAATGAATGAAATGAATAAAATGATGCTCAAATGAGCCCAGGTTCCATAGAGCTTAGTTATGTGGCATTTATCTTTCAGGATAAGAGAAAACCCCAGAAAAAGGCTTAACCAGTTAACTCAACTTGACCTGGACTTGGACTCAACTCAGGACCTCTTGAATGTGCAGCAGATATGCTACCCCCACACTACAGAGTAGAGTGAAAAAATGTCATTTTCTGTTGAGCTTTGCTATCTAAAGTCAAACTGTTGCTTTACCAATCAATTATGTATTGAAAAATGTTAGTAAACTCTTGCTACAGATTCTTTGGTTTAAAAGGTGGTGTAAGTTATTGATTTCAAATGGGGAGGTCATCAGGTTAAATTTAGGAAGTTTATTTGAAAATAAAAAAGGAACTTTAATATGAGATAATATCTTAATTTCCAATATTAAAATTAAAGTTAGCTTTTGCATTCAGAAGAATTTTTAGAAAGTGTTAGCAACTAATTCAGGTCAATTAATGGAAATTAATTGTTCTTTCACACTGGCCGTGTGTAGGCTAAGTATGGAAAGATAGAGTCAGACTGGAAAATTCAATGCCATAGCCGGGATTTGAACCACGGATCTTCTGGTCATGTCGGCACATTGGCCATGGTAGCTCAAGGGTTAGAGCGACTGGATGGCAACCAGAAGAACCGTGGTTCAAATCCTGGCTGTGGCATTGAATTTTTCAGTCTGACTATCTTTCCACACCAATTCAGGATTTCTATATTTTTAGAATTAAATTCAGAGTTAGTAATTGTGTTGGTGTTCATGTTATCCTTAGAGTATATTCCATAAGGTTCTATTTTTATTTTCTGATCTGCTAATTATATCTTTTTAATAAAAATTTTTGCTACTTCATTGTCTTGCTACGGAATATTTGTGTAATTTATAATTCTGTTGCACATGTGAAGTTCCCTCTCACAAGATATTGGAATACCTAATGTCTTTGTAGAGTAGAATATTATTGATTATCTGTTTCTTTATCAGGAAGTGTACACCATAGTGACATTTGGAAGTAAATAAGAAATGTATCTATGCATTTAGTATTATCATTGATTAATGTGTAGATGTGGTTTCAAGATTCTTATTTGAATGTCTGAGTAATTAGTCTAAAGCTTTCTGTACTAATACCTCTCACCTTGCAATGACTATTCCTTGTTAAATGTTAGTATTTGTGTATAATGAAAATCGACAGTCTGACATCAAGATCCAAAAGTCCATTTGCAGTCTAGTTCCTTTGGACTGATAAAGATATTATTTATTCCTTTGCCTCTTAATTTTGTTATTCTGGTGGAAAAATTAGTGATATCCCACATAGAAGTGAGAAGCAGTGAGTTTAAGTTATCTTTGCTTTTCCTTAGAATTAATCCTTCTAATCCTTCCTATTTGTCTGACATTACATAGAGAACTTAGAATTAAAAAAAAAAAAAAAAAAAAAAAAGACATCTTAGGCTGATTATTTTCAAGATTTTCTAGGATTTGAGGACGACAGTTTTCCTACAACTGACAGAATCAATTCAGAAGCATAGAAACATGCTTGTGAAAACCTAATGACCTCTGGTAAACATTTACTTAAACAAAATCCTGCTATGATGGCTTAATTATCACACAATAAATCTCCAAATGAACCTGACATGTAAACATTGGTAGCAAATGTATTGCATTTCACCTGGGAAAGATTAAATAGCCTGTGTTAAAATCTGCATATTATAATGTAGGTACCTGTTTTCTCTGAACAAAAGCTTCAGAGCCCTGTCTAACTGTTGCGAGCATAATATCAAAATTTCTGAAAGAACTTGCTATGAACTTAAGTATATCTGAAGTCAGAAAGTGGATTGCATATTAAATGATAAACAATGTTCAAATAATAGTGAGTTGCACATATTTCTGTGTCCTGTTCTATGCAAGATTTAACCAAGTCAATGGATTTAGTGTCCCCTACTTAATAAATGTTCAATGCCATCCATTTTTAGATTAGCTCTAAAGAATTCTGTTCCTAAGTAATATCCACACTACACAATTACTTAAGTTCTTGTTGTTTCAAGTGGTGTCTTTAGACAGAAAAATTAGGTTTAATATTGTTGATATCAAAGTGATTAATTAAATCTTCATTTTATTATTAATACCTCTAATATTTTAAAAATATGTTACTAAATTACATGTTTTTCTTCAGTTGTTGTGTGTTATCATAACGTTCAATCACTCATCCTATGGTATTATTACCATTTAGGGTCTGAGTCTGCATAACTATCAAAACCCAATCTCTCCTGTCCTGTGCCGTAAGTCTCCATCCTGTTGTACTCAATGCCCTTAAATCCTCTTCTATATTTTCTATTCATTTTTTCCTCACTCTCCCCACACATCTTCTTCCACCTGGCTTTCTTTTACATATGTTTTGCTATAGGGAATCCTCCTTACTTCCTTCTACGTACATGTCCTACCCATCTAAGCCTCTCCCTTATTGTAACATTAATGTCCATATATTTGGCCTTCTAAGTTTTTATATGAACCAAGTCTTTTTATCCTAATTTAAATTAAACTGAAATAAAATACAGTAAATATATGTTATTAAAATCTTTCATTTTAATCTAATCTTGGGTACATAGGCAGAATATATTGATATTTTCATGTTACCTAAATTAATATTGTCATCAAAATCATAGATAAATAATAAATAATAAAATATAGAGTGGTGCAGAATGCAACTGACAAATAGAGAATTAATATTCAATATAGCAACAACAATAACAACAACAACAACAATTTAAACTTAACTCTTTATTGTAGAAAATAAAAGATATAAGATACTAATGTAGTTTGGTGTTCTTTGGAGATCTCAAAAGTATGTTTTATGTGTACAGTATATGTTTAAATGCTATTCATTAACTTGAAGGCTCGTTAAAATTAAAATATGAGTTGACTGAGGCACTCTATACTTAACATACCACAAATTTTCTTTCAACATGTTTCACCCCTTGCATTATCAAGGGTCAACAGTTTCTTGATATGCCTTCAGATGGAAGCAAAACACATTGAAAGAAAATGTTTAGTATGTAAAGTACAGACTCTCAGTCAACTCATGGTATAATTTTAATTATTACCATTACTTCACAGTGTTAATTCCAATTTACCTCTTCAGATTATGAGGGCTAGTGTTACTCTATCCAAAATTAGAAAATGAAACTGGTGAAATGTGTCAAATAACATTAATAGTCTGCTACTTCAAATTTTTTATTTAGGTAGGGAATCCAAGGGTATGTGATCATGCAATGAAGGTGATCTAGTCACAAAACTGAAGCCTTCAGTAGATAATTTTTATGTATTGCACAGATAAATAATTTGTAGTTGTAGGCTAAAATGCAGTAATTACAAAATTTTCCCAGCAGATATTTTTGTGGATTCCACTATGTCCTTTAACATAATGAGTTGGTCTTTTGAAGCCTACCATTACTTTTACAACAACATGCACATTATTTATCTTTATTTGTAACCAATTATGGACTGCCATTTTGTTTCACAGTCAATGTAGTAAATTTATTTTGAAATGCACTTAAAAATTTGCTTACAGCTTAAAATGTCACTTTTAAACATTCAAAATGTTGAAGTTTTGTTGAGTCACACTTGTTTACACTCACCTTCACTTATTATTTTTAAAAACGCTGGAACGTTTTCCAGGACATTCACCCTCTTCCTCAGCAGTGTAGTGACTGACTCTCCCCCTTCCTTTCCTCTTCCTTCTCCTGTATCTGATCCTTAGGAGCGCAAAGTTTTAACACTTCATTAAGTGGTGGGATTTCAAAATTTATAACATGTTCACTGTTTTTAAATATGTGGATTTTTTCCCAGATGCCTAATTCTATTGGTGATTCTAATGGTTTCAACACTTTTATATTTTGCCCAATGTTGTGGTTTTCTTTCCAAAAATGATGTGATACAGCGGATTTGTCTATTTGCTTTAGTTTTATGTTTCTGTGATGTTCCTTTAGCCTGATCTCCAAGTTTCTCTTCGTTTTGCCTATGTAGAACTTTTCACAATCCTCACAATTGATCTTATAGATTCCGGATTTCATTGTGTTTTGAATTGTGTTCTTAAGAGGTTTGTTTAGAATGCTCTTCAGGTTGAATTTATTCTGTGGGGCCAGTTTTATATTGAATTGTTTGAAGATTCTTTCAAAGTTTTTAAAAGCCCAGGGGTGGTAAGTAAATTTTTTACATTTCCAATTTTGGTCTGAAAGTGGTGTTAGTGTTGTATTTGACGAGATTTCTTTTCAATTGTGAGGATTGTGAGAACTTCTACATAGGCAAAATGAAGAGAAACTTGGAGATCAGGCTAAAGGAACATCGCCGAAACATAAAACTTAAGCAAATAGACAAATCCGCTGTATCACATCATTTTTGGAAAGAAAACCACAACATTGGGCAAAATATAAAACTGTTGAAACCATTAGAATCACCAATAGAATTAGGCATCTGGGAAAAAATCCACATATTTAAAAACAGTGAACATGTTATAAATTTTGAAATCCCACCACTTAATGAAGTGTTAAAACTTTGCGCTCCTAAGGATCAGATACAGGAGAAGGAAGAGAAAAGGAAGGGGGAGAGTCAGTCACTAAACTGCTGAGGAAGAGGGCCAATGTCCTGGAAAATGTTCCAGCGTTTTTAAAAATAATAAGTGAATGTAAACAAGTGTGACTCAACAAAACTTCAACATGAAGAAAACTTCACTGTTAATAATGCTTCTATTTGTAATATTCATAATGCTGTCAGTCATACTCATTTGCAGACTGTCTCAAAGTTTTATAGCTGTCTCCACAAAAAAGAAAAAAAAAAATCAATTTGATATAATGAGCAATCATATTAACATATTACTGAAATTATTTGTATTTATTTTCATCCTTTTATAACACAATACATGTTTGTTGGATACATCAGTTAAATTTATATTACATATTAAAAAAAGCATACAATATTACACAATTATATAACATTTCAGATTAATAATAATAATAATAATAATAATAATAATAATAATAATAATAATAATAATAATAATAATAATAATAATAATAATAATAATAATAATAATAATAATAATAATAATAATAATAATAATAATAATAATAATAAATAATAATAATAATAATGATGATGATGATGATAATGATAATGATGATAATAATAATAATAATAATAATAATAATAATAATAATAATAATAATAATAATAATAATAATAATAATGTAATGGTAATGATGATAATGATGATGGTGGTGATCATGACGATGATGATGATGATGATGACGACGATGATGACAATGACAATGATAACAATAGCAATAATAATAAAATTTCTATATAGTTACTTTACATATGATAGTTACATAGTAACATTTTAGTTTACACATCATTCGACAACAATAATTATTACTATCTATTTAGATATTCCTCAAACGAATAGAAAGAAGATGTTATGCAGAACTCTTTAAGTTCCCTTTTAAATTGGTTTATTTCTTTTATATTTTTAATATATTCAGGTAATTTATTGTAAAGCTCGGTTGCCGCTGCTGTAGGTTTCATATTGTATATTTGTAACGCATGTGCCTGTATATGGTAATTATTTTTTCTTCGTGTGTTATGGTCATGAATTTGTTGATTTGTTTCCGTGGTGGAATTTTTATTTTTTAAGCATATTATTGTTTTGTATATGTACAGGGAGTATAGCATGAGTATATTTAATGCTTTAAACCATTGAATTCTAATAATGCAGAACAATTACTCTAATGTCAGTTTATTATAGTTAGTTACTAACACTCCCCACATGGCAACCTTGGCCTTCGGGGTAACCTCACCCCACCAAGTGATGACCGGACCCATTTCTCAGGTGGAGGCACCCAGAGGGCGGTGTCCATTACCTCCGATGATAGGGTGATAGTGAAGATGGCGGTGAGGTGAGAGGACCTACAGTTTTTACCGTGGACTCCGAACCACGTTGGGCATAGGGGATACTTCACGTGTGCTAGACAGAGGTGAAGGCGTGGATAGGGCCGACTTAAAATCGCCAACCCCAGAGCCGGGAATCGAACTCGGGACCCTTAGAACGGGAGCCGCGAACGAAACCACCGCGCTACCCCGGCGCCCTGTCAGTTTATTATATGATAAATATAAATTATCCCTTCTGATTATATTATAATGTAAGAAGCATATGTGATTATTTGGGAAAAGTCAGAGAGAAATGGTTAAGAATGATTAAGCATAACCAAAAATTAAGGTAGGAGAAACTGAAGAAGGGATATAAGAGAGCAGAGGGTCATCAATACATGGAAAACCAAGAGTTGTGTGTATTGAAACTGTAAATTAAACAAGGCAAGCAGGTAGGAAGGATACATTTCATGTGAATAAAAGAGTTATTATTGTGTTTTATGGATGTTGTTAATGGTAATGTATTTGTGAAAGTATGTATGCGTGGAGAAACATGAAAAATAGATCTTCATTCATTCATTTAAAGAACATCACTGAAAAATGCTCCTGCATCAACTGATTTCTAGGAGAGGTGGGAGATGCAAAGAGAGAAAACACAGATTTTTTTGTAAAGCTAAATGAATACATTTACTGCTTTTTGAAAAACTAATTCAATTATGTCATATTTATTGATAGTTTTGTACATTTTTTTCTGTAGATAAATGCATTAATCTCTCAGACCACATAAGCTGTAATATCCACAAGTAAATTGGGGAAATTGTTAGTTATTAACTATTAGTTAATTATTTATCAAAATCATTTGGGTTCCCCAGAAATATACGAAGATAAGCAAACCGTCATAAACATCAGAATATCACAGAAAGTTAAAAAAGGAAAACATCTATTCTAACAGTAGTGTAGATTCTTTACTGAAGACAGAACACAGTATTTAGATGATTAACTTATGTTTATAGCACTTAATTATTGTCTTATTTTTTTACTGAACATTTATTTATCAAATTTTCAGAGGTGAAATCCAAGCTTCTGGAATTGCCACTGTGGAATGTCAGTATGAAGAAACAAATTGCCTCTGAAGAGGTCTTGTTGGAAACATCCCAAGAGCAGGAAACTGAAGGACTCTACTTTCGATGTTCAGATTGTGGCAGAGTATATACTTGGAAAACGTCACTGCTGCGACACAGACGAGAAGAGTGTGGAAAAGAACCTCAGTTCCAGTGCCCTTATTGCACAAAGAAAACCAAATTAAAATGCAATCTTATAAAACATATAAGAAACTGTCATACACAACCATAAATGTTCTTGCAAAAGTTGAAAAATCAAAATTGGAAAACATATGTTTAGCATTTGGGCTTAAAATAGATTGTATGTATGTTGGCCAGCAAAGGAAGCTAAATGTATTTTTATCAACCTTTAAATCATAGAATGGTGATCTACAAATGATGTTGATAACAAATGATGTTGATGAGACTGACAGGAGAGATGCCATTATGTTGATCATATTCACATTTAAGTGTGCTTTCATGTGACAACAACTTGTACTTCTTTGTAAACTTTCTAATTTAGGATTTATACTCATGATATTGCTTCACTTTCTATTTGTTGCATTACTTCTGCCCTGTTGTAGAATAATTTTAAATTTCATTTGGAATGACAACAATAAACCATTAATTGCTCATCAAATCCAGGGCTCCAGTAATTGTGATTAAAGATAATAATGCCTAAAAGAACAGCATCAAAATTTTGTTTTTTGAATATCAGATGAACAAAAAGACATATTTATTAATTTATAGATGAGTCGTATTTATTACACATCTGCTTCACTTACGTACCTATTTTGAGGACATGTTTCGCAAATCATCGTTTGCATCTTAGGCTCTTATGCGACTAAAGCTTGATCCAGCGGTGTGGGTAATTCTGGAGTTGCTGCTGCCATCTGTTGATTTAGTGATGAACTTAAATGTGGGATTCTCTTCTGGCGGGATTTCAAATTTCATTAGTTGGTTTTTATGTTTTTCTATGTATATTCTCTCCCATATGACGAGTTCACTATGTTTTTGTACGTATTTTAGTAATTCGGTGCTATCTTCAGTTTCATGATTTTCAGACCAGAAATGAGCTGCTATTGCGGACTTATCAATATTTTTGTATCTTAAGTGCCTGAAGTGTTCTTTCTTTCTAGTGCCTATGTTTCTTTTTGTCCTCCCTATGTAAATTTTTTCACAGTCTTTACACTTAATCTTGTAAATGCCAAACTTTTCCTCTGGTTTTATCTTATCATCATTATTATTACTGTTAAGTAGGTTTTTAATGTTGTAATTGTTTTTTGGTGCCAATGTTATATTGTATTTCTTGATTATTTTTTGGAATTTTTTTGTGGCCCAGAGGTGGTAAGTAAATTTAGCAAATCTAATTTCTTGTTTTATTGGTGTGAGAAATTAGATTTGCTAAGTTTACTTACCACCCCTGGGCCACAAAAAAGTTCCAAAAAATAATCAAGAAATACAATATAACATTGGCACCAAAAAACAATTACAACATTAAAAACCTACTTAACAGTAATAATAATGATGATAAGATATAACCAGAGGAAAAGTTTGGCATTTACAAGATTAAGTGTAAAGACTGTGAAAAAATTTACATAGGGAGGACAAAAAGAAACATAGGCACTAGAAAGAAAGAACACTTCAGGCACTTAAGATACAAAAATATTGATAAGTCCGCAATAGCAGCTCATTTCTGGTCTGAAAATCATGAAATTGAAGATAGCACAGAATTACTAAAATATGTACAAAAACATAGTGAACTCGTCATATGGGAGAGAATATACATAGAAAAACATAAAAACCAACTAATGAACTTTGAAATCCCGCCAGAAGAGAATCCCACATTTAAGTCCATCACTAAATCAACAGATGGCAGCAGCAACTCCAGAATTATCCACACCACTGGATCAAGCTTTAGTCGCATAAGAGCCGAAGATGCCAACGATGATTTGCGAAACATGTCCTCAAAATAGGTACGTAAGTGAAGCAGATGTGTAATAAATACGAGTCATCTATAAATTAATAATTATTTCGCTTCACTGTAGTGTTCCAATATAGTTAAATCTCGATATAAAAAGACGTATATTGTTTCTCTAAGCAAGTTTTGCCATTTTAAATTATATCATAAAAGTATTATGTTACATAGTACAAGAGGTTATATATCTAAGTTAATTGATCAAAATTATTCATTTCTTCATACTAGGCATATACAGGCTAAGGTATTGGGATTGATACAGTCGACATGAAAAATTCAATGCCATGGCCAGGATTTGAACCACAGATTTACTGGTTTCCGTCCAGTTGCTCTTACCCATTGAGCTACCATGGCCAATTTGCCATCATGACATACCTTAGCCTGTATATGGCTAGTGTGAAGAAATGAATAATTTCCATCAATTAACTTAATAAGAGTTAAATGATGAAGCCTGGGACTCAAGTACTTACAATAGTAAGTCGCCACAAACAGTGTATCTTGAATGCGAGAGGCCTTAGTGGTTTACCGGGGAAATATATGAGTCAATTGGAGAATTTAATGTCATGTCGGCACATTGGCCATGGTAGCTCAATGTGTAAGAGTGACTGGATAGAAACCAGTAGATCCGTGGTTCAAATCCTGGCCATGGTATTGAATTTTTCATGTTGACTCTATCAAGGTTATATATCATTATATTTGATTAGAAGCACTAGAAACTGTGATGTATTGATAATTTATAAAGATGTACTGGATTAAAAACCCTAAACATCACTAACTAAAAAAAGTTTCTGAATATGTTTCAAGGACCAAGGACTTGTCCCCATCGTCAGTTGAATATATGGAGACAAGTTCTTAGTCCTCGAAACGTGTTCAGATACTTCTTTTAATTGTGATGTTTCTAATGCAACTCATCCTTATACATTAAATCAGGTATTTCACAATAAGACTTCCTATAAAAAAACAAAAATATAAACTGAAAGCAGTATTAGAAGAGGTATTTGGGGTGGTTAGTAGTAGTGTATGTAGTGTACTGCTTCGGCTACTAACTTGCACCATAAGATAACTAAAGCTCTGAAATGCTAGATTCATAGATTCTGGGTTCTTACAGAAAAATCCTCCATGTACATAGTTACTCATTTCCGTTAGTTCAGCACAGTGGTGTTGCTTTAATCATTAATAATGTTGCTTAATGGGATTTAAGAACATTATGCATTATTTCATACCTTTAAGCTCTTCACTGCAAAAATCTTTAAATAGCTTTTTTTTCTTTAATTAGACTGTTTTTAATTAAAGTTCAATTTTATTTCAGATTTAGTGGGTGAACAGAACAATATCCCACTGGTTTCTCAGATCATTTCTTCTAGGAGCTGTAAAACTTCTACAAGATATGAAACTATGCAGCTGAACTATTTGAAATTAACAGAAAATGAACAATGTATGCACCAGAAGGAAAGCAGGCCAAGATTGTTTGTATGTAATGGTTGTGGAAAAACTTATCTTTGGAAGAAGAACATGTTGAGTCACAAGAGATTTGAATGTGGAAAAGAACCTCAGTTTCAGTGTCCCTATTGCCCTCACAAGTCAGCACAGAAGAGCAATCTCAATACTCATATTAAAAAACTGCATGCACAGTTTATAAACATGCTCTGATAGTTATTTATTGTGAATCTTTAATTTGCTGCAAAAGATTTTTGTAAGGCATCCAACTTACAATTTGTTCTGTTGCTACAAACTGATTGGATAGCCTGTGTTAAATTATTGTGCTATTTTGAATTATTATAAACCACCATTGTTCTTTTTATAACAAGTAAAAATAAAAATCTTTCCAACTGTATGTATAAGAATTGAGTTTATTATCCTTACTTCTACAGTATATAAAGTACAAAATGTTAATTATAAATTTGTTTCAAAATATTTAAATGTAATTTCTGCCTGTTGTTTCACTTTTAATATTGCTTGGTTCAAAGCATCAAGTACCCTAAATTAACTTGTAGTACTTGATTACATATATAATTATTTACTTATTGCTAGAAATAAGATTTATTACCTAATTTATCTCCTCATTTTGGGAGTTCCATTTTCCTATGCCTCTTTATAGTTAACCTGGGTTGTATATATAATGGGGCATAATTATGTTAAAAAGTTAGGATCTAAAATTTACTATATGTGAATTACACTAATAGCACAGAAATATATCCAGTACTTCGTTTACATCATGTGATGGGTTCTTCTTAAAAATGCAATAAATATAATTATAGTTATAATTCTTTTTGAAATAGCAAAGAAAAGCAAAATTTAAACAGTCAATATGTCAGAATTTCAGAACTTTGATATATTACAGGAATTGAACAAGAATTAAATTAAGGAGAAAATAAAATAAGAGAGATAAAAGAAAGAAAACAATCACTAACAAAGCACCAATAAAATACCTTTGCACTAAAGGTGAAATCAGACTGAAAAAATGCATAGCCATTGCTGGGATTTGAAAAATAGATCTTCTCTCTCCATTCAATTGCTCTAACCCATTAGTTACCATCACAATATACTGACGTGATATTAAATTCCCCAACTGACTCCCACTTTTTCCAGTAAAACACAAGTTCTCAAATTTATTGGCAACTTACAATATTGTAAGTTCCTTACATCCTGTGCTTCATAATTTTACCAATACTAGATCCGTTAATGGTAATTAATTGTTTGACGTCATGTTACCTTGTTAGCTCATTTGGTTAGAGCAACCGGAGATCAGAAGATCCACAGTACTGATTCTGCCTTTCCATCCTTCTTGTCTTACACACAGCTTGTGTGAGAAAAAAAAATATTATCTTTTCTATACTTCATTGAAGGATAATGGAGAGATTATCTGAGTGTAGACTTGAAAAGGTGCCTTCAATACTGATTACTGATTTGCTAAGTGTTGTACTAGTTTCCAGTGTATCTACTCCAGAAATTTAACAATACATTCTTTAGTATTTCATGTGCCTTGAGTTTCAGTTGCATATAAAACTCACTTTTGTGTTTAATTCATTGTTAAAAATAGTTTACTGTATATTTCCTTATGCTGCTGAAGATACTTAATTGCACAGGTTTTTATTGAAGATTTTTATCACATCTTATTGCATTTGCATGTCAGCAGCCAGTGGATGAATATTCAACTTTGCCTTCAGTAAATGATAATCTAAATCTGGTGATGTAGATAGCAAGAATGTAATGAGGCAAAGGGTTGGTAACATGTTGAAAGAAAATATTCATTTCAGCAATTTGTAAGATCAGTAAATTATAATAAGACTGACGCTCAGATCCTATGAATTAGGGATTTCCAAATTCCATACTATAGTGTTATTATGAGAGCCTGGATTTGTATGCAAAATAAGATACTAAAATATGCATGCAAATATGCATGAAACATTATAAAAATATCCACCACAATAAGGAGAAACAAATGAAAAAAAATCAAAGAAGCCATATTTGGAGGAGGGGGTACCTTATTATGGTTGTTGCAGCAGATAAGGAAAGTTGTCCTGAGTTTTTATGTGTAGCTCCTATGTTTGTCAGTGAAGAAAGTTTTATACAATGAAAAAGTCCTTTCTACATCTTATGATGTCACAGGTGCATGTGAAACACACTGCGACTCTTTTTCAGTGAATTCCTCATCTGTTACAGCTTTGTCACTATCACTGGACAACATTTTGCTGATGTGACATTGTTTTGTAACCATCATTTTTATTTAATACCTGACTAAGTTTATCAAATGCTATTTTAGGGACACCATGAGCTTCTGCTGAAATTTCACCTACCAGAGAAACTGAATAATCTAAAGAGTCACTTCAGTCCTCTGACTGTGTTATAATTTCATTATAATTTCAGGTAATTTTGAGAACTAACTATGAATACCCTGAATCTTTTCCTCAATGTGATCTTCAGAAAAAACATTCCTGAGCTCTAACAATGCTAACTGCTTCTTCCGCATTCAAGGAATTTATTGGTTTTCACATTACTGAAATGTCCCACGTAATATGATACAGTCTGTAGCCATGTATCCCATCTACTTAAAATTAGCTCAGTGATTAAGGGTAAATCTGGAAACAGTTCACAGAAGTTTTGAACTCTTAGTGGTGCCTTTGCAGACAATTTTTTAACACTGGAGCCAAGTAAGCGCATGTCTCTATTGGTAAAAAACTGGAGCTACTGACAGTGAACCAATGTAAGTATTATGAATAAACTACAACACTAAGCAACACACTTCACTAAATCACTTACCTGTTTCTAAACTTCTCCAGGACCGGTTTCGTAATGCATCCATTACATCCTCAGCCTGTAGACTGAATAGTCTTTGGTTATTTCAGGAAGTTAAGGGATAACTTGCTATCTTATTGCTGTCTTCTAGGGCCAGCACAAACTTATTAACAACATCTATTGGTGGGATTCCAAAATTCATCATGTGATCTTTATTTTTCAAAATAAATATTTTCTCCCAAACCATTAGATCTATCGGCCATTCAACTTTTAATAATTTAACTTCTGGGTTTATTTCTGTTTAGATGACCAAAAATGATCAGCCACTGCTGACTTACCTGTCTGTTTACATTTAATATATCTGAAATGTTCCTTTGCTCTGAGCGCTCTCTAAACAGTTAACTTGATACATGCCAGATACTCTGTTATCTGAAATGCTGCCTTTTTTAGAAAACTGTAATAGATTTTTTATGCTGTATTTATTTTGAAGTAACAATATTATACCAGCTTCTTTAAAAAGTTTAAAAAAATTTTATTTGCCCAAGGATGATAAGAAAATGTTTTAAAATTATAATCTTTTTTACTTTTTAAGGGTGGAAATATCATTATCATTTTTTGTATTAAAATTTTTCCATCCTTTTGTGTTTAGAATCTTTATTAAAACCATTAATTAAAACAGTGTTACTAATGTGTTTATATTCTGTATCAAATTCCTCCTTAGGGGTATGTTATTAACCTGCAAATCAAAATATTAAAAACAGCAAATTTATGTGAAAAAGGATTGAAACTTTTATTTTATATAATTATGAATGTCAGTTTATTTCCTATAAATGCAACGTTTAATTTATGGTTATTTTGTATTATATTTAAATCCAGAAAGGGGAGGAAATCATTATTTTCACACTGATAATAATATAAATATACAAGTTTCAATCCTTTTTAACATAAATTTGCTGTTTTAAATACTTTGATTTACAGGTTAACAAACCTAACCCTAAATAAGGAGGAGTTTCATACAGAAGATAGACACATTATTAACACTGCCTTAATTAATGGCTTTAATAAAGATTTAATCCATAAAAGGATAGAACAATTTAAATATCAAAAATATGTAAATGATATTTCCGCCCTTAAAAAAGTAAAACATTATTATAATTTTAAAACATTTACTTATCATTCTTGGGCAAATAAATAATTTCAAAAAATGTTTAAAGTTGGTATAATATTGTTACCTGAAAATAAATACAGCCTAAAAATCTACTACGTTTTTCTACAAAGACATTATAGATAACAAAAAATCTGGCACTTATCAAGTTATCTGTTTAGAATATGATCAGAGCAAAGGAGCATTTCAGACTCATATATTAAATGAAACAGACAGATAAGTCAGCAATGGCTTATCATTTTTTGTCATCAAAACAGAAATACATCCAGAAGTTAAATTATTAAAACAGTTGAATAGACCAGTAGACTTAATGGTTTGGGAGAAAGTATTTATTTTGGAAAATGAAGATCGCTTGGTGAATTTGGAAATCCCACCAATAGATGTTGTCAATAAGTTTTGCTGGTCCCAGTAGATGGCAGTAAGGTAGTGAGTTATTCCTTAACTTCATGAAATAACCAAAGACTATTCAGTCTTCAGGCTGAGGATGTAACGGATGTGTTACGAAACAGGTCCCAGAGGATTTTACAAATAGGTAAGTGCTTTAGTGTGTTGCTTAGTGATGCAGTTTATTCATAATAACATGTCTTTATATTTGGCTCTAATAATTTCAGTGACATGATGTAAACCAAGAGCAAGGCAAGTCAGATAAATTAATTTGCAGTAAATAATTCCACTTTTACCATATATGAAACACCATCATTGAGAAATAAAAATACATTGCCATACTGTACTCTATCTGGCCACAAGAAAGCTAAGGTGTCATTGAAAAATTGTTCAGCCATGCTGTGATTTACCTTGTCAAGTACTTGAATGTTCAAGAGGAATGATTTGCTAGCCAGTTTCATTGAACCCACTATAGCACTAGCAACATACTGTCGTGCAGCATCGGACATTTCATCCATTTAAACCCAGCTTTTTGTGTTCCAATGTATCCTGTATTTTGGAAATTAAATCTTGAAAACACTGTGGTATATAGTTTTTACGTAATGTAGACTCATCCGAGAACCTTTTGTTTGTGTACTTTTCTAAGAAACTGAAGCTGCACGTTAATCAGTTTCCACAATGGAATGTGTGCACACATTAAGCTAAACACAGGTCTTTAGAGAAATGCCGCTCAAATGTAATTTTTCACCTCATTGGCTTCTGATTAATTGTTAATTTAAAGAAGACTTCTTCCTAATTCAGTACTTATGGCATGCTGTATTTATGTGCTACTCAACTTCAAACTTTTTACGTAGAAAATGAAGCTAGCTACAGTGAAGCAACAAATATTACACAAATATAAATATTTCTTACAAAAACTTCAAACTTTTTATTTGTAGAAACACTCTTTTCACATACCAAGCAAAACAATGTTTTACATTGTCAATAAAAATATTACTTCCAAACTCACATATTTTTGCAACACAGTAGATTGAGATGCTTTTATGAATGACATTTTTCAAACCAAAGCACAAGTACTATGCAAATAATTAACTTCCTCAATTGTCAACGATCAACATACAGTTGAGCTCTGAATCAACTTCAATCAGAGAAGTTGATACATAATGGAAAACAGAGAAGCACCAAACCACATGATCCTTCATACTAATTGTTGAATTTCTTTAAACTTTATGGCTGCTATGGGGACTACTTTGTTTTGTCCCTAATTTTAATTGTTCACTATTATTTCACAAGATGCCTGGGTGTATTTCTGGTACCACAAGTAAATAAACACACATTACCCACATTGATGTAAATCATGTCATCATATGTTTAGTTTGATTTGCTTCAGACATTCCCAGTTTTGCTACTCCTTACATCCATTTATAAATAAATACATATGCTTTTATTATGCATCTTTTGTTTGGTTATTTTTGAAGACTTTATCAAGTACTTGTAATATTAATATCTAACAGGGAAAATTATAATTTAATGCCACATTCCAGAGTAAAGTGTGCAATTTTTCATTTAAAACTTAAAATATGCATTTTCTCTTTGAGAATGCAAAGCAGTATTAACAAATACTGCTCAAATTGTCTGTAAAAGTGTGACAAAAGTTATTGTGACTTTGTGGGTTCGTAGAGTTAAAAGTCCAATTTGCAGAAATTCAAAATGTTCTTTATTTCCGTAGAAATACACTTTGGTCAACCCTTACAGCAGCAGAATTTCGTAACATACACAAATACAGCCTTCAAGGTCGTCTGCCACACCCAAAAGCAAAAGAGTTCACTTTCAAAACACAGCTGTATGGACACACAGCTCCGATTACCACTCTCCCATTACGACTGTCCAATCAACTAACCGTGGCTTCCTTTTATACGTCCATTGATATTTCCAGACATTTCAGCAATGTTCTGTAACAAACAAGAAATCGAAACTTCCAGTCAGCTATCTGTCTCTATCTGTTTTGGCAAGCTTTTATCTCCACGTTGCACTATCTGTCCCTTATCTCTGTGCTGCACTATCTGCCCCTTTGTGTGCGTCAGCCGCGCTTATCGAAACAATGGGTTCGCGACACTGCTCCCTTAAGGCTGGTCGTCCCGACCAGCACCATGGTAGCGGGCCAGACGATCCAGGTGTACCACCAAATCTTTCCTCGGGTCACCTTCTGGATGTGGTAGACCACGTCGTTAATCCTCTTTAATACCCGGTACGGTCCTTGCCACAGTTGTTGAAGTTTCCGGCAGCGTCCCTTGGTCCGGGTAGGCCGGTACAACCAGACCAGGCCATCTTGCTGAAATCCTTGGCAGTTGGCTTGGCTGTCGTATCGGGTCTTCATACGAGTCTTCTGACGAGCCATCTCATGCATGTCGTGGAGATGGTCCACCAGGTTCTCCACATACTCCGTTGCTGGCTGTTTTGCTTCCGGGGAGCTCCCAAAAGCCAGGTCACAAGGGAGGCGTAACTCTCGGCCGAAAGTTAAGCTGGCTGGCGTTATCCCAGTGGTGTCGTGTGTTGCCGAGCGGTAGTCCAGCAAGAACAGTGGCACTTTGACATCCCAGTCTCGCTGATGGCTGGCCACGACCAATCTCAGGGGTTCTTCTAAGATCTTCATGTACCACTCGACCATGCCGTCCGACTATGGGTGTAGAGGTATTGTGCGGTTCTTGTTCGCCCCAAGTCATTCCAGTGTCTCCTTCATCAGGTTAGACTCAAAATTGGTGCCCTGGTCGCTATGGAGCTCTAACGGCACCCCAAAACGGCAGAACAGTTACTCCACGAAGCAGTCTGTAATTGTCTTCGCCTCCTGGTTCGGGATGGCATACACCTCCGGCAACTTGGTGATGTAGGCCATGACCACCATCAGGTACTTGTTGCCTCGGTCGGACACTGGGAATGGTCCAGCTATGTCGACAGCGATGCGTTCGAATGGCGCTCCGACGTTATACTGCTGCATGCGACCCTGGCTCCTAGTTTAGGGTCCGCGACTTGCCGCGCACACGTGACATTGACGGCACCATCTCTCAGCGTCTGCTCGGAGCCTCAGCCAGTAGTAACGCTGTCGGAGTTTGTCGATCGTTCGGTTTGCTCCCAGGTGTCCTGAAGTACCGGCGTGCACTTTCTCTAAGACCTCCGGGACCTTACTTCGGGGAAGTACCAACTGTTCTCCCTGCGACTTCCCATCAGGTGATTCCCATACCCCTCTCTGATTCCCGTAGGGGAGGGGATCCGTCCCCTTCAGCTGCCAAAGTGCGGGCGCTGCGGACCCCTAGCACTCGTGGTACCTCTGACGTTACTAGAGGAACCTCGGGCCGAACAGCCGAGCCCCTCCTTCGGGAGTTGTTCGGATTGGGATGGCTTCGAGGGGGCAGTGTGTTCCCGATACCCGTGGGAATCGGGTACGTCTTCGGACGGGGTTGAGGGAAGCCATTAAGTTTCCGGATACTAGCCTGCTAAGCTAGTAGAAGGTGTGCTAGATCACCAGGCGGCCCCACCGAGGTCATATCGGTAGTCTTCACCTTGAGTGTTGACGCGCGTAAGTGGCATATCCACTTCCATCCCGTCTTGTGTCCCTAGGACCAGATGGGGGCTTGTTAGGAAACTAGGTCTTGCCCTACGGAAAGCCCCACGGAGGATGCCGAGCGCCCCTTGGGACAGCTCGGATAACTCCCTGGTTGAAAGAGGCCCGGGTCATGTTCCTACTGGTTCAAGGCTAATGGGGGTAGAACCTCTGGACTCAACCCCTCTCTGATCTGGGATGGACTCGAGGGGGCAGTGTGTTCCCGATACCCGTGGGAATCGGGTACGTCTTCGGACGGGGTTGAGGGAAGCCATTAATTCTCCCGGGTACTAGCCTGCAAAGCTAGTAGAAGGTGTGCTAGATCACCAGGCGGCCCCACCGAGGTTTTTCGGTAGTCTTCACCTTTGGTGTTGACGCGCGTAAGTGGCGTATCCACTTCCATCCCGTCTTGAGTCCATAGGACCAGATGGGGGGGCTTGTTAGTCTCTAGGTCTTGTCCTATGGAAATCCCCACGGAGGACGCCGAGCGCCCTTTGGGACAGCTCGGATAACTCCCTGGTTGAAGGAGGCCCGGGTCCTACGGGTTCAGGACTAATGGGAGTACAACCTCTGGGCTAAACCCCTCTCTGATCTTCAGCGAGTCCCATTGGGCCCAGTACGACTTCTATGGGGCGCTCCTTGGTGCGATGTCCTGCCAGTAACCCGGCTTCATGTCCAGGGTGGAGAACCACTGTGCACCAGCAAGCGTGTCTAGAGTGTCGTCAATCCGGGGTAAGGGGAAGCAATCCTTCCTGGTGACAGCGTTCAGCTCTCTGTTGTCCACGCAGAAGCGTAGCTCGCCGTTGTTATTCGTCACCAAGACTACAGGGGAACACCAAGGGCTGTCAGACTCTTTAATCACTCCCCTGGAATCACTGGATCTCATGTCCTCCAGCGTGTCTCGTACCGCCGCTTGTTTTGCCAGCGGAACGCGTCTAGGTGGTTGCCGCATAGGCCGGGTGTCTCCGATGTCGACGTGATGGAGCACTCGGTCCGTGCGGCCGTAATCGTTGTCGCCTTGGCTCCCCGTAGGAGGGATCCGTCCCCTTCAGCTGCCGTGGTGCGGGCGCTGCTGACCCCTAGCACTCGTACCTCTGACGTTACTAGAGGGACCTCGGGCCGAACATTCGAGCCCCTTCCTGAATGGGAGTTGTTCGGATTGGGTTGGACTCGAGGGGGCAGTGGTTCCCGATACCCATGGGAGATCGGCTACGTCTCCGGACGGGGTTGAGGGAAGCCATATATTCCCCCGGTACTAGCCTGCATAGCTAGTAGAAGGTGTGCTAGATCACCAGGCCGAGGTTGTTCGGTAGCCTTGCCCTTTTGGGGTTGGCGTGCGTAAGTGGCGTATCCACTTCCACCCGTCTTGTGTTTTCGAACCAGATGGGGGGGGGCTTTTAATCTTTAGGTCTTGCCCTACTAGAAAGCCCCACGGAGGCGCAGGGCGCCCTTCGGGGACAGCTTGGTAACTCCCTGGTACAAGAGGGAGGTCAGCGACGGCTGCCTGTGTAGATCCTACTCGTATATATCGTCTTGGCTGAAGACGCGCTTGTGTCGTCTCAGTAGTTTTCGAACCTTCTCGAGCTGTTCTACGGTCAGGTGGTTGGCCTCCCTCTCCAATAAGACTTCCAGCCGGGGCCCCAAGTGTTGCTTTGGCACCGGCTCCTGGGTCTTGTCGATTGGTATTAGGCTTACCACTGTTTCGCACGTCCCCAACTCCGTCCCGGCCTGGACGTCGTGATCGGTGTCTGTCAGGTTGAGCAGCCTCGCCGGCACATCCTCTCGGCACGGTCACAATGTCCTGGCTACACAGCCCGTGCATAGGCGTCTTCCGGTCCAACATCAAGTTCTTTGTCCGCTGCCCTACCAGTCTCGCCGTCACCACCATCTCGCTTCTCGCGGCGACAACCACGTCTTCCCTCAGGATGATCCTGCAGATTCCAATGCGTTCTTCGGGTTGCCGAAGAGTATGACCTCTTCTCCATTGAGCCGCAGGACCTTCCTGCCGTCGTCGATCGTCGTCTCGTGGCTCCTGAGGTCATCCAGTCCCAGTATCACCTCCTCAGTCACCTTTGCAACGAACACCCACTGACGCAAGGCACTCCGTCCCAAGGTCAACTTCAGCAGGGCCTCCTCCACAGGCAAGGTGTCGCCCAATGCCGTCATAAGCTGGTAAGGTTGGCTCGGCTATGACGTTAAGTCAAATCGAACGGTGAGTGAAATGGGTAAAATGATGCTCAAATGTGTCCAGGGTCCATGGAGCTTAGAGGTACCCGACATTCGTCTTTCAGGATAAGGTAAAACCCAGGAAAAACCCTTATACAGGTAACTCTGACAGGTCTGATGACGGTCACGGCTGCCCCGGTGTCTACAAGCACGAGGCACGGCTTCCCTCTCAACCAACCGTCCGCGATGAGGCTGCCATCCATCCGTCGGCTGACGGCGCGCAGTATCACTCAAGGGGATGGTGATGACGGCGCCGACCTGTCCCTCGCCACGCCGGGGCTTTCCCGTTCTTCCGGCTGCTCTTTCTGGTGTCGGCAGTTTCTCTCCAGGTGTCCCGGCTAGCCACACCCCTAACACATGCCATAGGTCTTCGCCGGCGTCCCTCGGCTGGCCTTTTGTCTCCAGTGTATCGGATACTCGTTCTCGACGTCGGGCTCGCCGTCAGCTTGGCCGCCTCCATCCTCAATGCTGCCGTTAGCGCCTCGTGGATGGTTTCGTAGTCGCCGAGCATTAGGCGCTGACGTATCTCGGTGTCTCGTACCTCGTCAACGAATGTGTAGGGGGCCTCTCGGGATATGAACTCGGGTGGGAGGTCGACTAAGGCTTTGCTGGCCAGCTGCTCAATTGCCAGGGTGAACTCCTGCAGCGTCTCCCTTGGCTGCTGCGACCTTGACTTCAATTGGCTGCGGTAGGCTGTGACTAAGCAGTGATTTACGAAGCGGTTTTCCAGGGCCTCCCAAATGTCCTTGGGTGCCGCCGCTGTCTGGACAGCGTTCAGGACTTCTGCAGCCCGTGCCTGGAGGCTATTAGCTGTGCGGTTTCTTCCTCTAGTGATCACTTGGCTACTGTGTCGAATTGACGGCGGAGACTTCGAAAGTCGACGTGCCGTGTACTTTGGCTGTTTGACGCGCGCCGATGTTGTGTCGCGTCCCGGCGCGTCGGCCTTTAAATCCTTCAACCTCCTACCGACGACGTCCTCCACCATGGTGTTCAGGGACTTGGTGTTGCTGTCGGCCTTTCGCTCCAGGTCGTTGACGCGGCTCACCAGGTCTTCGACGAGCTCGCCCAACTCCGTGAGGTCCTCCTTCACGCCGGCCAACTGTTCCTCAAACTTGGCGGCGAGGGCTTCGTTCGCAGCCTTAATTTCAGATAGTTCGGCCTTCATTTCCATGGCCAGACTATCGTTCGCTGCTTTCATTTCTGTGGTTAATTCGGCCTTCATTGCAGTCATCGTCGCGGCCAGGTTGTTGTTTGCAGCTTCCGTCTTCGCAGCGAGGATGTCATTCGCCGTCTTCATTTCTTTCAGTTCCGCGGCCAGGCTGTTATTCGTGGTCTCCAACGTGGCAGTCAAGTTGCTATTTGCCACTTCTGTTTTCGTAGCAAGGTTGTGATTCGCTGTTCTCATTTCTTTCAGCTCTTCTAAAATAGTTTCCAGTGTAGCGTCCATTGCCGTATGTTCCACTTTCTGACACCAAATGTGAGTTTGTAGGTTCATAGAGTTAAAAGTACAATTTGCAGAAATTTAAAATGTTTTTATTTCCGTAGAAATACACTTTGGTCAACCCTTACAGAAGCAGAATTTCGTAACATACACAAATACAGCCTCCAAGGTTGTCTGCCACACCCACAAACAAAGAGTTCACTTTCAAAACACAGCTGCATGCGCTCGATTATCAAGTTTCATTTCGACTATCTCATTATGACTCTCTCTAACTGGTGATCGCGGCTTCTTTTTATACGTCCATTGATATTTCCAGACATTTCAGGAATGTTCTGTAACAAACAAGAAATCAAAACTTCCAGTCATCTGTCTCTTTATCTGTTTTGGCAGGCTTTTATCTCCGCAGTGCACGATCTGTCCCTTATCTCCACGCTGCACTATCTGCCCCTTTGTGTGCGTCAGCAGCACTTATCGAAACAATGGTTTCGCGACAATATCATTTAAGCATACTTTTTAGTATATAAAAAGAACATGCATTTTGCATACAAATTTGGCATGTGTGCATGTATGTCTTTTAGTCAAGTATTGCTTTTCCTTTATTGGTATTGCTTTTTTTCCTTTATCGTTTCTATAGCCTCTTTTAACTGGTATATCAACACAAGAATACTACAAGATTACGGTAAAATTGAATATACATTAAAATAAATGGAAAGAACATATCTAGTATTGAAATAATGTACTTAAAGTTGATAAATCATTTAATTATGCAATTTAGGCAGACATCCTCACAAGTAGAATCATAAGGTTTTTTGGGACCTTAAAATGCTTTTTCAACTGATCTTTTCTTACATGCAATAAGAAATACATATAAAATTATCTTCTTCCTTTGCATTAAAAATGAGTCCAGCTTTTATATGGGCATACAACTCTTTGCACCAGTAAGGTCTTTCAGTTTTTTTGAAGAAAGTCATTCAATTTGGTTTCCTGAGTTTCTTTCCTGGTTGTACTTGTCTTGCTTTGTTTTATTTTTCTGTGTTTATTATCTTTTATTTTTTCCACTGGTGTCATTTTATTTTCATGGCTTTCAGTTTATCATATTCGTTTTATTGATTTATTTTATTCTAGCTTTGGTTTGTATGGAGAGGAGCTCAGTATGGTAATTTTCTGTATTCCCTTCCAGTGTATCTTCATTCAAGTTCATTTAACTTCCCGACCTGCATACACTCCAAAAATAATGCATGTTTGACAAGATCCATTTCTTGTTTATAAAATTAGCAAACATTGTGCAGTATTAACTTGACCATTTCTCTGTGCAGCTGAGTCAGATGTGAATACATTTTGGCAACTTTCTTGACTCTATCCTTCATTGACTGAAGGACACTGAAGGCCTGAACAGCCCCTCTATAAGCCAGTCTTCCTGTTTTGAGGACTCTTTTATTACACCTGATGAGCTTTTGTGGGATCAGTTGTATCTTTTATGATTCTTTATTGATAGTTTCTGTGGTGCCTAAGCAAGAAAAAGTTAAGCCATATTGTGTCTATGATGCACAGTAAGTCAGGTTAAAAACTTATGCTTCTAGAGAAATATTTTGTTTAACTTAAATTAACGTATACTACAAAATGTTCCTTAAACATATTTTTCTGGGATAATATTCATTTATAGATAAAAAATAGTGAAGTAATAAAAAACATAAAATAAAATAGGTTGTGTTTAATTGTCCTAGCAGTTATATTTAAAAATGTACCCATTTTGTTTCTGTGTCATTGCAACAAAATTGCTGTTTCTGCATTCGATTAAAATAATGGGCTGTATTGTTTTATTAAAGTGCCTCTATGTTCAATAGATATGTGTTACTCACATTAAACCAGCTAACCATTGCTCTGATTATAGTAATGCTGTAGTCAAGCAGAAGTAAGAAACTATGTATATTAGCAAAAAGCTTCAGTACCATGTTTTATGAACTATAAGACATACCTTAATTTTGAAACAATTTTTCTGATTCTTTCTTTCCTTCTTTCTTTCTTTCTTTCTTTCTTTTTTTCTTTTTTTCTTTTTTTTAACATTTGTCATTATATTACAAAGTCTGACAAAAAAATAAAAAAGTATTGGTTTATAAAATGGAACTGACCTTTTAAAACTCTAGAAAATTACTTATGATGGCATTTGAAAGTTTTAAGAATAAACTAATAAAACATTTATTTTTTGTCTGGCTTTGCAGTCTAATGCTAAATGTTAAAGATGTTATTTTTCAGAAACATTGTTCTATCCATTGTGTGGTTGTATATTGTTTTAAATTACCATTCGGCATGAACTCATGTTAGGTTTCATCAGTCATCCATTTGTTAAATTCCTCTCTCACATTCCACTTTAAAGAGTTTATTTATTGAGAAATTATGAGATTGCAATTGTGAAGTAAGTCCTCCCAGAATAACAGCAAGATCTGAGACAGAGATAGCATTGTAATAAATCCCTCAACTCTTGTACATTTCATTGGTGTGCTATTGCTGCTACCAGTTAATTCCAATGTTGACAGTTATTGATAGTTTTCTTTAAGACTGGTGGAAATTTTAAATTAGACAATTAGCATTTTAACATTAGTTGCAAAGATTTGTGTGATGCAAATGGTTAGAGAAATCAAGATCATGACTGGTTCCTGCATTATGACAACATGCCTGCATACTAAGCCATTTCTTTCTCCACTTCTGTACAGGAATGAAAACTACTCCTTACCTTTCCTATTTTCAGATTTATCTCCAGTGCATCTTTTTCATTTTCCATGGCTTAAAATGAGATTCCAAGGATGCTGTTTTGAGGACATTTGCCTTTAAAATTCAGATCTGCCTTATTCATTCTACATATGTATATACTTAACACTAGAAAAAATTAAATTCTTAAATACTGTAAAATGAAAGGTCAGAGGTTGATACAATAAATAACATTAGTGTGATCAAAAATGTTTTGAAGTGATCCACTAACAACATAATACTTTGTGTATTCTATACTGTTACTCTCAAAAAGTCAGTCTTCTTGGAAGTAGATGCAGTTGTTCCAGCAGTGTTTCTACCGCTGTAAGCAATCAATACCTTCTGCAATTTGCAATGGATAACAGAAATTTTTCAAAGAAAATAATGCATCTTACAATCTGTAACATATGGTACATCGTAACCAAAATACAAATTGCTTGCTTTCAAATCTCAGCTCTTTCTGTAGGGTATAGTGGTGGATTCTAGCTGGGACTATTTCTGTTAGATAGAATTAATTATTCCCAAATTATGAGAGTACCTGATTTTATCTCTCTACCCTATTTTGGACAACTTGCCCCTAGCTGTAACTGTTTACAGCCCAGTTTAAAGCTTCATGTAATCCTGAATCTCTACTAAACTATAATTTTTTAATGTGACTTGTTGTCTTTGCTTGTTTCTTGCCCTACCCTGGTCCTTAGTAATTCTATAATGTACAGTTCAAAAATTCTCTTTATATATCTGCTGATAATTCTGTATTCCGTGACACAATATCTAACTAAGTTGTAAGAGTGTAACAAGTAAATGTGCAAACTGTGCATTTCTATTTCACTAACTTTAAAGCAAAAGAAAAATAATGCACATACTTTCACTCTTCAAGCTCAGTAATAATTAGCTTACAAAAATAATGCTTGGGCTATAAATGTATAACTTATTTATTATGAATGTCCTAATTTTTAACAGTAAAGCACACATCCCCTCCATTTTGAAGTGTATATTTGCAAGTTTGCTAAACATATATGAGGTGTGGTCAGAAAGTTCTGGAATAGCTTCAGAATAGTTCTGCTATTGAGCTCTCCTTAATTCCAACTCAGGCTCTAAATGCATTGCTCGCTTCTGATAAAAATGAAGATTATGTGACCCTCTCTGACTTTGCATTGTGGAGAGCTCTGAAGTGAACACTTACTTTTCACCTGCAATGTTTTATCTGTCAAAGAAATGTGAGTACCAATAACAGAGAATAGCATCAAATTTGTTTCAAACTTGAATGTTAAGAACAGCTTATGGAAGTAATGTGCAAATCTCCATCATTTAAATGGTTTTCAAATTTGAAAGTATGTATGTGAGTTTGATTTATGAGTCACTATGTTTACACTCAAACTTCACTTGTTGTATAATTGAAACGTTTTCAAGATCATTCGATCTCATCCTCAGCTGTTTGGTGACTAAATGAACATTTCTCTTCTTCCACTCCTACGGAGCTCCGATCACTCTGTCATCTGGTGTTAGGGGCACTAAGTTTTAATACTTCATATAATGCCGGGATTTCAAAATTTATAACTTTATCACGGTTTTTGTTTATGAATATTTTTTCCCAAATATCCAATTCTATGGGTGTACTTAAAGATTTTAACAGTTTAATGTTGTGGCCAATGTTGTGGTTTTCTGTCCAAAAATGGTGTGAAACTGCAGATTTTTCTGTTTGTTTCAACTTAATGTTCCTCTGGTGTTCTTTCTGCCTGGTTAACAAGTTTCTCTTAGTTTTTCCTATGTAGCTTTTTTCACAGGTTTCACAATTAATCTGATAAATTCCTGATTTCAAATTGTTGGGGATTGAATTTTTTAGTGGTTTATTTAGCAGGTTCCTCAGACTGAATTTGTTTTGGGGTGCTAGTTTTAAGTTTAGTCTTTTGAAGATTCATTCAAATTTTCTAAAAGCCCATGGATGGTAGGTGAATTTTCTATATTGCCAATTTGTGTTTTTAAGTTGTGTGAGAGTGGTATTTTTTGATATTATCTTCAGTTTTTCCTTTCTCTTCATCATTTTCCTTATGATGGCTGGGTTGAATCCATTTAATACTGCTATGTCTTTTATGTGTTGTTGTTCTTTCAAAAATTCCTCCTTACTCAGTGGCTTGTGATTCTTAAAGAACAGTTTGAAAATTACCCACAACTTATGGAGAAAACTATTTTGGATGATGAAACAGGATTTTATAATTCAGAAACAAAGCAATCTTCACAGAAAACACCATCACCACTCCACAGAAAAGCAAACAATTTCATTTAATGATAAGTCAGTAAAGCTCCCTTTTGAAAGGGGTTTAAAAGTATTCTCATAAGGAACTTGTACCATGTGAATCAAGTGTCCTACAAGCAAGTGTTGCAAAGATTGAGGTAGAGTGTGTGATGCAAATGTGTAGAGAAATGCAGGATTGATAATTGGCTCCTGCATAATGACAGTGCTCTGCAAACCAAGCCATCTCTTTTTGTTAGTTTTGGACAGGATGAAAACCATTCCCCTTCATTCCTATTTTCAGATCTATCTCCAGTGTTTCTTTTTCTTCTATTGTGACTTAAAATGAGATTCTGTGGACACAATTATGAGAACATTGGTGTTATGCATTGCAAATTGCCAAAGGATTTAATTGCATTTAAAGAAAATTACTTCCAGAGTTGCTATCAGCATTGTAAGTAGTAATCTAATCCAAGGAGACTACTTTGAGATGAATCATAGACAAAGTGTGTATTATGTTTGTGACATCATTTTAAAAAAAAATTGATCACACGTGTGTTACAATATTTATAGTACCACCTTTGATCTTGCATTTTACAGTGTTTAAAAATTCAGGTTTTCCTGGTGTTAAATGCATATGTAGAATGTTATTTTCCTTATATAATGTGTTCATAAACATGTATACAATAAGTGTTTAACAACTCAGATTTCCAGTAAGTGAAAAATCAGTGAAGTGGTACTCAAATAAGCTGGGTTCTCATTGAGCTGAGAATTACCTGACATTTTATAATAAGTTGTTGTTGAAAACATAGAGTCAGACTGAAAAATTCAATACCATAGCCGGGATTTGAACCACGGATCTTCTGGTTTCCGTCCAGCCGCACTACCATTGTGCTACTATGGCCAACGTGCCGATATGACATTAAATTCTCCAACTGACTCGTAGGTAGTTGTCTCATGTGTTTATGAGAACTCCTAAGTGGTT
This sequence comes from Mantis religiosa, assembly GCA_030765055.1. Lineage (NCBI taxonomy): Eukaryota > Metazoa > Arthropoda > Insecta > Mantodea > Mantidae > Mantis > Mantis religiosa. The sequence continues at coordinate 138,874,073 of CM060951.1, forward strand.
TACCGGGAAAATACGAGTCAGTTGGAGAATTTAATGTCATATCGGCACGTTGGCCATAGTAGCACAATGGTAGTGCGGCTGGACGGAAACCAGAAGATCCGTGGTTCAAATCCCGGCTATGGCATTGAATTTTTCAGTCTGACTCTACGTTTCCACAATTTAGCCTACACACGGCCAGTGTGAAAGACTAATTAATTTCCATTAATTAACCTAATAGTGGTTAACTATAAAGCCCGGGCCTTAAAGTACTTACAAGTAGTAAGTCGCCATTAAAGGTAGTTGTCTCATGTGTTTATGAGAACTCCTAAGTGGTTTACCGGGAAAATACAAGTCAGTTGGAGAATTTAATGTCATATCGGCACGTTGGCCACAGTAGCACAATGGTAATGCGGCTGGACGGAAAACAGAAGATCCGTGGTTCAAATCCCGGCCATGGCATTGAATTTTTCATGTTGGCTCTATCCATCAAACATCTTAGCCTATATACGGCTAGTGTGGAGAAATGATTAATTTCCATCAATTAACTAAAATAATAAGAGTTAAATGATGAAGCCTGGGACTTAAGTACTTACAATAGTAAGTCGCCACAAACGGTGTATCTCGGATGCGAGAGCCCCTAGTGGTCTACCGGGAAAGTATACGAGTCAGCTGGAGAATTTAATGTCAGGACGGCACGTTGGCCATGGTAGCTCAAAGGTTAAGAGCGACTGGACAGAAACCAGGAGATCCGTGGTTCAAATCCCGGCCATGGCATTGAATATTTCATGTTGACTCTATCCATTATCCATCTCTTAATACAATTTTGAGTCAAACTAATACTCAATGCTCCATTTATGGCTAGTATTTACCTAGAACGCGTTTCGTTAGGATCTTCCTAACATCATCTCCAAATTATGCCCTTAAACAAGTTGAAATTTGATGGTTTAACCCCTTCATTGGTTAAAAACTTTATTATAATGCATTGGGCAACATATGAAGGAACCTCCTGCTCACTCATGGCATACTGATACCAGAACCTAACAGAGTAGCTAACCAAGCTAGTTTCCCCTTCCTAACACACTGATCTTCGACTCCCCACTCCCCGTAGCTCAGTCCGTAGAGCATTCAGTTTACAACATTCCACAGCTGACTCTTGTGTTACAACTACTCTCGTTACACACAACTGACTCATCACTAGCCATGGCTTCTTTTTATACACCCATTCATGAATTCCAGACTGTTCTGTCAATCACTAGATTTTTCTGGAATAAACAAGGCATCTAATGATGTAATCCGAATATTATATCACCTTCCAGAAACGTGAAACTGGGCCGGCAACTCTTTCACCTCTGTGATAAACTATCCATCTCTTATTATTTTAGTTAATTGATGGAAATTAATCATTTCTCCACACTAGCCGTATATAGGCTAAGATGTTTGATGGATAGAGTCAACATGAAAAATTCAATGCCATGGCCGGGATTTGAACCACGGAAGGTGATATAATATTCGGATTACATCATTAGATGCCTTGTTTATTCCAGAAAAATCTAGTGATTGACAGAACGGTCTGGAATTCATGAATGGGTGTATAAAAAGAAGCCATGGCTAGTGATGAGTCAGTTGTGTGTAACGAGAGTAGTTGTAACACAAGAGTCAGCTGTGGAATGTTGTAAACTGAATGCTGTTTGTTACTGTCATTGACCTTGGAAGAGTGTGTATATGTGATGTAATGTTGTTATGTGAGAATTGAACAGTGTATTTCGATGGAAATAAAGAACATTTAGAATTTTGGCAAATTGGACTTTTAATTCTACAAACCCACAAAGTCACAACTGGTATCAGGAAGTGGGATAACGGCCATGGAATCAGCATTGGAAAAGATTTTACAGAAAATGGAAGAAATGAAGATGGCCAACGACAACATCACCGAGAAGATGGAACAAATGAAGGCCGAATTAACCACAGAAATGAGAGCAGCGAGCGACAGACTGGCCACGGAAATGAAGGTGGCGAACGAAGCTCTCGCCGCCAAATTTGAGAAACAGTTGTCCGACGTGAGGGATGACGTGACGGAGCTGGGCAAGCGGATGGGCCAAATGGATGACCACGTCGAAGACCTGGCGAACCGCTTCAATGACCTAAAGGAAAAAGCTGACAGTAACGCCAAGTCCATACCCTAAACGCGATGGTGGAAGACGTCGAAGACCTTGCGAACCGCGTTAACAACCTGGAGGGAAAGGCCGACAGCAACACAAAGTCCCTGAACGGCATGGTAGAAGACATCCTCGGCAGGAGGTTGAAGGACTTGAAGGCCGACGCGCCGGGACGCGACACAACATCGGCGCGCGTCAAACCTCCTAAATACGACGGCGCGACAACTTTCGAAGTTTTCCGCCGCCATTTCGACGCAGTGACCAAGCACAACAAATGGCCACAGAGGAAGAGGCCACACAGTTAATAGCCAGCCTCCAGGGACGGGCCGCGGAAGTTCTGAACGTGGTGCAGACAGCGAGGCGCCCAAGGACATCTGGGAGGCCCTTGAGAGTCGCTTTGGAAAACACCGCTTAGCCGCAGCGTACCGCAGCCAGCTGAAGTCAAGGTCACAGCAGCCAGGGGAGACGCTGCAGGAGTTCGCCCTGGCAATCGAGCAGCTGGCCAGCAAAGCCCAAGTCGACCTCCCACCAGAGTTCGTATCCCGAGAGGCTGCCTACACATTTTTCGACGGGGTACGAGACACGGAGATTCGTCAGTGCCTAATGCTCGGCGATTACAAAACCATCCACGTGGCGCTAACGGCAGCATTGAAGATGGAGGCGGCCAAGGTGACAGCTACTCCGAATTCTAGAACAAGAAGTATCCGCTATAATGGAGACCGAAGACCCGCCGAGGGACAGTGGCGAAGACCTAGTGGCGTATGGGTGTGGACAGTTAGTTAAGCGCAGATGTTCTACTCCCATTAGTCCTGGACCCGTAGGACCAAGGACCCGGGCCTCCTTCTACCCGGGGGCGATCGAAACTCCGGGGCTCTTTCCATAGGGCAATACCTGGAGTCTAAAAAGCCCCTCTCCGCTGAGCACAACGTCAAGACGGGATGGAAGTGGATACGCCACTTACGCGCGTCAACCCCGCAGGGAAGACTACCGATAACCTCGGTGGGACCGAATGGTGATCTAGCACACCTTCTACTAGCTCTGCAGGCTAGTACCCGGGACTATTCAGGCAACCTTCTACCCCCTCCGGGCGGCCGTAGCCTGGCCGGAAGTACCCATTTACCCTTGGGTGTCGGGAACACACTGCCCCCTTGAGTCCAACCCAATCCGAACAACTCCCCTTCGGGAGGGGCTCGGCATGTTCGGCCCGAGGTTCCTCTAGTAACGTCAGAGGTACCACGAGTGCTAAGGGTCCGCAGCGCCCGCACTTCGGCAGCTGGAAGGGACGGATCCCCTCCCCTACGGGAAATGTGGACAGACGGGACACCTGGAGAAAGACTGCCCACAGCAGGAAGAGCAGACGGAAGAACGAGTAAGGCCCGGCGTGGTGAGGGGCACGTCGGCTGCGACATCACCATCCCCTCAAGTGACACTGTGCGCCGTCAGCCGGCGTATGGATGACAGCCTTATCGCGGTTGGGTGAGAGAAAAGCCGTGCCGCCTGCTGGTGGACACCTGGGTGGTCGTGACCATCATCAGACCTGACGTGTCCAAGGGTTTGCCGACGAGGAAGCCGAGCCGACCATACCAGCTTGTGACGGCATCGGGTGACACCTTGCCTATGGAGAAGGAGGCCCTGCTGATGTTGACCTAGGGACAGAGTGCCGTGCGTCTGTGGGTGTTCGTCGCGAAGGTGGCTGAGGAGGTGATGTTGGGATTGGATGCCCTCACGAGCCACGAGGCGACGGTCGACGTAGGCAGGAAGGTCCTGCGGCTGAATGGAGAAGACGTGATACTCCGGCAATCCGACGAGCGCCTTGGAATCTGCAGGGTTATCTTTAAGGAAGACGTGGTGGTCCCCGCGAGAAGCGAGATGCTGGTGACGGCGCATCTAGAAGGCCAGCGGACGAAGAACATGATGCTGGACAAGATGACGCCTGTGCATGGACTCTGTGTAACCAGGACTTTATTGCCGTGCCGAGAGGAGGTGCCAGTGAGGCTGCTTAACCTGGCAGAGACCGATCCTGACGTCTAGGTCGGGACGGAGTTGGGGACGTGCGAGCCCGTGGTCAGCGTCACAGCGTTCGACAAGACCGAGGAGCCGGTGCCGACGCAACACCTGGGGCCCCAGCTGGAAGGCTTGCTGGAGAGGGCGGCCGACCACCTGACAGCAGAACAGCTGGAGAAGGTTCGGCAACTGCTGAGACGATACCAGCGCGTCTTCAGCCAAGGTAACAGTTACTACGGCCGCACGGATAAAGTGCTTCACCGCATCGACACCGGAGACGCCCGGCCTATTCGGCAACCACTTAGACGCGTTACGCTGGCGAAACAAGCTGCTGTACGGCATATAGTAGATGACATGAAATCCAGGGGAGTGATTGAAGAGTCTGACAGCCCTTGGTGTTCCCCCGTAGTCTTGGTGACGAGGAAGAACGGCGAGCTACGCTTCTGCGTGGATTACAGGAAGCTGAACGCTGTCACCAGGAAGGACTGTTTCCCCTTACCCCGGATTGACGACACACTGGACACGCTAGCTGGTGCACAGTGGTTCTTGACCCTGGACCTGAAGTCGAGTTACTGGCAGGTGGCTCTAGACCGAGAGACAAGGAGAAGACTGCATTCTCGACAGGCCAAGGACTTTGGCAGTTCACATTATGCCCTTTGGCCTCTGTAACGCGCCGGCTACGTTCCAGCGCCTAATGGAGTCAGTAATGAGAGGAGTGACTTATGATGCTTGCCTGCTATACCTGGACGACATCACCATCGTCGGTAAGACCTTCGAAGACCATCTGGAAAACCTGAGCAAGGTACTACAGAGACTGCAGGCGACCAACCTGAAGCTGAACGCGAAGAAGTGCCAGCTCTTCCGCAAGGAAGTTAACTACTTGGGCCACTTAGTCTCACGAACCGGGGTGGCCACAGACCCGGAGAAAACCCAGGCTGTGAGAGATTGGCCTCGCCCAAAGGATAAGCGAGAGTTGCGCAGTTTCCTGGGGCTGTGCAGCTATTACCGCCGCTTCATAAGGGATTTCTTCAACATCGCCAAATCCCTCACCTGCCTGACAGAGGAACACCGACCTTATGCGTGGACGGATGACGGCGAAGGCGCTTTCCATCAGCGGAAGAAGATGCTATGCAATGCTCCTATTTTGAGATTTCCACAACCAGGCGGTGCCTTCATTGTGGACACCGACGCCAGCTACCATTGCGTTGGAGGCGTCCTATCCCAAGTCCAGGACCGCGAGAGTTACTGGCGGTAGTAAAGTCATCGCAGCACTTCCATAAGTACCTGTATGGTCAGCCATTCCACCTGAGGACTGACCACTCCGCTCTAACCTGGCTACTAAGTTTTAGAAACCTGGAAGGCCAGACAGCACGCTGGGTACAGAGGCTGCAGGAGTACGACTTCACCTCTGAACATCGTAGAGGGTTGAGCCACGGTAACGCATACGCCATATCCTGAAAACCCTGCCCAGAGAAGTGCGGAAGAGAAGGAGTGTGCCGCAGCAGTCCGAGTAGTCACGGCAGTGCTTGCGGATGGCTAGGATAGCGCAGGCCTGAGGAGGGAGCAGCTGGTGGACCCAGACTTGGGACCACTTTTGTGAGAAGTGGAGGCAGGGACGAGACCAACCTGGGAGGACATCACACCGAGGAGCGCCACCTACAAGTATACTGGGCCCAATGGGACTCACTGAAGACAAGAGAGGGCGTGGTGTTCCGGGTATGGAAATCGCCTGATGGGAAGACGCAAAGAGAACAGTTGGTACTTCCCCGAAGCAAGGTCCCGGAAGTCTTGGAGGAAGTGCACGCCGGTACTTCAGGAGGACACCTGGTAGCAAACCGAACGATCAACAAACTCCGACAGTGCTACTACTGGCTGAGGCTCCGAGCAGACGCTGAGAGATGGTGCCGTCAATGTCATGTGTGCGCGGTGAGTCGCGGCCCCCAGACTTGGAGCCGGGTTCGCATACAGCAGTACAACGTTGGAGCGCCATTCGAAAGGATCGCCGTCGACATAGCTGGACCATTCCCAGTGTCCGACCGAGGCAACAAGTACCTGATGGTGATCGTGGACTACTTCACCAAGTGGCCGGAGGTGTATGCCATCCCAAACCAGGAGGCAAAAACAATCACAGACTGCCTCTTGGTGGAGAACCTGGTGGACCGTCTCCACGACAAGCATGAGATGGCTCGTCAGAACATCCAGAAGGCGAGCGACCTCATGAAGACCCTTGAACAGCCAAGAGTTCCAACAGGGTGACCTAGTCTGGTTGCACCGCCCTAACCGAAACAAGGGACGATGCCCGAAGCTCCAGCAACCATGGTAAGGACCGTATAGGGTGGTGAAGAGGGTTAACGACGTGGTCTACCGCATCCAGAAGGTGCTCCGAGGGAAGATGCTGGTGGTACACTTGGATCGTCTGGCCGGCTACGATGGTGCTGTTGGGGACGACCAGCCTTGAGGAGGGAGCAGTGTCACGGCAACGGACATAAAAATTTCGGCGTAAATAGACAACAAACGGCGGATAATGTTTCACGGTAATAAAGAGCTCGCATAAGCAGTTTACGATCGCGCGGCTAGTGTACACAAAGGAACTGATGGGCGGCTAGCGTTCACAAAGCGCCGACAGTTAACGATAGCGCCGATAAACAAGAGACAGATAGTTTATCACAGGGGTGAAAGACGTGCCGGCCCAGATAGGATTTAACGTTTCTGGAAGGTGATAGAATATTCGGATTACGTTATTAAATGCCTTGTTTATTCCAGAAAAATCTAGTGATTGACAGAACAGTCTGGAATTCATGAATGGGTGTATAAAAAGAAGCCCTGTCTAGTGATGAGTCAGTTGTGTGTAACGAGAGTGTAGTTGTAACACGAGAGTCAGCTGTGGAATGTTTTAAACTGAATACTGTTCGTTATTGTCATCGACATTGGAAGATTGTGTATATGTGATGTAATGTTGTTACTGAGAATTGAACAGTGTATTTCGACGGAAATAGAGAACATTTAGAATTTCAGCAAATTGGACTTTTAATTCTACGAACACACAAAGTCTCTTAATTGCATCTGGAAAACATCTGAAGAATTAAAAGTTACTACAGAAGCTATAAAACATTTTCCAAAAGATACATATAATTTTGAGTTGAACTAGTACTCAATGCTTCATTTATTGCTAGTATTTACCTAGAACACATTTCATTAGGACCTTCCTAACATCATCAGCTGTTGTGGACTAATGGATGTTGGTTTAGTGCTAGGGGCGTCTCTGTTGGTATCTTGATGATCTTGAAGTTTGGGTTCTCTTCAAAGATAGTGTCGAAATTGAACAATTTTCTTTCATATTTCTTTATGAAAATTTTTTCCCACATGGTAAATGCAGCTGACCTTGGACACTTTTTGAAAAGTTAATTTCTCATTCTATATCATGATTATCCTTCAAAAAATGGTATGCTCCTGCGGATTTATCTATTTCTTTATTCCTGATGTTCCTAAGACTAATGTTCAAATTCCGTTTAGTTTTTCCAATGTAAAAGTTGTCACGGTCTTCGCAGTTTATCCAGTACTCCCCGACTTTTTGTCTGTAGGTATCTCCTTTGTATTATGTGATATTATTATTATTATTATTATTATTATTATTATTATTATTATTATTATTATTATTATTATTATTATTATTATTATTATTATTATTATTATTATTATTATTATTATTATTATTATTATTATTATTATTATTATTATTATTATTATTATTATTATTATTATTATTATTGTTATTATTATTATTATTATTATTATTATTATTATTATTATTATTATTATTATTATTATTATTATTATTATTATTATTATTATTATTATTATTATTATTATTATTATTATTATTATTATTAAATATTAATATTATTAATAATAAATATTAAGATTATTATTTTGTTATTATTTATTATTATTATTATTATTATTATTATTATTATTATTATTATTATTATTATTATTATTATTATTATTATTATTATTATTATTATTATTATTATTATTATTATTATTATTATTATTATTATTATTATTATTATTATTATTATTATTATTATTATTATTATTATTATTATTATTATTATTATTATTATTATTATTATTATTATTACTATTATTCAGTATTAAAAAATAAGTAGGTATAACCAATCATAGGTATAAGATATTAAGAAACTAGAAAAGAAGTTTAAGAAAAAAGACTTGTGGTATCAGGGCTTACACAGAATAGGTCTATTGCTTCTTCTACATTAATGATTAACCACTATGGTTTGAAAATATAATACAAGTTAAAATAACATTCTTCACAGATGATACACTCATTGCAGGGAAGGATCATAGTGACTTTCAATAAAGTACAACAGATATGTAAAAAACTGAAGCTGCTGACAGTGAAGTAAACTAGGTTATAAATAATAACTAAACACTAGTAACACAACTTCACTTATCTTATTTAACTCTTGGGACCGGTTTCAAAGCAAACATCTGCTTTATCCTCAGCCATTCAGCTTGACACTCACCCACTAACCGTCAGTTAGTGGGTGAGTGTCAAGCTGAATGGCTGAGGATAAAGCAGATGTTTGCTTTGAAACCGGTCCCAAGAGTTAAATAAGATAAGTGAAGTTGTGTTACTAGTGTTTAGTTATTATTTATAAAAGTACAACAGATATTGTGAATAAAATAATATATTGGTTCAAAGTCAATAAATGAAAAGAAAACTGAGGCATTACATTTTCAGCATAAACTTTGAAGAAAATTAAGGATTCCTGACAGCAGAATTAGACCTAAATTGGTTAATTTTGAATGTAAAACAAAGTTCTTAGATTTATGGGTTGATAAAATTTTAAGTTGAGTTTACATACTGAAAAGCTATCAGGGTAGTAGAGTAGATTTTGTTTTATTCTTTGTCAGCTTAAATCATAGTATCGGCTAATGTCCTCAAAAGTTATTTTGCTTGTTTTCTCACTTTACGCTATATGGACTCCCAGTATGAGGAAATACTGTAAATGGTAAGATAATATTCAAACTTCAGAAAAGAGCATTACGGAGTTTAGTGGGCAACTTAAAAACAGAAGTTAGTTAGTTGGTAACATGTGAAAAATTGGCACTTATGTAACATCCGTCTGTGAGACTAACATCAAAGTTTGCGTTTTAGGTGCACCTTAATGAGTATAGAAGATAAATAACCTTATGGAAATATTGGTCTTTCACATTAAATAGTTTTTGATGTTGATTATACTTACATAAAAGTCACAAAATTGTATATTACGGTTTCAAATAAAATAGACTCCTAAGCTGACATTTGTTTTGAGAGATATGCCTCCATGTAAATAAGGTAAACCATTACATACTTTCTGCACACATTTTACATATTTTCATGGAACACTGTAAGCAACTGAGTTTATCATACATCATGCAATTGTATGCCATCATTCTGTTCAGCATTCATGGACAATGACATTTTTTCTCTTTTCTAGCTAGTCATTTCTTACTCTTTTTGCTGGAGAATCATCTCTATGCTCTTCACCCAGAATGTCCAAAATGAGTTTCCTGAGATCATCCAATAAATTTGGAACCTGGAAACTTCTCTGCAGATGCCCTCTGATTAGATTTATTCCTATGCTCTTCATGAACTCAAATCTTTACATCTTACCTTTATGGAGATATATAACATAGGCATTAGCAGAGCTCAATGATATTACAAAGTAAAATATTGCAAGTGGCCATCTCCTTGTTTTTCGGATAGCCAAGTAGTTGTTACACTTCATGCCTGGAGCATCTACTTCAGACTTTGTGGCATTATATGAAATAGTTCATCTTGCCATGATAAATTCTGTCAATTTTGGTGTCATGACTTTCTGAATAGAGTCAACACCACCCTATTCATTCTCTGATATGCTGAAAATCTATTTCCGAATCTCTAATGGTCTGGATCTAATATGTGATCTTCTTCAGGAACATAAGAATCCTCTAAATGAGAGTCATCATCACTCTCATTGAACTACTCTAAGGCCAACTGCACCATTTTTCTTCTTCTTTGTGACATGTGAGGTACACCTCCACTAGTAGCCATCTATACATAATGAAATATTTGAAAACTAAGATATATAGCACAAGAAAACTTACTTGTTTAAAGTAGTATCCGTCTACCAGACGGAGACAGGAACCCTACCTTTACTGTAATATCCACTTGTGAGATGATGTTGGTGACACGTGCATGCTAGTAAAACAATACTTTTGTGGAAGTAAAACAATGATGTTTATGCAATACAAAGTTCAGCTCACAAATGAAGGATAACTGGAATATCAGTTCAAATTAGCAATGCACGTGTGTCAACTATACGTTGAGAAATTTTATACCCACCTGACAGGCAGATGTTACCAACTAAGGATTAAATATCTTGACCTTACCATGTTTGTATGTATACTAATACCATGGCAAAAGCTCCGCATTATGTCACAAATGGAGAAGTATACTCACATAATACATGGAATAAATGCAAATTGCACATTACCCTTCACAAAACCAAACTGTTTGAAACATCCTACAAATATAATAGCTTAAAATGTAACTACTTGCCCGCCTCGGTAGGTTGGTGGTAAAATGTCTGCCTCACGCTCAAGAGGTTCCGAGTTGGAATCTCAGTCAGGGTGAGTTACCTGGATAAGGTCTTTTCCGGAGTTTTCCCTTATCCTGAAAGATGAATGTCAGGTAACTCTAAGCTATATGGACCCCGGGCGCATTTGAGCATCATTTCACCCATTCCATTCACTGTCCGATATGACTTAATATTAGAGGACATAAATTACAAAAACAAAAAAATAATGTAACTACTTTACCGGGGTATCTGAAAAACATAACCTCTATAAATAAATATAGAATTACATAGCTTCTTTGAAAAAAATTAGTTGTACCTACTCCTTAAATGAATATGTTGAACACTGTACAGGGAAAATGTAAATATTAATGTCTTAGGATTAGGACAAAGCATTTAATGATTTTGCATATTTTTAATGTTTTTAGTATTTTCATAACTTTTTAGGGTTAGGTCATTTTTTTTGGCAATTTTTAGGCCATTTTCAGCATTTTAACACCTTTTCAGAAGGCTGTAAGATTATTTGTATTTAATTCAAGATTTTTATTATAATTCATTACTTTTCATGTCAGTCCAATTTCTTGGAATTAAGTAGATCTTATGCTAACTACTACCCCTATTTTTCAGTAAATGTGCATAATGGCCTTGCCTACATCTCGGAATTGAATTCAATTTCTGAGAGCTTGTGCTCTTACCCTTTTTTTTTTTCAAGGACTGTACATAATGGAATTGCCCATTTGAAGGAAATCAGTTTCTTAGCACTTATGCTACCTCTTACCCCTATTTTTCAAGGAATGTGCTTAATGGACTTGCCCACACTCCCAAGGAAATTCCTATTTCCAGGTGAATTGGCATTGTTGTGCTGGTAAGTGAGGTCTGCTCAATTTTGTTGTTCCTTAGATACGAACACCATGAAAGCAAAATGCCTAAAGTGAAGGAAAGTAATGGTGTTAAATTGAAGGCATTTGTTTCAAAATATGGAGAAAATATTTTCTCCATGGACGGTCAAATATTATTATGCAAGATCTGTGATGTGAGAGTGGCTGCTGAAAAAAAGTTTACGGTAGAACATATGCCACGGGAGAAACATAAACGTGGTCTGCAGTGACTTGTAAATAAATCTACGAAGCTTACCACAAGTGCTTCTGGACGAAACTAGTTTCAACATTTTCTCCATTATGTGAGAAACTTTGTAAAACATTTATATCTACCGATATTCCACTTCATGAGCTGAATTATCATAAGCTGCGCTCTTTCTTAGAAGAAGAGACCAGAAAGTTAATTCCAGATCCCAGAACATTGAGAACCTATTTGGATCGGTGCTACGCTAAAACTTTGCAACAAATAAGAAAAAGGATTGGAGAAAAAAATATATTTGTATCCATTGAAGAGACAACAGATTCTGTAGGACATTATGTAGCTAATGTTGGAGTTCTGCACGCAGCCCTGGAGAATAATTTCTACTACTTTGTTAGCAGTTGGACAAAATCACTGGTGGAGTATGCCAAAGTAGTTAATAATTAACTACTCACATGCACGAATGTGCGACTTTTTATCATCAATCAATTAAAGTGAACTATTCAACCATCAGCTCAGTATTTGACCATGCATAAGTTAACTATTCAAAATCACTGGTAGAATACGCCAAGAAGCTTAATAATTAACTACCCACATGCACAAATGTACGACTTTGTATCATCAATCAATTAAAGTGAACTAGTCAACCATCAGCTTAGTATTTGACCATGCATTGATAATACATTGTCCTAATGGGATTCAAAATTCCAATGTATTACTTTTTATAACATACGCAGCACCCTACATGATAAAAACTGCTGCTTCTTTTAAGTGCTCTCTACCTAAAAATGGTGCATGTGATCTGTTTAGAGCATGCATTACACCGGGTCGCCTAAGAAGTGCGTGCATATTTTCCTGAAGTGGATAAATTAATTGGATGTGTCAACGTGTTCTTGAAAGCCCCCTCTCAAGTTTTAGCATTCAGAGCAGAAGCTCCAGAAATTCGATTGCCCGTTTCACCTGTTTTGACTGGATGGGGAACATGGCTCAAGGCTTGTAGTTATTACTGCAAGAATTTTGACGTGAAGTAGTTGATTCTTTTGATAATGCTGAGTCTGTCAAAAAAAAAAAAAAAAAAAAGATGCAAGAACAGCTGGCTGATAAATAAATTGCAGGTAAACTTTCTTACATAAAAACCATTTTTTGAGTCCTTCCTGATACAATAACTTCTCTGGAAAAATCTCAGGTGACATTAGTGGAACAGTTACAAATAGTGGACAAGGCAATGATTTGAGCCGTGCATGTGATAAAGTGGTTAATACAGTGCCAATGAAAATAAAGAAGTGTATAGACAAGAACACGGGTATAAAACATTGGGTTCATTGGCAGAGCTTACATTTTTCTCTTGCAGACTGAATTAAAATTCAGGAGATATTGCTTGCTTTCAGTATACTCCAGTTGTTTCCTTTGAAGTAGAGAGGAGCTTTTCCATTTATAAGTCAGTACTAGCAGACAATAGACAATCATCATCTCAGCACGCCATGGTAGCACAGATGGTAGTGTATCTGCCTCAAGTTCAAGAGGTCCCGAGTTCAAATCTTGGTTAGGGTGAGTTACCTGTATAAGGTTTTTCTGGGGTTTTCCCTTATCCTGATAGATGAATGTCAGGTAACTCTAAGTTCCATGGACCCCGAACTCATTTGAGCATCATTTCAGCCATTTCATTCATTGTGCGATATGACTTAACATTGGAGGACGTAAATGAAAAAAAAAAAAAAAAAAAAAAGACCATTTATTTTTGTTTGAGAATCTATGCAAATTTGTGGTTGTTAACTGTAATTCAAAATTGTTATAAAAGTGCACTGAAACGGATTTTCTACAATAAAAAGTACTGTAACTTTTTTAAGTTGTTTTTATAATTTTCTTTTGGTAGTACTGCAGATAAGCGGTGTACTCCACTGCTGGTTTGCTTACGTAATGTTGATACGAAATGACTTCACGTAAACAAGTTGTTGCTGACTGCGGTGCTCCGATATATGCGAAAACAGCGAAGCGCTGCCAAAACATTTTCTTTTTCTTATTATAAACTAGTGAAACTGTAATGGGAATAGTGCGTAGTAAGCTTTGTTTATGATGTTGATTATGATAATAATAAATAATCAACATTAATATTATTATTAATTATTATAGAATTGAAATTTGGGGGTGTAGTGCAAAATCAAATATGGAAAGATTACTAAAATTACAAAAGAAAGCAGTTAGAATAATGTATCATCTAAACTATAGGGATTCTTGTAGAAAACTAATTTTTACAGTATTTTCATTACATGTATATAGGGTACATGTATACTATACTATATATAATTTATGGATCGGGAAAGAATAACTTGAGAAATAGGGATATGCATAATTATAACACACACCACAACAATGATTTTTATAAACAGGGTTTTCAAATAAATAGTAGTATTAAAGATCCAGATGTAATGGCACTGATTTTATACAATAAACTGCAGAATTCTATAAAGCAAGCTATGTCAGAAAATACTTTTAAAAACGAGCTTAAGATTTACCTAATAAATAAGGATTGTACACCATTGATGAATTGTAATTCTATTGGCATTTGCATTGTAAGTTATATATATATATATATATATATATATATATATATAAATATTGTAATTGTCACTGTGAATGTCAGAAACTGCTTTGCAGTCTATTGACAGTAAATGTATTATTATTATTATTATTATTATTATTATTATTATTATTATTATTATTATTATTATTATTATTATTATTATTATTATTATTATTATTATTATTATTATTATTATTATTATTATTATTATTATTATTATTATTATTATTATTATTATTATTATTATTATTATTATTATTATTATTATTATTATTATTATTATTATTATTATTATTATTAATATTATTATTATTATTATTATTATTATTATTATTATCATTATTATCATTATTATCATTATCATTATCATCATTATTATTTATATAATAATGATAACTCTGGCAATGATCCAGTGATCTTTACGTCAGTTTAATTGGGTATTATCTGGTTTGCTTACGTAATGTTGACTATTCCAAAACTTTGTGCTAAATTCCTTTAAGTGTTTAAATAATTATGATAATAATATTAGTCATAATGATAATAATAACTCTGGCAATGATTCATTGATCTTTACGTCAGTTTATTTGCATATTACAGTATCGCTGGTTGGTTGCTTAGTGTTAGTATTTTCTGCATTAGCATGCTGTGGAAGGTGGCAATGCTCGAGCTATGACGTCAGAGCCCGGATATCCCAACGCCGCTTTTCTGCAGTATTACCTTTCTTTTAATATTTTGTTGCTATTTTCTATGTAACTTAACAGTGAGTGCTTAATATTGACGCTTTCATTTCCGAGGTCAGTTCGGCCTTCATTTCCATCATCTTCTCTAAAATCCTTTCCAATGCCTCTGGTGTCGTGTGTTGACGAGCGGTAGGCCAGCAAGAACAGTGGAACTTTGACATCCCAGTCTTGCTGATGGCTGGCCACGACCTTCCTCGTGTGTTCTTCCAAGGTCTTGATGTACCTTTCGATCATGCCATCCGACTGGGGATGTAGAGTCTTTCTAGTGCCTCCTTCAAACCCATTATTTTCGATAGTGCTGCACGGAGCGATAAGGGGTAGATAGTGCCGGGTGGATAGTGCTGGGTGAAGCTTGCTTATGCAGATAAAGCTAGCGCGGAGATAAAAGTCATGCCAAAGCAGATAAAGTTAGATAAAAAAGGAATATTCTAGTAACATCTTGATTGTCTTACAGAACATTCGATTTCCTGTTTGTTCCAGAAATATCTAGTAATATGAGTAGTGGTATATATAAGGAAGCCGGGACTCGCCAAGACAGTTGTAAACAGAGTCGTGACGAGAGTTGTAATTGAAACTGGTGTTTTGGAAGTGAACTCTTTGTTCTGGTCAACGACCTTGGAAGATTGTATTTGTGTACGTTAGGTAATTCTGCTGTAATCAGAAGTGTACCAAGTGTATCTCTACGGAAATAAAGAACGTTTTGAATTTCTGCAATTAAGACTTTTAATTCTACGAACCCACAAAGTTACAATATACAGTTATAAAGCATTTTTACTGCCAATTCTTTAGTTTTGGTTATATTTTAATTTTTTCCTCAGTTTTCGGTCAGTTTTTGTAATTTGTAGGTCATAAATGCATTTTATTTTGCAATTTTTACCAAATAATAGGTCATTAAATGCCTTGCCATCCTTATGACCTTGTTTGTTGCAGGGGTCCTGTTTACCTGAGGATGCCTGATGATGGCCTTTAAAAATATGATCATCCTTCACAGATTTAGGATTCTGATGAAATTTATTATAAAATCTACATAGAACTGTTATTTTATTTTTTATGTTATTTTTTAATTGTTATGTTATTTTCCAACAGCTGCTTAAGTGAACTGGGTATATTGCCATTTACCTTGGAATATTATTGTGTACGTTTGCGCAGTAGTAGGTATATAAGTATATACTTTCTGTTTTTGACAAAATCCATAAATCTGCATGATTTCTTATGGTGAATAAATCTCATTCTGTTTCTGAAAGAGTAGAACATAATAATGTTCTCTGCCTCATCTATAGTAAAATGAACTCTGTACAAGACCTCTGCAGGATCTCAGGAGTTCCATACCTTGCTAGATAGATATGATGAATTTTGCCAATTCTCAGGAAATGATACCATTACTGTGACTTTCAAATGGTATGATTTGTTCTTGAATGCAACCAATTGGTGCTTTACAGTGTTGTGATATCACACTCTATGTAAGAGAGGTGTGACAAGGACCAAATGAATCCATCTCTAAGAAATACTGTTGTGTTAAGGAAAGAAGTTCAGCTTTTCCAAAAATTGGTCCATGAGGAAGGTAGGGAGTAATGTTTGTAACATAACCGTAAAAACCCTATATTTGTTGCTTAAATAATTTTCATAATACAAATAAATAAAGTAACCTGATATTATAACGATGCATCACAATATAAGTAGTGTAATGAACATTGGTTGGTATGTTCATATGTATATTTGTAATTATTCAGAACTGAAAAGTAAACTATTGATAATGTGCTAAAAGGATTACTTTGAACAAGCCAAGGGATTTGTTAAATTCGAAGTAGTGCAAACAGTACACTTACTAAGAATTACATAAAAAATTAAGCTAGCTACAGTGAAGCAACAAATACTCTTCAAATATAACTATTTGTAACATTAACTTCACTTATCTTAAGCTGGGCATCCCTTATAGAATACAGCACATAAAAGAACCTCAAGTCTATAAAGAGGTCTCTGAGGAAAATTCTTGCATGCCCAATATGGAAAAGTATGCTGAAAACCACAGCAGGCAGAAAGCTTCTGTAAATAACTAAACAAAAATAAATGAGCCCTAGGACATTTAACAGAGGAATTAGTCCTCAATACACAATAGGCAATACGAGTGACATGACAGCACAATCAATCCTCCAAGGGAGGTTCCTTTATCTAAGTCACTTTAAGGAGTTCACAGTGTTCTTAAAACTGAATTTTCAGGCAGA
This sequence comes from Mantis religiosa, assembly GCA_030765055.1. Lineage (NCBI taxonomy): Eukaryota > Metazoa > Arthropoda > Insecta > Mantodea > Mantidae > Mantis > Mantis religiosa. Next base: position 138,891,458 of record CM060951.1, read on the forward strand.
GAAAAATTTATGGCTGATTTTGTTATAAATTTTTCTTAGGATCAACACCTTTTTCTATTGTAAACTTTAAGTGAAGTTCTTCAGATTAAAGTGCAGGGATTTCAAATACCTGATCATTTATGGTCTGCTTTGGTACACTGTGAAGATTTGGCATGCCAGCCTGCATATTCTCATTATATTAATCCATTGTTCAGACTTGCAAATTTTTCCTCCTAGATTTCAAGAAGGATGTCAATGTTAAAGATAGATATCTGGAATATGGGGAAGAATAAAGATTTTGATGATACAGTGTTTAAGGCCATAGTGATTGCTTTGAGCATTTTAGTAAAAGTTTCTCTTAAGAAGAAGAAGAAAAAAAAAAGAGATGCAACTCATTAATTAAATTTGTATTTATGTGCTTAAATTGTAATGTAGCACAGAAGCTTAGCAAAACCAACTATAAAAGAAGTCTAATTAAACAATAATAGGAATTTTTTTAATTCTATGGGATTTATATATCCGATTTTCATAACTTATCTTTTTATCTTATTGGCATACATATTCCAGATGTATATTTGCATTTTCAGCCTTGTGGAATGTTTAATTTATTGTTGACAGTCAAAAACATTATCCATGTGTTTGAATACTGGCAAATTGTACTTAATTTCTTTAAATTTTGTTTGAAAAATGGAATAAAGTGCAGCACAACATTCAAAATGTTAACCATGGCTTTTGGTGAATCTACCATGAGTTAGACAGGAGTTTGCAAATGGTACAAACATTTCAAAGAGGGTCTAGAGGATATTGGATGCCCTTGCTCATCAATTACTGGCAATAATGCAGAAGAAATTACGAAAATCGCTCTGGAAAATTGCTTGATCACCATCAGAGAGGTTGATTAAAATTGTGGCAAAACAACTCATGGAAATCACATCTTGATAATGCTCCCATTCACATCCAATGCTTGTTCATGATTTTTTGGCAAGAAACAAAACCGTTATGTTGCTTCAGCTGCCATATTCTCCTGACATGGCAACCTATGACTTATTTCTACTCCCAAAGCTGAGGAAGGCCATAAAAGGACATCATTTGGCCACCAGCGATGGAATAAAAACAAAATCCCCAAAGGAGCTGAACACCATAACAAAAAGTGTATTACCAAAGTGCTTCTAAAATTAGAAAGAGCATTGGCACAAGTCTATTATCTGAGAGCAACTTCTATGAAAGGAATGAAGTTGATGATAAATAAATAAAGATTCTTTAAGAAAAAAGAAAATTCCATTTATATTTTGATCACACCTCATATTTACGGGAATTATTTTGCTTGTGTTTCTACCCTCTATTACTTATATAGGAGTTTCCCATGTATATAGTTAATTTCTGTTTACATTCTGTACAGAAGCAGAATTATGTTTACATTGGTCTGTTAAAAAGAATAGAAAATTCCTTTTAAAGCCCCTTATTCTCAGGGCCTTATTATGAAATAAATATTATGCTTAATAGCACTTTGTTGTGTAAATATAGATTCAGTGTTAATAACAATAGATCTATAGATTGGCAATTCAAAGTCCGTGACCTGAAATTTTTTTCTAAATGTTGATCATATTTTAAAAGAAAAAATGTTAAAAGTTGTGCTTTTTTCACCCTTTTGTTGATTTGATTTTGTAAGCCTCTCTAAATATTCAATAATGTTTTCAGGAATGAAGCAGAAGCTCTTAAGAAAACTTCCTCTCTCAGAATCAAGAATTCATACAATTTCTTCAAATAGCCTTCTGTACAACAATGCAAGAAAACCTAGCAGCGGATTGAAATTAGCTGCAGATTACCTGCCTGGAATTTTCCACTGCCCTAACTGTGGAAAAGTATATCGCTGGCTAAGGAATTTGAAAAGTCATATGCGTCAGGAATGTGGGAAAGAACCACATCTTCAGTGTCCATACTGTCCACATCGAAGCAAAATTAAAGGAAATCTCAAAAAGCACATAGCACTGAAGCATAAAGTTGCATTAATTTTATAAGAGAAGTGCTCATTATACTGTCTGCCCATAGACTGTCAACACTTTTTCCTAAATATTATAAATGTAATAATTGCTAAAATATGTATATATGTGGAAAATAAAATCTGATTTTAAAATTTACTGTATGATCCACATTATTAGGATGTAAATTCAAAGAGTAATATGTTCATACCAATTTGTTACTAATGAGCAAATGAGATCATAAGCAAACACCAAAGACTAAATTACAACTTTTCAAGGAACCACCTTATTTCTTCGTGCATGTGCTTGTTACTAAAGTTAAGCTTAAAAAGTGGCAGCACGGATATTAAAGAATCCTTCTGTATTTTATGGAAAATAAAGAGACTTTATAGTGGACTATGTGAACATTATTACTGTGATCTTTTAAACTTGCAGCATTAAAAAATAATATTTTAAGTCATAAAAACAATTAAATTGGTTTTTGTGTGTTAATGGCAGGGTTTGTGTCCTATATATAAATTAGGTATTTCCAAGGAAAAAATATGTTTTCATAGGGTGAACCCTTAGTCAGGTTATCAGCATTTCATTGTTGTTGTAGCTATTTTTAAATGTCCGCATTTATTTTTTAAGATCTAGAGACAGTAACAAATGATTAATGATGGCAGTCATGAACTCAGAATACTTTTCAAGCAGAGTACTTCAAAAGAACTTACCCAGAGACCTTATCTCTGCCAGAAATTGAAATTGGATCAGCATTTTCGAAGACAAAAGTGAATTGGATAGGAAATTGTGTTAATTTTTGGGAGAATTTCCAATAAAATAAGGTATTTTATAGTACTAGTATAATAAAATGCATGAATTTTGTTATTCTAACCATCTTTATTATAAATTCAGTATTATCAGAAGTCTCTTTAGCCATAAGGGATCCAGATGTCCAAATCAGTCAATGGCTGCTGAGAATTTAGGCAAGAGCCTATGAAAATATGTTTATATATAGTAAATATGTTTAATTAAGATTTTTTTTTCAGAGAAAATGTATTTACACATTGACAAAAAAAAAAAGTATTAGGTTTTGGACAGGTGGAGTCAGATTGAAAAATTCAATGCCGTAGCTGGGATTTGAACACGTTTCACACATTTGGGAGAACCTTGTTCAAATTTTGGATATGGCATTGAATTTTTCAGTCACTCCACCTGCCAAAAGTTTGGCTTACACACAGCTGGTGTGAAAGAACAATTTAATTTCAACTATTAGGTTGCCAAGGCAACAGTTTTGGATTATATGTATGTTGTCACATAACTAATGAAAATATATTATAAATATAACTATAATAAAGGAAACAGTGCATTAAGTTATTTTGAAATCTAACACAGTAGTTTGCTGGATAAGGAGCTTTGGAATATTGAAGCAGGTACACAATCCACTTTCTCTAGAAGAAACATATATAATTTTTAGTACAAGTGCACAGAAATCAGGTTTGAATTAATGAGCTTGTTAAATAAATCTGGAAATGTGTGTTTGGAGGAATTTTGTAACAGTGACGTCAAAATTAATATAAAAATTATTTGTGGTTGGTTTATTGACACTCGTCACTTACTTTTTCATATATTTATGAGAGATTAATTTCAAAGGCCCTGGCCTCCATTTTCAATCTCATAAATATATGAAAAAGTAAGTGACGAGTGTCAATAAACCAACCACAAATAATTTTTATATTAAATCTGGAAATATTGAGATTTCTTAAGAGTAGATAGCAAATGCTGCTGATACTGCTAGCATTCATACTGTAATAGATCAAGTTATAACGTCTCTCTTTCAAAATTCACCAACATTCTTATTGGTGTTATACTATTATTAAAATAAATTGTGGCTTTAACAAGATCTACATTTTTTGTATATTAAGATTCTGTTTATCTTTTAGGATTTACATAAAAGCCATTCAGAATGAAGGGGTCTTCTGCTATTTGCAGAAAATTCAATGTATATATTTTATTTGTAATATAAAAGCATTAATCATATAGTATTTTAACCAAAACCATTACAGACATTTTTGAGAAAACAGAAAGTAACAATCATTTCTCCATGTAAAGAGTAATTTCAGGAGGGAGGAATTTTCGTGAAAAGTTTGTGTCACAACCTTGGAAGATGCTGAACTTAACAGCTAATTTAGTGTTTAATGAATGTGTGTGTGTGTGTGTGTGTGTGTGTGTGTGTGTGTGTGTGTGTGTGTGTGTGTGTGTGTGTGTGTGTGTGTGTGTGTGTGTGTGTGTGTGTGTGTGCGTGTGCGTGTGCGTGTGCGTGTGCGTGTGCGTGTGCGTGTGCGTGTGCGTGTGCGTGTGCGTGTGCGTGTGCGTGTGCGTGTGCGTGTGCGTGTGCGTGTGCGTGTGCGTGTGCGTGTGCGTGTGCGTGTGCGTGTGCGTGTGCGTGTGCGTGTGCGTGTGCGTGTGCGTGTGCGTGTGCGTGTGCGTGTGCGTGTGCGTGTGCGTGTGCGTGTGCGTGTGCGTGTGCGTGTGCGTGTGCGTGTGCGTGTGCGTGTGCGTGTGCGTGTGCGTGTGCGTGTGCGTGTGCGTGTGCGTGTGCGTGTGCGTGTGCGTGTGCGTGTGCATGGGTGCATGGGTGCATGCGTGCGTGTGCGTGTGTTGCACGTGTGCGTGTGTGTGTGCCAAATTTGACCATTTTTTTAAACATTTCTTTTTGAGGAAGGAGAATTCAGAGAATCTCAAAACAGGTACCTCCAATGAAATCTCAGCTTCAAATTTTGGGTAAAATGCAGTGCTTCTACTTAATAGCCAAGAGGTAGAGAGAGTACATCAACAGGGAATCAAATCAAGAAGAAGGCTTAGAAAAATAAAAATATATAGGCAATTATGACCTTCAAATAATTCAGAATTTAATTGCATACTTGTATCATTGCATAATTGTATCATTTAGAAGAATTAACATAGGAAGAAGTTACAGAAGATGAAAATTGCTTGAACATTTCTTTTGTTGGTGATATGGTCTGCAGCTGGGTTCATATTAGCGCTGACAGTGTGTGATAATTTCATCCCTTAAGAATAGTTTTATATGCCAGTAAATCTACAGACATGGAGATGTCACTTTTAGACATTAGTTTTGGCAGGTTTGAACCTCTAACCTTGGGATTAGTAGCCAGCACAAACACACACAAACAAACAAACACACACACACACACACACACACACACACACACACACACACACACACACACACACACACACACACACACACACACACACACACACACCACACCCACACCCACACCCACACCCACACCCACACCCACACCCACACCCACACCCACACATTTAATGGATGGGTTTTATGCTGATCTTCAGATTTTAATCTTATAATTAAATCAATGAGGTATGCATATTATAACCAGATTTTCTATTCGTTGCAGATAGGATGCACATTGACTGTTTCAAAGAACCAGGTCGGGAAGCCAGGTATAACAGGGTTACTTCGTTGGAGTTTGAATTGTTTCTTGATGATTGTGTTTGATTAAATAAGAATCATGAGATCTCTCATTTTCAGGTGTGGTTTCGAGTAGAATAAATAAAGTTTTAGATAAGTCCAATTTCTTAATATATAATTTAATTGTATAATCTGGATTACATTTTACTCGAACTTTCTTTCCTAGTCAATCATTGCAGGTTACCTCCAGCATATCAATAAAACCTTACTTCCTTAATAAATAGTTTCCGTTAATTACATAAAATTCCTCACTCCTGTATGTCCACTCATCACTATCAAGATTACAGAATATCTCTGTTTTGAAGATTATTGATTTTCTGTCACTAAACTTTTATATTCACCGCAACATTTTTATCCTCATGAAACAAGATTATTGATTTTCTGCTTCCCCTAGCAACCGTTCATCATTTTTTTTATATTGCCATTACTGGCCCACTAATAGTCAGATCAGAAAGCAAAATTCATTTTCAGTTCAAACAAAAACTACCGTTACAAATGCCCCTCTTCAAAATATATGGAAAATAACTAAATAAACTCATTAACAATATATTTCCATATATTTCGAAGAATGCCCCAAATTTAACAATTTTGTTTACAACAATAATACATAACACAAATATATATATATATATATATATATATATATATATATATATATATAATAAATAAACATTGAATGAAATATAACAATAAATGAACATTTAACAACTTGGCATTAATATACCACATTTTTTTAAATATATATCTTTGTTTTCATGTGGGGGTGTGCCCCGCCCCAAATTTTGCATTAAAGTATTTTTATAATTACCATTTTTAAATTATTGACAATGAACAAAACATAATATTACAATATAAAGAATATTTTTTTAACATAACAATTTGTAAACGAGTATAAAATTAAAATGAAATAACTGAAATAAAATAAATTATTGACAATTAATTAAATTGTGTTTTACAATTAAATATTCACGACTTGAACGTGAAAGGTTTATACTTGTGTTCTAACCTTAAATATGCATATTCCATTTGCCTATTCATTTATGGAGATGGGGTTTTCACAATATATTCATAAAATTAGTGTATCATGTGTCGTGTTAAAGTGTTACATTACCGTGTGTATTGTGTAAGTCATGACAGGATACCTGAAGGTCTTGAAGTTCCCTCGTTGACTCTAGGTATTGAAGATCGTCTCAGTGGCTTCAAAAACATCAGGTGGAAGATACCATACAGACTTCCATCCGTCCTCTTGAGCTCAAATGTATGGTCCCCGACTTGTTGGATACCACAAATGGTCCATCAAAGAGTAAGGCTAACTTTGCTGTCCTTTTTTTCTTGGCACTTGACAGATGGTGCTGTCGAACTAGTACCTCTTCACCGATGATGGTCATCCATTGTTTATTCGTCCTCTTGGTCCTCTTCTTCTTCTTCCTTTCTGCTGCGACGAATATCCTTTAAAAGGCCAACTCTGCCTTCTCTTCTGGGGTTAGCTGTTTTCCCTTCGGGATGGGCGGCAGAATCTGCCTGAATAGGGATGATGTTTCTTCTTCGAGCATGAACTCTGCTGGGGTGAATCCTGTCGTAGAATCCTTAGTAATGTTGATCTGATCTTCAATCCGTTGGCAGTATCTAACCCAACTTTTGTGGTTGGAGTGACACTGTGCTGTCCAGCTGGTAACTCACCATAGGAGTCGATAGTTACCAGGGCATTTTTCTTATCCCTTATAATAGCCTGAGGTTCAACATCATATTTTACATTCAATGGCTTAGCTTTTTGGCACAGAAGGCAGGTCGAAATGATTTGCCTGACCTTTCTGTATAAGTGTTTGACATATAAACACTCTTGAATAGCAGTTGCTGTTTTGGCAATGCCGACATGCATAAGCGAAGTATGGAAGTGGTGTTTCCACTTCCATGCTCTTAGGGATAATTGCTTTCCACTTTAAGTAATCCCTGCCATGTAATTTATACAAGATGTTATTATGTTTTCCTATGCTTCCTGTAGTGCTACTGTTAATCTCAGGTGCTGTATTAAATAAATGTGATAAATGAATGTCTTCCCTCTGAAGATTTCCCAAATTTCTAAGTTTCTTTGCGAAAGAAGGTGTTATTGTGAGGTTAAGTGCCATTAGTTTAATTTCATGTGTAGGAGCTGCTATCGTTTCCGGTAAGGAGTGTTTGCACGGAGGCGTGAAAGTGCATCAGCGAAAACATTGTCTGATCCTGCAATATGTTTAATTTCTATGTAATGAGATGTGATTTCATGAATGTGTCATGAAATCTTTGAACTTGTGAGTTTGCACTTATGAATAAAGGACAAACTGATGTGGTCTGTGTACAATATTATCTTGCAATTGAATACATAATCCTTGAATTTAGATAAAGCGTAGAAAATACATGCTATTTCAAGTTCTGTGACACATGCATTGGACTCTGTTTTTGTCAGACTTTGTGAAGCTGTAGCTATTACATGATTTTCTCCGTCCCAAACTTAGCATAAGACGGTTCCAAATGAAGTTACAGAAGCATCTGTAAATATGTGGTATGGTAAATCTAGGTTAGGGCACTCTAGTAGAATGGATTCTTTGAATAAAGCTTTGCTTCATTCAAACGCCACCTGGTGGCACTCTTCCCACTTCCATTTTACTTCTTTCTTTAGAAGTTCTCTCAACGGAGAATAACTAAAGATGAATTTCGACTGGCAATTGAGTATGCCTAGATATCTTCGAAGTTGTTTCTGGTTCTTGGGAGGTGGGATATCCTCAATAGCTTTTACATGTTCTGGGTTAGGTTTTATGCCGTCAGACAAAATGACATAAGCTAAAAAATTTGCTTCTTTGACGAAGGATCTGGATTTTCCAAAATTTATGGTCATGCCGCTCTCATGGATTTTTTATAGGATGCAGTCCAAATGTTGTAGATGTGCTTCTAAATCTGTATCATAAATCAAGAAGTCATCTACATAATTTACAGCGGATTCTCTCATCTCCTTACTGAAAATTTCATGTAAAGCACAGAGTAGTGCTCCAGAACTAGTATTCAGTCCAAAACCGCAACTCTTAAAATGGTATACCTACACGATTCTCGTGTCTAAAACCTGTATATGGACGTACTGCTGGGTCCAAAGCAATTTGAAGAAATGATTTGTTGAGGTCGATTACACTGAAGTACTTTGATTTACTCATTCGGGCCAAAATTGAATTGACGCTAGGTGCGCAAAAGTAGTCCGGCAGTGTATATGAATTTAAGTATCTTGCATCAAGCCTCATTCGTACTTTTTGATTACTGGTAACCTAGCACAAAGCGCTGACATGAATAGATGTTGACAATTCTATTATGTCATCCTTTAACAGTTCCTGGATTAATTCGTCTGCTTGTTTACAAATTGCATTTGATATGGGGCGACATTTGTGTGAAAATGTTGGTAAATCCCTCACTACAAAAGTGTGAACATACTAGTTGCACAATCCTATCCTCTTAGAAAATACTGGCTTGTGTTTCCTATGGATATTAGATAGTTTCTGTTTTTGCACTTTACTTAGTTTAAAAGTTTCCTCAAGCTTAGCTTGGATAGATGTTTCAAAGTTGTCTGGTGTATTGGTGTCTATGCACCTATCTTGTGCACTGATAAATCATTTAATTCATGTTCTTCAGACTGATTACAGCTGAAACAAGGCATTGTGTGACAAATATTAACTTCCATCTCCTCCTGGTCACATAAATATGGTGCAAAGTTTGTTAACTCTAACCCAACTTTGATTAAATAATAATCATCATTAATCGTAATGTGCTCTACGAAAAATTTATCATCTTCTGAATCTCTCTCCTCTTGCGTTCTCTCGTCAAGGGAGGAACTGTCTACCTCTAGCATGGGTAGCACAAAATAAATATTATTGTCTTTTATAGACAAAGTGTGCCTTACGAAATCTAAGATGCAAGACCATGAAATCAGTAAATCGGTACCTGTGATGATGTTAGTTACCAGTTTTGGTACAACTAGAGCGATAAAATCTAGCTCATATCCGTCTAATGTGAGCTATAACATCACTTAAAAACGGATTCTTTCCTTTTTCTTGCCAATTGCAGTAGTGCAAGAAACCCCGGTACATATATAAGCCTGCTGTTTACTTTTAGTGCAGTGAAAAGTTCTTCATTAATGACAGTCATGATACAACCACCATCAACCATAGCGTCGTACTCATTTTCCCATATATTTTTCCTCACAAAAGGTGGATTTCTTATGTCTGTCATGTGCTTGTGTGGGTTATCATTAGCTTCTCTGTTAGCAAGTAAAGCTGCCAGGGAACTCCTATTTACTGTATTATGTGCCACCCAGATGGTAACCGGAGTTTCAATACCATCTTGAGTTAGTGGTTGTTGGTAGGTGCGTCATTTGTGGTTTTTTCATTAGGTGTCACTGGTGTGTGTTGGCTAGTCTGCTCTCTTGAAAAACTTGGTTCAGGTAGCCTTCCTATTTCGCTTCCTGTATCCAGCCACCCACTATTTACATTTTGCCTGTTATAGGGGTGAGAGTAGTTTATATGTCTCCTCCCTCTATAAACATCTCGGAAATTTAAGTTGTTGATCTGATGCGATCTCCCAAAGTTATTTCTATTTCCATTATTTGGACCATTCCTGTTAGAGTTGGTATTACTACGGCCGGAAGTTTGTTGGCCGTTACCCCTCCTTAGTTGCGATGTGTGGGGAGAGCTCCTTTGGTCTTTAGATTGCGTGCCCCTCTCCCCGCGTATGTAAATGCTCTTGCCTTTGGCTACCACGTAGAGAATTGAGGTTATGTTCACGCCGTGGCATTCTATCTTATCTGTGTACGTTCTGGTGTTGGCAGTTGTGACCATTACGCTCCCTGTTTTCCCTGTTATTATTTCCTGTGCCTCAAATTCACTTAATAAGCTCAGAACATCTCCTATGTGGACCGGACGAGCAACTATTAAGTTGTTTCGGATATGTTCTGGGAACTGGCGAATGACAGCAGTCATTATTACCTGTTCATTCATACATGGTTCTATCATCCTCACTTTAGCTGTGAGCATCATACAGTATTCCGTCAAGCTCTTATGAATATCAGGATTAAATCTCCCTGTGGCCAATTCCACCTGGATAAGGTTCTGTTTTGCCGGGCTCCAGTATCTGGCCAAAAAACTAGTCCTGAATGTGGTGTAGTCCTCTAAGTTAACTCCAGTGGACTTAAACCATCTAAGGGCGTAACCTTCAATGTGTCTTTAAGTGTTAGCATTCTTATTTCGGATGGGATTTTCTTTATCCGAAAATAATTCTCAAGTTCACGAAGGAAATTTTTCGCGCTATCGCCAGCCTCTTCGGCAAAAGATGGAATCTTAATTTCGTTTAGGATGCAACTCCAGTATTGGCATGCTAGTGTTGAGGTTAGATTTTCTTCCCCCTGCGTGATTGGGTCGAAATCTAGGTTACCCTGATCGTGACAGTGTTTTATATATATATATATTGTGACTTTGTGGGTTCGTGAAATGAAAAGTCCAATTTCACCGCTCAAAACTGTTCTTTATTTCCACCGACTTACAGTTAAACACTTGCCAATTACGCAGAATTGCGTACTGCACACAATTACAATTCACCAGTTCGTCCGTTACAATTTCACTTGTACTCGCGATTACATCAACTCCGATACTCATACACAGTTACGTACAGTCTTCCGTTGCACAATCTTTTCGTTCATTAACACGTCACTGACTAACACTGCCTTCTTACACCAAGAACTGTCCTCACTCACACTAAACTTCCGACTAGCTGCAGCCCTTTTTATAGGCATCTCGCCGTCTTCTCGGCTTTTCTTGTTCCCAGGCGAAGATTCCAGTAGATGAAAGATCCCGTAATTTCCAGAACAGGTGGAAGAGAAACAGACCGCACAATCATGTTTCTTTCCCCCAGCCATCCCTGTCACCACTATAAGACGGACGAGGGGGAGGCGTGGCTAACACGGACCTCCCCTGTCTTCCGCTCTCAGCTGCTTCCATAGGGTGTTCCAAAGCCCGGGTGACACTATATATATATATATATATAGATGTGTGTGTGTGTGTGTGTGTGTGCGTGCGTGCGTGCGCGCGCGCATGCGTGTCTGCGTGTATGTGTTTTTTTTTTTAAACCTGGCATGCTCCATTCCATAGGAATACTACATGCCTTCTTTTATTTACATTATATACAAATTTTACAATGATTTTACATATCTTGTGTACGTGTGTGTGCGTGTGTGGGTGTGGGCGTGCGTGTGCGTGTGCTAACATTGTCATAATTCTGATCACAAACATGTACAGTTTCTGATCTCGCCGGAATTGCGAAGACCACACATGTCAAATCATTGACTTTCTTTTTCTTTAAGTAGATTTGTATGCAAATTTTCTATTCTTTATTGTAAATTAAACTGGTTTTCCACTACACTGTTTATTTGTGTGGTTTGGTTTCACATTTCAGATGAAATATTGTTTACACTTGCACTATTGTCCAGATTTAAGTTAGCAATTTGGTTTTCTAACATTGAGTTAACATTTGTGTGTAAATTTCTTATTTCTTGGCTAACTAGTTCCCTTAGTTCATTAGATTGGCTATTCTGTACAAATTCTAACCTCTCTTGTTCTCTTAGGTTAGTTATATCTTTCTCTTGTGAGCCTAATTGACTTTGCACGGCTTCGATGGATTGAGAGTATTCAATTCTCAATGCCTCGAGTTTGCTTGCATTATCGTCAGAAAACCTAACTTGTTCCTCTGTTAAATCTTGTATGTTCCTACGAATAGAATTTGTTTCCGTAGAAAAGTTTTCCTGTATAGTTTCTATTCTATTACCTAGCTGCTCTTCCGTACTAGTAATCTGGTTTCTAATTGTGCTTAGTTCCAGATCAAATTTGTTTCTAAGCGTTGCACTCACATTATATATCTTAGCATCTAATTTGCTGCTAAGTTCAGCATTCTGGCTCTCTATTTTCTTATTTACATCTCCTAGCTTGCTACTGAGTTCTGCATTCTGATTTTCTATCTTACTGCTCAGATCTGCCATCATCTTCACTATCTGGCCTAAAGTACTTACATCTAGTGATTCGCTAACATTTCCCTCACCCTGTGCAAGCGGGTTTGCTTTAGTCACCTGTTCACTAAATTGCTGGCGATGGATGATCCATCCTTTCTGGCAGTTTACATCCGCTTCGGAGTCTCATATATTAAAGTATTTTAACTTACAGTTGGTCATCTTGCTTCTCTAACAATGTGTAGATAGTAGTAGGAAGTTTCTGTTGACCGTCCCTTCGGAGGATGTTCCAGGAACGATGTCCTCTGCTATTGTCAGGATCACGTGCAGCGGTACCCCCTCTTGCTCTTTAGCAGCGACCAGGTTGATTGCTTCCGCTCACGACCCGTCCTTCCTCGTGGGTCTGGCTGCAACCTTGTGGTGACCACGTGCTGTAAGCTCTCAAAATGTGTAAATAAACTTGCCACCAATTCGAAACCCTAAAGTTGGGATGCCATTTTGTAACCAGATTTTCTATTCGTAGCAGAAAGGATGCACGTTGACTGTTTTGAAGACCCAGGTCGGGAAGCCAGATATAATTATAGATTAGTCACTACTGGGAATGTTCTCAATCAAGACGGCGCTAGAAGAAAGACGAACTCTCTAGAAATCCGTCTCCTTCCTCCCACCATTTTGGCAAGCTTTTATCTCTGCACTGCTCAGCCCATCTCTTTGAACTCGTTGTCCATGCCGCCTTGAATCAACAATGTGTTCGCGATAATACTGTGTTCCTCACTTCAACATCTTTTTTATAAATATGAAATGGTTAATGGTGTGATAATGGCTGTGCTAGGAATGTCTGATAGTGCAATGGATTAAATCTTTTGAGTATTCTTTTCGAATGCTTAGTATTGTGACAAAAATGACAAAATGAAGTTCACCTTATCTCACTTTATTTGTCACTAAGATCATTAGCCCAATGCTAACGATCACTTTCTCTTTTTACAAATATACAAAGTAAACAGATCGGTCTAATGTTCCATTATGTCTCTGTTGCACATACCAACTCATGCTGCTGAACATTTCCCTTTTACACTGCTCTACTTACTGACTCTGACATAACTACTGCAATACTCACTGGTCAACTCACAACTAGTAACTGCTCTGTAGACTCATAACGGATCTGGAACATATTGCACTCCTTGCAGACTGACTCACAACTCTGGACCATACTAAACTGCTTGCAAACTGACTCTGAAATCATGACTCTCTCTGAACATTCAACTGACTGTGAATTGCTCAAGATTAGCTTTTGCAGTTATTTTATATGCTGAGGGTTATGCAAGAAATGTTCTAGAAGCCAACATCTCTCGAATTCCACAAATCAAATGGCCTCAATTCTGCATGGTAACAATGCAGCTTACACTTCCGGCTTCATGACTTCAGCTAGTGGCTGTCCTTAAACATTGTGATTTTTGCTTCTCTCACCGGCAAACAACAAAGATAGTGAAATGGCTGACTTAATTTCTTCATGACAGGCACCTACCTTCATTGTGACAGCATTAAAATTGGCCAAGTTGGACACGGTCACAAATTTTATTAACCTTCAATGTCTGTAATTGCTGCAGGGACAAAATTCTCCCTTTTTTGTGTACAAGTGATCTCACTTGATAGACTGCTACAGTGCTGAAAATACCTTTAACTACCATTTGGAGGAACTCCTTTACTGCATTGTACTTTTCTGTAAATAAAGTAAACAATGGGCTTTCGCACTTGTCCATTAGCTGGTATCCTGCAATGTTAATCATTATTTTGAAATGGTAAAGGAAACTGCTCCTGTAATGTTACCTTTGCCAATTGCCATGAGAACTTACTATTAAATGCTAGATTGAGGGCCATAATAATATTTCCATAAGCCAATATGGTGGTGCCATTTCATATTTTAACGTGAATCCCTTCAATACAGTTTTACAGAAAATTCAAAGGGGTAGCTCCAGTGTCAACTAAATAAGTTCACTTGATATTTGAGTTTGATTTAAGAGTCACTATGTTTACACTCAAACTTCACTTACTTGTTGTTGTATAATTGAAACGTTTTCAAGATCATTCGATCTCATCCTTGAGGAAGTGAAGTTTGAGTGTAAACATAGTGACTCTTAAATCAAACTCAAATATGAAGAATACTTCACTGTTAATAATGCTTCTGCTTTTAATATTTATAAGTTCACTTGAGTTTGTCGGTGTGTGGAGCTTGCCAATGGAACCCTCCTCTTCTATGAATGAACTTGGTTTTCTGATGGCTTAGCCAGCTTCCATCTACATGCCTACCTATTCTTAATTGCTTTATCTTGTAATAATTCATAGTAGTAAAATGGATTGTTTTTAATGGGAATAAATGCTAAACTTCACTTCAAGGTATTATGCCAATATCGGAACAATTACCCAATGACTGCATATCCTACCACTGCTCACACTGAGCATCATGAACAGAATGCAGTTCTGGAGGGTGAGGCATGGTGGTTAGTGTGCTGAGTCCCTTCCAACTGATAAATACAGTCTTCACAACCAGGAACCTCACTTTTCCATCAAGTAGCTCCTCAAGGCTCCTCCCAGGAACCTCAAGAGACTAAGTGCACTCCAGACCAGGTCTCCCTTTGGAAGAAAATCCCTTTGCTGTTACTGTGAATTGAACCAATGTGGTATCACTTCATTAAGGAGACCACCTTTTTAATAGTAATAACCCTCACGAATGCATAGGATCCAAAGAAAGGGTCTCCCCTGAAAAGTGGGGGCCAAACATGATTCATTGATAGCTCCTGGTTGAGGGGCAGTTTGGACAGATTGATGTCTGGGCTCTAGAACTGCTTTCCTATCCCTTGCAAAATTATGCTACTGTTTTTCAAGCTGAGGTATTTGCAATCCTAGGCCATGCACTACATAAGTACATCAAACAAGAGGAAGTGAATATCTTAAAATTAAATTAATTAGGAGTCGATTAATGACACAAAACAACACTTACTTTTAAATTTTCCCGGAACCGGTTTCTGAGGCCTTCCCTCTATCTTCAGCCGGACATCGACTTGTTCTCATTGGTGTAGCTGGCAATATTTTGTCATCGGTCTCCTCTGGTGGCGGTTCGAGGAGCTTGCTGAACAAATCTTTCTGGCGGATGTCGAAATTGAATACTTTGTTCCTATTTTTTGAAATAAAGATTTGTTCCCATGTGGACAGTTCTTCTTTTCCTGTTGTATGTTTTAGTAATTTTGGTTCTGGATTTATGTTGTGGTTTTTTTCCAAAAAATGCGTGGCAACTGCTGATTTTTCTAATTGTTTGTATTTTATGTTCCTAAAGTGTTCCTTTGCTCTTGTTTCTAAATTTCTTTTGGTTTTTCCAATATAAATTTGACTACAGTCACAGCATTCAATATGATCTATACCAGATTTTTTGTTAGATGGAATGGCATCTTTGATGTTTGAGCAAATTAGGTTTTTTAAGGAGTAATGATTCACTGGAGCTAGTTGAATGTTTTGTTTTTTGAAGACTTTTTTGAATTTATCAAAGGCCCATGGATGGTGAGTGAATTTTTTGAAGATCATTTTAGTTTCTGTAGCTGAGAGGGTTGTGGTTTCCTTTATTAGTTTCTTCTTTTTTGCTAAGTTCACTTTTTTGTCTACTAGTGATTTGGGAAAGTCATTTTTCTGTGCTATTTCAATAATTTTGTTGTATTCTATTTTGTGTTCTTCTGCTGTGAGAGGGATGTTGACCAGTCTGTGTGCTAAACTATTAAAGATTGCCTGTTTGTGGGATCTTGGATTGTAGCCATTAGCTTTTATGTAGTTGTCTGTCTGTGTTGGTTTTCTGTAAATGCCAAAGTTTATTCTATTTTTATTTCTGATTATTTTTAGATCTAAAAATGGTAAATACTCATCTTTTTCAACTTCTACAGTGAACTTGATGCTTTTTTCTTGAATATTTAAAAGTTTTAGTGCATCACTGATGTGTTTTTTTGGCACTATGGCAAATATGTCATCTACATATCTTTGCCAGAGTTTGAACATCCATGGGAAACCTTTAGTGATCCTTATTTCTAGTGCACTCATGTACAGATCGGCCAGGAAGGGTGATAAGGGGTTGCCCATTGCTAAACCAGAAGTTTGATGGAAATATTTTGTTTGAAACTGGAAGAAATTCTGTTCTATGCATAATTTGGTAAGTTCGATGTAATCTGAAATTTCAAGTGATGACATTCCAAGTGATTTGAGCCATTTTTCTATCAATGTTGGGAGTTGTTTAACTGGTATGCTGAAATTACACTGCCACAAAAAGGAAAGGCAGAAAACTGAAACCACCTTGATTGTGTGTATGCCTTTTTTGCATCACTCCAACTTTCAAGTAATGAATCTATTAATAACTTAACCCTCTGTTATAATGAATGGGCTAACAATATTAAAACTTTTTTGTATAGGTTTGTAAACTATTCAAGCAAGGTGAAAAAATGCCATCTCAATTAACAAAAAGGTCTTACTGTTAGCAAATGCTTTATTCCTGAGAATTTTTAATCTAAAAGCCACACGCTGCTGGTTACTTTTGTGGTAATCCTTAATTTCAATCACTGCTAATATTTAATGAGTTCTGAATTCATAGCATAATAGACAGTATGACCTATTTTACTCCAAAAAGAAATGCAATTTCAAATATAATTTTACCAACAAAAGGCTTTGGAATATATAGGTACTTATATATACCAACAGATATTTAAAAATAGTGCAATAATAATGTACTTCAGTTTAATCAATAAATAAGATTTATCTCACTTTCAAGCTGTATTTCTTATAGTTCTTTAACTAAGCATTTAATCCTGTATGCAACAGTTAATAACCACTATTGTGAATTTTAACAATCCAATGTGGTAGGCAAGTAAAAAGCTGATTTTAGCAAATTCATACCACAACTATTGTTACTGAAACCATATTTCTGCATTTGCAGTTGATGGGAGCAACTATATGTTCAGGAATGAAATTCCACCAGAAGAAATATATGATTGGTTGCAACCTACAAATCCTGATATTTACCAGTGTAATGGTTGTGGGAAGGTGTATCGCTGGCGCAAAAATCTGCTCCGTCATCAAAAACAAGAATGTGGCAAAGAACCAACTATGCAGTGCCCCTATTGCCCACATAAAACAAAACTTAAAGCTAATTTGAAAAAGCATATTATTTCAAAGCATAAGCCTTTAATTTTGCAATAATATTATTTGAAGCTTTAAATTATCTGCTGCTCTTTTAGTATATTTCATATTTCTGTTTGTGTACTCATTTTAAAGTGGAATCACAAATAATGCATATTTATTACTTGTGTAATTATATATATATATATATATATATATATATATATATATATATATATATATAAGAAAAGTGTAGCTACAAAGTGTCCCAAATTAATGTATGCACATTGTGAAACATTGTTTATCAGCAACGAAATGAAACAGAAATATAATTTATGTTACGTTCTGTTCCTCAAACTTCCTTAAGCTCTTATGTGTCCACTATGTTCACCTTTGCTATAATACACTTCCAACAAAGTAGTTGAACAGCATAACATACATCTGGATTGTTGCTTATGAAATCTCATTGATGGCATGTTCAGTTTAATCTCTCATTTCCTCCAATGTTTGTGATTTTGTGGTGCACTCATGTTTTTAAAATTCCCAAAAGTTAGAGCTCTAGAGACCAAACAGGATGGCTCAGGCAGTTTCATTTGTGGCCCACATTCGGGAGGCCTGGGTTCAATTCCCGTGGCCGACCTACCTGAACCATAGGTTTTTTCGAGGGTTTTCCTGGGTCACCAGGTGACTGCTGGGTAGCATAATTATATCTCCCGAATTTCCTGTCCCTCCATTTCGTCTCCATTATCATTTCATTTCATCTCTCATCTGGGATCTCTTTCAGGGTAGATGTGTCGGCAGGTGTCTCGGCACCTTGGGTCGCTGCCCTCTGTCTTCTCTTGCCTCATCCTTCCTCCCGGGGATACCCCACTTGGGGCTTAGGTACAATAAACCACAGGTTTTGGTGCTGGATCCCCTCCATAGTAATCCTAATTCTAATCCTAGAGATCCAGAGGACGAATTGGAAGAATGAGATGATAACTTCACAGCAGTTCACCTTCCTCATATCCATCTCTGAGAAATGTGCGACAGAGAGAATTTCTCACAACGTGAAAGTGAGGTGAAGCTCTATCATTTTCATTCTCAAAGAGATCATTAAGACATAGAAATTATGATTTCCAACTTTTGCAGATAACTATGACCCATGACAGTCTCTTCAAAGAAGTAGGTCCCAATTACTCCTCTGGAAGACAGACCACACCATACCATTATTCCTGCAAAATTGACAGCATTTTCTTCAAAGATCTGTGGATTTTCTTTAGTCCAATCACACAATTATATTAACTAATTGTGCCAGTTAATTTGAATGTGACCAAACACTTAAGCCTTGAAAATTTTCCCTTTCATCACACTTGTTTAGCAATCACTCCATAATTATGTTGCCTATCTGGCTCCTTCATATATTCCGTGGACACATCTTAAAATGTAAAACTTTCACTTTAGAAGCTGTAGAATTCAATGAATGCTGGATTTTGTGATATCAAACTCACGAGAACATTGCCTCACTTACTTCTTTGGGAATCGATCACCCATAAGCGCTCCCTTGTCAGTGGAACTTCTTCTTCTGCACTGACCCATCGACTTCATACTTGTCTTGAATTCTTGCTACTGTACCTACCCTTGTGGTGGGGTGTACCCAGTTGAATTCTTTGATGTTGTTGAACTTCCAACAGCATCGTCCACTTTCCAACACTTGAATAACCACTTACATTCATTGAATTATAATCTTACCACCAGGTTTGTTTATAAACACATGTAGAATGGTGGATGTGTTGCTATGCTTTTCTAGTGCCTCTTGATCTTACACAACAAAATTTGTATTTCTGTAGTATTTCGTTGCATAGAAATCACATTTCAAAGAATTAACTTCTCCTCAATTTGGAACACACTGTATTTTAACCTGCAGCTTTAGGCTGCAAATATAGTGCTTGCTTTGAGTTAAACTTAATACAAAGTATTAAAAAAACGTAGGCTTTCACGGCCGACATCTTGTTCAGTAGTAGATTCCAGGCTGTAATGTCATGGTCCACTGGAACAGAGATGAAGAAACCCAGTGGACCACGGCCTTAGAGCCCGGAATCTTCTACTGAACATAAAGTATTAAACTTATATAATTTCAGTTTCATTAAATTCCTTTAAGAAGTGAAGAACAGTTTGTAAAAACTGTGGTCAACTTAGAATAAGAGAATTATATAATATGTCCTTTTGTTTTTCACTCTTGCTGCTTTTACCCATTATACCCATTATATGACATATGCATTTGTAAATTATAGTTATAGTTATAATTGTGCATTTATTATGAATGACACAGCTGACAGCTACCATTCTGAATTATAGGCAGCTATCAGGTTGAATGCCTGCTGTACTCTAAACCTTGTCCAGCAAGAGAACGAAGTAGACTAAACAAAACCATGTCACCCTTGATTGCAGTGTCTTGTCTTCATGGTTGTGCAAAAATATCAAAACTGAAGTTCTGAAATTACTTTGGCTTTGCTAAAGCACAAAATATTAAATATCAATCATAGTTAAATTATAAAACTGCATTTTTTTTAATTTAAAGGAGTCAATTAATGACAGTAAACAAAACTTACTTTTTTTTAGCATCATTAATCGACTCCCTTTACATTTAATTAATTACAATGTAATTTATTACAACGCTGTTTTCAACACTCCCATGAAAGGAATTATATAAAAATGCAGTTTACTGAATTCATAATCTTTTAAAAATAATTATTGTGGCATGCACAGCCATGAGGGAATTGTACCAAAAAGGAATATCATGAAAATAAACAGTTTGAGAGTTGATATGGCTGAACAAATTAATGTTACAATGCATAAGTGTGGAAAACTGCTATAAGGTGGCTGAAAGACAATAACACTGAATGTCAGATAGAGTCAACATGGCACTGAATTTTTCATATTGACTCTATCTGTCAAAAGCCTTAGCCTACATATGGCTAGTATGAAGAAATGATTAATTTCCATCAATTAACTGAAACACTGAATGTATTTAACAATGTTGTGAAAACTATCTATACCTTATTATAAATGAAGTGGTGCAATTAACATTCAAGTTTATTGGTGTGTCAGCATTTACAGTGTGCAAGTGAGATGGCATGGAGTCAGGTTAAGGGTTACATTGCCAGGAATTACATTATCTTCAAAATTCAAAACATGCATGTGCTAGTTGATGCAGCATTCCACATTATAAAAACTGAAAAGTGGAGTGTTGTGTGCCACCTGCAATTAGAGAAGACAAAAATTTGGGACATGGAAGTTATTAATATCATGGTTGAAAAATGTATGATAGATCTGGGTGATGATGAATTGATTTACATAGAGTAATTCAGTATGGAAGGTCTAGAAGTCTAGATGAGATTAGTGGAATCTGATGGTGATGTGTTGGTGTAGGGCAGAATGGAAAGCGTGAACAAGGTAGATATCAGCTATTTCTTTATATTGCCAATAGAAGGGGCTGTGAACAAATAACTAGTCACAGAGGATAATATTTTCTGGAGGAATAGATTGGAGAAATTACAGCTGTGGCAACTGCAACCTCTCAATAATGAATTACATTCCCACCATTTACTGAACTGTAAATTCAAGTCAAATGAATATCTGTGAATGGCTGAATGAATGTTATTGATTACTTTGGTCATGGCTGAATGAATGTTATTGATTACTTTGGTCACATACACATTTACACACATTATATAGGATTCCGTACAGCTGAACACCATGGTTATATTGTGTATGGTGACCCTTCTGCCCCTCCAGTTTTCATTTGTGAGCACTTGCTTTGTACTGTTTTTCTAACCTATCCTGCTTCCATTCTCCTCTTGAATTTATATTTTATCTCCCCTCTTTATTCCTTTCCATCTTTCTTGACTTATCTCATCTGATTTTCTCCTATTTACTCAATTGTTATTATACTGATTTCTCTATGGATTCCCTTCCGTATCTCCCTTCTCATTTTATCTGTGTTTGATCAGTTTTCTTCAAATTATGAACATTTATCTTTCCCTGATTAGAATGTATTACCTGATGTTATATTATTATTTCTAACTCACACTTCTACTAATTTTTATTTAATTTTTGTTTTCTTCACTAATTTCTTTACATTTTTATCTTATTCTTACCTCGTCTTTATTGCCTTTCTTCGTTTCTTTCCTTCCTGATCAAAACTTAACTTCATCACTACACTTTCAAAATGACTCATCATTCCTTTCCCTTTCCTCTTTCTCATCTCAGCATCCTGGTAGAATAAATAATAATCAGTATCATGGGCCTGGTTTTGTTAAAGTTGCTTTTAAAAAAGTGTAAGCTCAGCTAAATCTGTTTTTATGTGGCTGATAGCCATTCAACTTAACTGCATCCATGATCCATTCTGTTACATACACAGGTGGTATTCAGATGCTGCTAATCCTTCAGATGATCAAGAGTCTAGAGGTCAGGGGCCTGCTGGATCCTCCGTTGTATTTTGAGGGCCTATAGTGCTCCAGCAGACCTGTTGAATGGAAAGTTGTGTAGGTCTACTGGCTGCAAAGAAAGCAATAAATTCATCTGTTGTTAAATGTGAGTCTCTTAGTGACTGCACATAGCTCTGCTTCTAGCAGGCCGCGCCATGGCTCAGTGGTTAGACCGCTTGGCTCTCACCAAGGCGGCCCGGGTTCAATCCCAGGCGACCGCAAAGTGAGATTTGTGGTGGACAACATGGCGCTGGGGCGGGTTTTCTCCGGGACCTCCGGTTTCCCCCGCCATCTCATTCCACCAGTGCTCCATTTTCATCTCATGTATCATCAGTGTCACCGCCTGCGGTGTCATATATAGTAAAAGCAGGCGTTAAACACTACACATTTCATTTCACTGCTTCTAGCAACCATATCTCTGCAGTTTTAAGTGAAATTCATAATAATCCACAACCTTTAACATGTAAAAGTAAAGTTTAATGCAGTCAATCTACTACAACTTTCACTTAAACATCCTGACTCTTCATTCATCTATCTCCAAAAGATATCTTACCCTAACCCAAGACTGAAAAATGGAAAGGAAAAAATCATAATATTCAGAAGCCTGAAAGCCTAACAAGTTCTCCTTTCAAGAATGACTTGCAGGAAAAGAAGCAAGGGAATATAAAAAGAAATTTAATATTCCAAATCAAGTCTCATTATAAGAACAGTAGCCACATCACAGAAATGAATCATCAAAGGTCCATTAAACTCAAATTCCCAGTACTTGTGTTGATAAATTTGTACCAAAAGAAGACACGACATGTCTTCTTTGCAGTGAATAGTTTTCTAATACAGAAATGGAAAAATGTGGATTCAGTGCAATTTTTGCAACAAATGCACTCACAAAAGGTGTACAGACTTCATGGTTACTAAAGCATGGTGTGTGTGTGTGTGTGTGTGTGTGTGTGTGTGTGTGTGTGTGTGTGTGCGTGCGTGCGTGCGTGCGTGCGTGCGTGCGTGCGTGCGTGCGTGCGTGCGTGTTAACATGCATGTGTGTGTGTGACTTTTATAGACCATTAAATCTAATCTTCAATAGTTTAGCACACAAACTGGTCAACATCCCTCTCACAGCAGAAGAATATAAAACAGAATACAACAAAATTATTGAAATAGCACAAAAAGTGACTTTCCAAAATCATTAGTAGAAAAAAAAGTGAACTTAGCAAGAAAGAAGAAGCTAATAAAGTAAACCACAACCTTCTCAGCTACAGAAACTAATATGATTTTCAAAAAATTCACTTACCATCCATGGGCCTTTGATAAATTCAAAAAAGTCTTCAAAAAACAAAACGTTCAACTAGCACCAGTCAACCATTTCTCCTTAAAAAACCTAATTTGCTCAAACATCAAAGATGCCATTCCATCTAACAAAAAATCTGGGATATATAAAATTGAATGCAATGACTGTAGTCAAATTTATATTGGAAGAACCAAAAGAAATTTAGAAACAGGAGCAAAGGAACACTTTAGGAACATAAAATATAAACAATTATAAAAATCAGTAGTTGCCACGCATTTTTGGGAAAAAAACACAACATAAATCCAGAATCAAAACTACTAAAACGTACATCAGGAAAACAAGAACTATCCACATGGGAACAAAGTTTCATTTCAAAAAATAGGAACTAAGTCTTCAATTTCGACATCCCCCAGAAAGATTTGTTCAGTAAGTTCCTTGAATCACCACCACCACAATCGTCAACTACACCAATGAGAACCAGTCGATGGCCAGTTGAGGATGGAGGCAAAGTCTCTGAAACATGTAGAAAAGTGAATCGAGAATATATTGACACATTGCTTCACTCACACTGTTTATTCACAGGACATGTTTCAAGAGCTCTTGCTCCTATCCTCAGCTGATACTCGATTAGTTTAAGTTGTAGTGGTTTCTTCTTTCTCCGTATTGTCAATAGATGGCGTGATGTATTTGTCAAAGGTGTTCGGTGGGGGAGTTTCAAAATTCATGACTCTATGACGATTTTTGTTAATGAAGATTTTTTCCCATACGGAAATGTCTATCGGGTGATTAACGTATTTTATTAGAGATGTTTCCAAATTGATGTCATGTCTAGTATTCAAAAAATGAAAAGCCACTGCTTTTCTGGTGAAACAGAAAAATCAGCAGTGGCTTTTCATTTTTTGAATACTAGACATGACATCAATTTGGAAACATCTCTAATAAAATACGTTAATCACCCCATAGACCTTTCCGTATGGGAAAAAATCTTCATTAACAAAAATCGTCATAGAGTCATGAATTTTGAAACTCCACCACCGGACATCTTTGACAAGTACATCACGCCATCTATTGACAATACGGAGAAAGAAGAAACCACTACAACTTACACTAATCGAGTATCAGCTGAGGATAGGAGCAAGAGCTCTTGAAACATGTCCTGTGAATAAACAGTGTGAGTGAAGCAATGTGTCAATATATTCTCGATTCACTTTTGTACTAATTTGTGCTTCACTGTCCCTACGCTTCTTTCAAGTTTATACTTTCTCTGAAACATGTTCCGGAAAAATTTAAATGTAAGTGTTGTTTAGTGTCATTAATTGACTCCCTTTAAATTTAATTAATTATAACAACACTGTTTTGAACACTTCCTAGAAAGGAATTATAATTTCATTGAACTTAATTTAGTGATTATATAAATCTTGTATTATTAATTTGGTATGCTTTTGTGACTAATTTACATTAAAATGACATGAAATGATTTTCTATCATTTTTGCAATTACTCTCAGGGATATGTTAACATGCTCTCAAGATGGGGGTAAAATGTAAATAAACCTGACATGCAAATCAGTTATATTTTAAATTAATGCAGTTCTAAGTGAGATTTGAGTTGTGTTATAATTTGGAAATGAAATACCATATTGTTGAAATATGTCTTTGATTGGTGAAACTTTCTTCTGCGTGTTATTTATAATTATGTAACCTTAACCTTTCCATCCTGCCCTCGGCTTCTCTTAGTAGCAATTAATTTCCTTGTCTGCCTGCTACATAATATTTAAAAATATGATCCCTTGTGGTAAGAAACACATATATCACATAAGCAAAATCGTGCTCTGTCCCTGTGGACATTCTGTCACTGTGATCACATGATAGGCACAGAGTGATACTTCTACTTCATTCTTCAGCTGGACAGAGTTTTTGAAGGGTAACAACATGTACAGTACAGTCTAATACATTTGGCATGCTATATAGTAGTAATAATACTATATGAAGTTGTCTGTTTATTGATAATGTTTTGCTCAAAGTCAAAGGTTGATTTATATTAAAAAAAATTCTGGTATCACTGTTTCTAACAAACCCACAATTTATAGGTTGTCAGAACAATTTAAATAGTTTGGATCCAAGTGGGAAAAATAAACAGTTCTAAGGAAAAATTGCACAAGATAGGAGCTATCATGAACAGAAGTCCAAGAAACACTGCCCCTATATATGCTTTGTATGACAGTATGTGTACTCCATAGATCTAAATCTATATGATAATTGTTTAAAGATAAAGTAAATAAAAAAAATCTCTGTGCTTAATGAATCAGAAGACAGTCCCAGGTATGCATTTTCAATATATTGACTGCAAAAATCTCTCAAGTATTAATAAATATGCGTAAGAATTGACAGGCTTGTATAGAATGTAAAAGTGACATTTCAATCACCATTTGTAATGAGATTTTTTTAATGAGGTATTTCTAATTATAATTATAAAACCACTGTTTCTGTTTGTTTGCTTATTTTTATGCACCATGAAATCATATTAAAGGTATAAATAAATATTAATTTCAATCAAAACGAGCAGTACAGGCTTAATGTAATTTTGTGCTATACTCATTCATTAAGAATATAGGTTTATTTTGAGCACTGTTCTTAATATGCTTAACAATCAATTTTGTATTGAAGTACCTTTGTTTGAGATTAAGTTGAAACATAACACTGTAATATGCAACAGAAGGTATTTGTTTCTCATGTAAACATCCTTTTGTACAGCTTTTTAGTCGTATTAAAATAAGAGAATTGATAAATCCGATATATCCTTTCCAGCCTTTATCCTGCACATGGCTAAGAAAAAACAATTTCAGTTTAAAATGTATGAACATAGTTAAGGCATGAGACCAATGTATGGACAGTATGGAGATAAAAGGCACTAGTAAAAAATGTCATTCTTTATTATTGTGAAATTGGAAGTTTTAAATTCAACTGTATTAAAGAGCATAATAATGGATCCTGCCAGTCAAAGGATTAAATTTTTTTATTCAATAGTGTGCCAATATACAAGATATATAAAGGACTATGTCGTACAATGAGTGCTTAAAGAAGAACATTAATATTACAAAAGCTGCAATATTGGACTTCATAGGAAGAAATGGACAATATTTCCCCAAACTGGTGCAAATGACTTGTTATTTAATTGCTACGAGGGTCATCCAGTAAATAATTTTTCCTATTTTACAAAAAATACAAGTAGGTTATTTACAATTACATAAAAAATGAAGCTAGCTACAGTGAAGCAATACATATTACATGAATGTAACTATTTGTAACAAAAACATCAGTTATCTAAAGAAAATGATGTCAATTTTTCTTATTAATTGAGATCGATTTCACAAACATTTCACGAATGAAAATGATGTCAATTTTTCTTATTAATTGACATCATTTTCTTAAGTGAAGTCTTTGTTACAAATAGATATATTTGTGTAAGGTTATTTACACTTGTAATATATTTTCATTCAACTCGTACACTGCTTCTCCACAGTCACCATTTCTGTCCAAACACTTTTGGTATTTTGGCAGTTGTTTTTTGATACCTTTGTCATACCAGGTCAAGTCCTGTCTCCGTAGCCAGCAGTTCACCTCCGCTTCCATCTCTTCATCAGTCACAAAGCTGTTCCTTCTGAGGTGTGACTTAAGTTGTGACTTAAAGAGATGGATATCACAAGGAGCAAGATCCACAGAATAAGCTGTTTGGGGAAAAGGGTCCCACTTGAAGTTCTGCAATAAATGTCATGTGAGCCGGCCTCATGCCGGCCATCGATGGCTGGCTGAGGATAGAGGCAAAGTCTCTGAAACATGTTCCGGAAAAATTTAAAAGTGTTGTTTAGTGTCATTAATCGACTCCCTTTAAATCTAATTGCAATTTATGGTTTCAAGGGTCAGGCCATATCTACAAATACATATTTAAGAGCCATTTGAGAATCACAATTTGTATGTATAGGAGGACTATACAGTGCTGGAAAGTGATGATGATGATGATGATGATGATGATGATGATGACGACGACGACGACGACGATGATGATGATATTTATTTGTACTTACATATCTTACAATCTCAATTACAAGTTTTACAATTCTAATCTAGGTACAAATTGGTCAACTGCTTATATTATGGGTTGATAGTGGTGTTGGCTCCCTGGCTGTTCACCTCTATCCTAGCCCTTATACGACCTTGACCTAATGTTCTGATTGTGTCTTCCATTTCTCTATCTCTTATTTCCTCGCCCTTCTCAGCCATTTCTCTTTGACTTTGTCAGCAAATTTCCCCACCTCCCTTAATCTTTTCTCTCTTTTCAACTTAAGCATTTTTATTGTTACTACTTAATCCCCTTTATTATCCCAGTTCTTACCCCATATTAATTTCCTCCAGTTTTCATTTTCTTTACACTCCACTACATAATGTTCTAAACTTATTTTCTTTCCACATAGAGTGCACTCCTTTGGTGAACCCCCTCTCAATATGACTCCTGTCCTTAACCAAGCTAAACCCTCCCTCTCATATCTATTACGTATGTCTATATATGCTTCCCTTCTTCATTCTGTCTTTATTTTCAGGTATACATTTGGTGATTTCACAGAAAATGAAGCTAGTTACAGTGAATTAATACATATTATACAATTAAAAATATTTAGTAATTATTTTCCACTTATCTTAAGAAGTTGATGACAATACTTCTATCTTGTTTATGCAAAATTAATTTCCTCAGCATTTGCCCATCTTCAGTCAACACAATTCATTGTCAAGGGTACCATGTATTTACGTATTTATGTATTACCAACATCTGAAGATGAAACAAACCTGAAAACATTACGCAATTTCCATTTTTTAAAATAAATATTTTTTCCAAACTACTAAATCCCTGGGAACATTTCATTGTTTTAATAATTTAACTTCGGGATTTATTTTATGGTTAAATGACCAAAAATGATCTGCTACAGCCGATTTATCAATTTGTTTATATCTAATGTTACGAAAATGTTCTTTCTTTCTGATTTCCAAACTACGTTTTGTCTTTCCAATATAAACCTGATCACAATCTAAGCAAATGATAAATGATAAATGCCAGATTTTTTATTATTAGGAATGTTACCTTTTTTATACAGCTATACCAATATTTTAAACATCTTTCTATAACTACCCCACTCTTACAAGGTCTTCCAAGTATCACTCTAGCTACTCCATTTGGCGTTGACTTATTCAAACCCAGTATTTCTTTGCAGAACTATTCATATGTATGTTCAACATGATTTCTTATCTCATTGGCCCCCCACAACTCCACACCATATGTCATTTTTTATTCTTCTATTGCTTCATAGATTCTTTCATTCCACTTTACTGACATATCTGGTAACGTATATTTACAGCTCCTTAACCCAGACATCGCTATCTTCCCTTTCACTCTTATCTTTCTCCCATGTGCTCCCCAGCCTCCATTGTAGCACAGTCTCATCCCTAAATAGTCAAACTCCTTTACCACCTCCACTTTTTGGTCATTTAGATACCACTTTTCGTCTTTTCTTAATTTATCACCCTTCTTAAACACTACTATTTTTGATTCTTATCCCCCATTCTTTGCAGTAGCTGCTAATTTCATTTATTGCCCTCTGTAATCCTATCACTGTTGTAGATGCTATTACCAAATCATCTGCAAATAGTAACACTGGTATTGTTACGAAAGAAAAAGTTTAGGTTGGTAGGACAGTTAAAGCTATAATGTCAAGGACGTTTGTGTTTTGTTTTTTGGAAAAAAGAAATATGTAAGTTTGGCTTGTAAAAAAATAAATGTTTTGTTAGTTTTTGCAGTGAAAGTTTAATTTGGTTAATACTAGATCAGTATTTAGTCCCTTAACGTAACAATTTGGTGACCCCGACGTGATCGTGATACGTTTTATAAGGTAAGCAACAACAAAAATGGATAAACTGAAAAAACAGCGTAAGCCGATACGTGCATCATTTACGAAAACATATAATGAGTTGACTGAGAATTTGGCAAGCGAGCAAGCAGAAAGTGAAGCTACACACCTGATGCACGCAAAGTTAGAGAGATTAACTGCTGAGTTATCTTCTTTGGACGAGAAAATCCTTGATTTGTGGTTAGAATGTGACGCTGAAGATGATGCATATAACTGTGAGTACAATGCCATTGAGAATTATAGAGATAAGATGGACGGAATTAGATTAAAAATGTCGAGCATTTCTAATGGTAGACAAACAGTTGCAGATCATATCTCCATAGCTTCCTCGAGTTCACAAAAGAAGAATCTGAAATTACCGAAGTTGAGCTACACCAATATGGCGGCGAAGTCAAGGATTGGTTAAGATTCTGGAGCATGTTTAAAAGAATCCACGAAGATAACGAAATTGAACCAGAAGACAAATTTCAATATTTAGTACAAAGCACAAAGCCAAATAGTAGAGCTAGAGAGCTGGTCAACAGTTTCTCGGCCACTGCAGAGAATTACCCTAAATTGATAGAAATTCTGACAAACAGGTTTGGACATGAAGATCTGCTGATTGAGCATTATACTAGGGAGCTTATTAATTTAGTGATACAAAATACAACTCGCAAGAATGACAAATCGGGAATTGCTGCGTTGTATGATAAGTTAGAATGTCAGTTGAGAGCTTTAGAATCCATTGGTGTAATTAGAGATAAACATGCATCAATGTTATTTCCGCTGGTAGAATCGTGCTTGCCAGAAGAGGTTTTAAGGGCATGGCTTAGGAACCAATCACTGACGAATCCTGATACAGACAATGTACAAAATGACCGATTGGAAGCTCTTCTTTATTTCTTCCGGAAAGAAGTAGAAGGTGAAGAAAGAATAAAGTTCGCCCAGGCTGGCTTTGATTTATTCGAAAAGAAAAAGCAGGAAAGAACTAAAAGAAGAGAATTTGAAGATGAAAATGTGCCCACTGCCAATTCCCTGTTTGCTGGCAAATCTGACGAGAAAAGAAAACGATGCATTTTTTGCAGTAAACTACACGACAGCAAGGAGTGTCATGTCGCCCAGCAGATGAGCTTAGAAGAAAAATGCAACAAGGTAGCAAAAGAAAAGTGCTGCTTCTCATGTTTGAAGTTAGGTCATCGAGCCAAAAATTGTAAAGCAAACCTGAAGTGCCATTTATTCAAATGGCAGCATACTGTTATCATGTGTCCACAGTTAAATGCACAAGCAGTATCTGAACTCGAGACCCAAGAGAAAACAGAGAGCAATATATCCATGAACATTCACAGTGCTACAAGAGAAGTGTTGTTACAAACCTTATGTGTAAAATTGAAACACAAAAGTAAAGAAAAGATAGTCCGAGCACTAATAGATAGTGGGTCACAAAGATCATTCATTTTGCAGAAAACTGCTAATGAAATGGGGTATCATCCTCTAAAAACAGAAACAATGGTACATAGATAGTTTGGAGGCACCGAAACCTGTGAAGAAGAGCATAATTTGTATGAAGTATGTGTTGGCAGTTGTGAAGGCTCACACACGGCTACTCTGCAATTGATAGGACAGAAAACTATTTGTGGGAAGATCCCCAAGTTAAACTTTGGCCCATGGATGAAAGAATTGAAGGCGAAGAAGGTATGGCTTTCGGGTGTGGGATCGGATCCACCTGAAGTGGAGATGCTGTTGGGAGCTGATGTTGCTAATTGCATTCTATTGGGCGAGATACGTAAATTGGCATGTGGATTAATTGCTGTGAAGACGGAGTTTGGATGGACAGTGACAGGAAAAATGGATGTGAAGAAGAATGACTCGTTAGCAAGAGAAACTACTTCTCTGTTCATCCAATCTGCTTCCATACCTGATCTATGGAACTTAGAAGCTACTGGTATATCTGATCCATCAGAGCTGAAATCCAGAGAAGAGTTGGAGGAAACAGCACGTCGCTACTTCTTACATACAGTAAAGGTTACTTATAATGACAGGTATGAAGTTGCATTACCATGGCTGGAAAGTCGACAGTTTTTAAAAAATAATAAGGAGATTGCTGAAAGAAGATTAGTATCCATCACCAACCGACTGATGAAAGAGAAAAAATACGAAGAATATGAAAATGTTTTCAAGGAATGGGAAAATGAAGGTGTAGTTGAAGAAACTTTAGAGGATGTTCAGTGACTACACTTCTGTCATCGAAATGGTGGGAGGGACCACCATGGCTGAAGCTCCAAGAATATGAAAAAGCCCCACGAGTGATCACTAGCAAATCTGGAAGGAAGATCAGACTACCCTCCCGCTTAAATTTGTATTCAGTTTATATTTAAAGGGAAATTGTAATGTTTCAATTATATGTATAAAATTGAAAGGTGGGAGGATGTTACGAAAGAAAAAGAAATGTGTTTAGGTTGGCAGGACAGTTAAAGCTATAATGTCAAGGACGTTTGTGTTTTGTTTTTTGGAAAAAAGAAACATGTAAGTTTGGCTTGTAAGAAAATAAATGTTTTGTTAGTTTTTGCAGTGAAAGTTTAATTTGGTTAATACTAGATCAGTGATTTAGTCCCTTAACGTAACAGGTATTACCTTATTCCTAATAATTGGGCAATGGTTGTTACTTTTTTCAACCCTCTCAATTATATCATCAGTGAACAAGTTGAACAATATAGGGGTAAAGCCTTGTCTTAATCTCTGTTACCCCATTCTTATCTACTCTTGTTCCAAACTTTATTCCCTCATAAATTTTTTCTAGCCCTATGATAAATTTCTTGCTGGAAATTAATTATTCTTTCACACTGGCCGTGTATAGGCTAAATTGTGGAAGCGTAGAGTCAGACTGAAAAAATCAATCCCAAAATTTCTTGCTGACTCCTTTCTTTTATAATTTCCACCATAGTGCTTCTCTCACTTTTGTATCAAAAGCTTTTTCAAAATCTACAAAAAACATATATACTCTCCCTCTTTTCCTACTTGTGTACTTATCTACTATTGTTCTAATAATTAGTACATTATCTATTGTCCTTCTCCCTTTCCTGAATCCTGATTAAAATTCTGATAGCTTCTTTTCTGCCTCCGCCCATCTTTGCAAT
Source organism: Mantis religiosa (assembly GCA_030765055.1). Lineage (NCBI taxonomy): Eukaryota > Metazoa > Arthropoda > Insecta > Mantodea > Mantidae > Mantis > Mantis religiosa. The sequence goes on from CM060951.1 coordinate 138,923,888, forward strand.
CTTTCAGACATTATTCCTGTGTAAATTTTCCCTAATATTGCTAGTAAACTGATCCCCCTATAATTTTGCGGTTTACTAACTTCTCTTTTGCCTTCGTAAATTGGTGCAATAATACTCACTTTCCAATTTTCTGGAAATCTATTCACTTGCCTTATTTTTTCTAGAAATTTCGTCATGACTCTTATACCTTCATTTGTTTTAACATATTCCTTCCAGAACTCTCCTGGTAGTCCATCAAAGCCCCCAGCCTTGTTCTTTTTTAACCTTCTTACTTGTAAATTCACCTTGTCTACTGCGATTTCCCCATCTAATCTATTATCTTGCATCACCTCCCCATCCCAAATCCATTTTTTTAAGGCTAACTTTAGGTTGCTCGCCGATTAGCTTTGTAAAGTATTCAACCCACTCTGCGGGTGCTATCTTTCCATCAATATTTCTTTTCCTATTGATCTCCTTAATTGTTTTCCATACTCCCTTTGAATGTTTCTCTAACACTGCCTCCTTCACTTTCTTACTCTTAGCTTCTAACTACTCTGTTCTTTTCCTCTCTATTAGTTTTTTATACCCCCACCTACATATAAAATGTTTATCTTCATCTTTTTCTGTAATTTGCCATTTGTCTATTAATTTCCATACTTTTCTTTTCGCATTCCTACATTCGCCGTCGTACCAGCTATTAATATTTGGGTTAGTGGACCTTTACTTGACAAGTAAAAATGTATGCATGAGTTAACTGTGAAGAACAAATAAACTAAAAAGTAATTTTGAGGCTTCAGACATGACTTTAGGTTAAATTAATTTCTATTATTGTGTTATGTTGACTACAAGCAAGTGGAGAGCAGAGGGATACAAGTCTATTGCGCTACTGAGTTTGGTATTGTTCAAACTTTTGACTCTTTAGTTATGCTATTTGTGTATGCACATATACACATAACATTTAACAAATATTGTTATGCTCTTTCTTTTTTTAAATGAACAATATTTATCTGTATTTGTAAAAACTGTGTCTGTTGTTTTGTTTGTGTTTACAGGGTCGTGAAATTGTATTAAGGGTATAAATGAATATTCATTTTAATTCAAAGAAAATAGAGCAGATCTACTTAAGATATTTTATTTTCAGGAGCAGGAGTTATAAAAAGTTTAAGTAAACTATTCCTAATATGTTTAACAGTACAAATATGCCTCTAGAGCAGCTTCGCTTTGATATTAAGTATGACACAGCCCAGGATGCTTGTTTTAAGTATAAACATCACTTACACTTGTAAACACCGAATACAGTTTTTTCAATTAATCTGGATGTCACTGTTACTAAATTTCTCCAATTGCAGAAAATCATTTGTACAATTTGTTTCAGATCACATTAATATAAGAGGTTTGATACATGTGTATTAACTTGATTGGCAGAATCCTTTATTCCGCTTTTTGATGCAAATGGGCTTAATATATCCAATTATGAGCTGTATTTACCTTAACTGATTCTGAGACATACAAGTGTGATGCCTGGATTAATGTAGCTTTTTGTGAAAGATTGAACTTGTAAATGTAGTATGAAAAATTTAAGAACAATACAAACCACGAAATTTGCTTGAGAGAAGAGAAGAATTTTGCATTGCTTACTGAATTACCACATGTACTTCTGTATCTACAATTTTAAGCACTCTTCACTTCATTCAGATACAGTGTAAGAATTAAAGATTCAAATCCCACTATGATCTGAATGTTGCAAATCAAAGTCATCTTTTCATTTAGATAAAATTAAACTGAAAAATTCAGTGCCTTAGCCTATACACGGCTAGTGTGAAGGAACGATTCATTTCCATCAGTTAACTTAAATTATCTTTTCATGTTAAGACATTTAAGAATGTAAACATCAGTGCAGACTCTGATAAATATATCAAAGCTTTGTGTATTTTAAAACATTATTATAATCTCCTTTGATAAACAAATTAAAGATAGAAATAAATTAATGGTAGAGGTTAACTGTGAAGGGATATTACCTACGAATTTATTATTTTCCCAAGGTTTTTTATTATACATGAGAGATGTATGCATGTATTAGACTAACACTGAAATCATGAATAGGTTAGGAAAATAGTGGTTGCTTATTTTTAATACATAGTAAACTTTTTTGCAGACGTACAAGAATTAATAAAATGGAAAATTTTGAAATATTTGGTTTTTATGCTGTTTTATTAAATTTGTTTGTTCACTTTTCAACAGATGACACTACTGAAAAGCCATACCCAGTTGCACAAATAGAAAGAAGGTTACGCCTTGATGGACCTGGCTCATTCCTATGTATCAACTGTGGAAAAATTTATCGCTGGCGCAGAAACTTACACCGTCATCAAAAACAGGAATGTGGCAAGGAACCAACTATGCAGTGCCCATACTGCCCACATATAACCAAACTAAAATCAAACTTAAAATCACATGTTATTCACAAACATGGAAAACTGTTATCATATTGATGAATTTAATTTTGGGGAATGGAAGAATGGCATGTTATATTCAGATCATTAATTATAATTTCTTTTTGTATATCTCATAGGTTAATACTTTTCTTTGTACTTACTAATAGTTGTTTCATTTTGTAGTACAAAGTTTTGGTAATACAAGTATAAAACAATTCCTGTTTTAGAGTACTGTTATCAACTATCAATATTTCTTGCTTGTGATTGTTTAATGCTAATTCCTAAATGCCTTCAGAACTTAGAACTTATTTTAGTACTTTTTCATTCCAAAAACACTTGGAATTAACACATTAAATGTGCTAGATTTTAAGTATTATTAAAATTAAAAAGTATATGTATGCACTTATACATACACATACATAGGAAGAAATAATCTAAGCAGTGCATTTATGTAGTAGTAGTAGTAGTAGTAGTAAAATAGTGTTTATTCAGCACTCAGAAACATTTTTATGACTTCGTCAAGAAAAGACAAATAAAAATTACGAGAACAAACACAGTAAAATTCTATTCCTAACTAAAAGTGTACAACATATAATTATTTTCATGGTTAGAAGCTATAAATTAATTACATTAAATATCATATTTTACATAATCACATTTCCAGGAACTCTACAACTGTATAAAATTAATGAACTAATAGGAATGACCTAAGGTTCTTTTTAATATATTTAGATCTTTTATGTGTTTAATCATGGTAGGCAGTTTGTTATACAGAATTATTCCGATGTGGAGTGCACTGTTTTTGGCAAGAGTAGTCCTGCAGTGTTGATGTAAATCATCTCTCTGTCTTGTACAATAGTCATGTATCTATGAATTTTCGGAAAGTTCATATTTGTGTGATCGAATGTAGTATATGACTTCTAGCATATATATATATATATATATACAGGCCACAGGCATAATCTTTAAGGTTTTAAACAAGTCGTTACATGACATTCTATTGGTCTTACCCATTATTATTCTTATTGCTTGCTTATGCATTTTAAATACCTCTTCCCATCCAGTTGGTACACCCAAAATGTTATTCCATACCAAATATTATTGTGCACTTGAGCAAAATATGCATTTCTGAGAACCTGTGTGCTGGTGACCATTTTTAATGGATTTAACATATAGCATCCCGTAGTGAGTTTTTTGGTTAACTTATTTACGTGTGATCCCCATTTTAAATCTTCACTTATCTGTACTCCCAGAAATTTTGTTTCCCCTTGATACTTTATAATTTCCCCATCTAATTCTATTGGTGGATTTGTTATGTAATTCCTATTTTGGCTACTATGAAATCTCATAACAACTGTTTTATCTGTGTTTATTAACAGCCTGTTGGGTTTAAACCATGATCCAAGTTTCATTATATTACTGTCTATATTTTCCTTTAGTTCTGTGTCACCTTTTGCTTTTATAAGGATATTTGTATCATCTGCAAACAGTTGAACATTCAGTAGCTCAATCATTTATGTATAGCAGAAAAAAAAGTGGGCCTAGTATTGATTCCTGTGGCATACCATGTGCTACTGCTCTGGGGTTGACTTATATTTCTCTCTTTTATGCTGTTCTGTATTTAAGTGACTGATTTCTACCACTTGAGTTCTGTGTGATAAGTACAACTCAAACCATATACTGGCTATTCCGCTTATTCCATAAAAATTTAGTTTTTCCAGTAATATTTTATGATTTATTACATCATATGCTTTTGCAAGATCTATAAATAATTCTAATGTTTTCCATTTCTGCTCAATTGTGTCAACTATTTTTTCTAATAAGGAGTAAACAGCTGTTTCTGTTGATCTTTTATGTCTGAAACCATGTTGTGATTCTGTTATGATGGTATTTTTTTCTAGGAATCTAATTATTCTGTTATACATAAGATTTTCTAGGATTTTTGAAGTGGCTGATAACATTAGTAATGGCCTGTAATTTTGTATGTTGTGAACTGGCCCTTTTTTGTGTAATGGCTTTACGTTAGGAATCGTAAGTTTTTCCGGAAATGCTCCTGATTCAAGGGATTTATTATACACATGCATTAAAGGCTCTGCTATGTCCTCCATACATTCTTTTACCATATAATGCGGTATTTGATCTACTCCTGCTGAAAACTTACTATTTTTTTTTTTTTTTTTACTTTGAACTCTAGTTTCTGGCATATGACTGCTATTAATGCATATATTATATACTGTGACTTTGTGGGTTCATAGAATTAAAAGGCCGAGTTGCAGATATTAAAAATCTCCTTTATTTTCGTAAGAATACACTGTTCAATTCTCACGTAACAACATTACATCACATCACAACACAATCTTCCAAGGTCGATCACAATAACAGTGACAGCAGATTACATCCTTAGCTCTCGTTACAACAACACAGCTGGCGGTCTCTCATTTCACAACACTGTTTCACAGCTCACTCTGCTTTACAACTACTCATTTTGCATGCCGTCATATCCTTAAATATCTAATTCATAATTCGAGACTCTTCCAGAAAGAAACCAAATAATCAAGATATTACCAGAAATTTCCATTTATCTCAGTTTGTTTGTTTCATTAAGTCTTTTATCTCAAGCGCTATGTTTATCTGCTTATGCAAGCTCGTTATCTACATGAAACTTATCAGTTCCTTTGTGTGCCAAGCCGCCTTATCGCGATCGGGTTTGCGACAATACTTAGGAAAGAGTAAGAAAATACTGTTCTGAAAATTGTTGCACTTGTAACTGATTACTCAGCAAATATTAGTTGAATTAATATAGGCCATAAATTATATACAATTATATACTCAAACTCTAATCATAGAAGATACCTGTCAAAGAAACAGGTGATTTAGGTTGGAAAAGTTATGACATGAATGTTTTACGAAGTACCACCTTATTATACATTTTTATTTCATGAAATATTGTGTTCTGATAATCATTAAAAATTTGGGGTTAATAGTATGTTAGATTTAGTGCTGTAAAATTGATGTAACATGGGAGTAATATGATTGTTATACATGGAACAGCCCTAAAAGACTAAGCTATAATATACATGGTGATCATATTGCTATAAATATGACTTGTCATGCATCTATCATCACTTGAACTGGTGGAATAAGAAGTCTTTTTGCAACTTACAATCTTTAAGCTTTTGTATTTAACTGAAAATTAATACATTTTTCTGCTTTCTTTCATCTTTCATCTTTTCTTACAGAAGTGGTTCACGAGTAATGACCTCAAACTTTAACACCTCCCAAACATCCATTATGGAGCTCAGCACTCAAGATAAGAATTGCGAGAGGTTTAGCATAACTGATGCTATAAATCATACAGAAAACTCAAAATATTTTTTTAAATCAACAATTAAAATGGGATGATCACATCCGTTACTTGTCCAAAAGATTAAATAGTGCTCCTTCAATATGCGCTGCATAGCCAAAATAACAAACCTCAAAACAAGGAAAATAGTGTACTTCAGTTACTTCCACTCTTTGATGGAATAATACTATGGGGGAAATGGAAAACGATCTTTAAAAAAAAAAAAAATAATAATGATGATGATGAGCATGAGCATGAGCATGAAGATGGCGATGACGATAATAATTTGCATAATGACTCAATGAGGACCAAAAGATTCATGCAGAAATCTGTTCAAAATTCTGAAGATATTAACTTTACCATCCCAATACCTGTATGAAATAAATAAATACATCCATTCAAATGTTGATACAATTCATAATTCACAAATGCAACATAATCATGGAATGAGAAATAAAAATAATCTAAAACCACCCATGCACAGATTAGCACTGTATAAAAAGAGCCCACAATATGCAGGAATAAAAGTATAGAATAAATTATCTGTAAGAATCCGTGAAATGAAAAACCTCAAATGCTTTAATAAAGCAATAAAAAGCCTACTAATGGACAAGGCATATTACTCGATTACTGAATATATGGATGATAAAATTGAATTATAATAAAAATTTTTGTCATTCTGTAATTATTTAAACTCGAATAAAAACTGACAATATTATTCCAAGGGTATTGTCATAATTATAACAATGCTTGTATATACACATACTATAACATTTCTTAACAACATATCTTACTAATATTTTATAATAGATCAGCCATCATTCTGAAATACTCCATGATTTTGCATTTGATTTAATGTAAAACCAAATTACACCAATTAAGTCACTAAATTTACAGAAAACTTTCTTAAAATTACTCACCTTTCTGCTTAAGCATGCAATGGTGTTGCAATAATAATGTAATATATCAAACTGCACTATTGAACTTATTTTTACTGTTTCTGCCTACTTTATTTTAGCACTACATTAAAAAGTTTAAAGTTCTGGAGAGATACATACTATGGAAATTAAATTGTTTCTTCACAGTAGCCATGTGTAGGCTAAAGTTTGGATAGACAGTTAGACTGAAAAATTCAATGTCATGGCCAGGATTTGAACCACAGATCTCCCGATCTCAGTCAGGTTGCTCTTAACCATTGAGTTGGAGAATTTAATGACAGCATGTAGGCCATGGTAGCTCAATGGCTAAGAGTGACTAGATGGAGACTGGGAGATCCGTGGTTCAAATCCCGGCCATATCATTGAACTTTTCAGTCTGACTCTGTCTATCCAAACCTTAGCCTAAACACAGCTAGTGTGGAGAAACAATTTAATTTCCATCAATTAACCTAATAATGGTAATTAAAAAGCCTTGGACTTAAATATTTACAGCATAGTAAGTCGCCATCAAAGGTGTGTATTTCATTGTATATGAGAACTCCTAGTGGTGTACTGAGAGACAGAAGAGTGAGTTGGAACATTTAATGTCATGATAGCATGTTGGCCACGGTAGCTCAATGGTTAAGAGTGACCAGACAGAGACCGGGAGATCCTTGGTTCAAATCCCAAACATGGCATTGAATTTTTCAGTCTGACTCAATCTATCGAGATACATACTATGTTATGAATACATTGGCAGCCTAAAATATACAAGGTGTTTATTGGTTGCTGCCTGTTACGTGTTTTCATGCTTTCAAGTTTTGTTAAATTTATTTTAAGATACCAGATTAAGAACCAGAACACCAGTATATATATATACTCCCTGGACTGGATGCTCATCACCTCCTGAAGGAGGCCATAGATATTACATGGCCGAAAGCTCGAGCAACTTTATAAATATCACACGACTGGTAACCTGAGAAGCTCTACTTATTGATCTTGCTACTGGATTAGACAGTGTTCTTGAATACCAATCCTCTTTTTTTAAATTACATCTTGTATTTGTGCATTAAGCAGCAGTAATGTTGATGTTTAATGTAGCTGTTTCTGGGGTTGTATTAATATTAATCAGTTACAACTTGTAACTTTCTAAGTGTAGCATACACAGTGTATTACACATATAAAGCACTGCAGAGGGGCACAATATTCAAACTCAGAACCACTTTGTTAGAAAGCTAATTCAGATTCAAATAAATTATTAGCCATAGGAGTCAATCAGACTCGTGGCATTGTCAAAAATACAGTTTATGTACAATATTTTCAAAAATATAAACATGCATTATGCAAAGTATTATCGTTTATTATAATGTTTCTATCATCAGCAAATAAAAGTGTATTACTATCTGGCAAACACATGGTTAAGTCATTTATATAGAGCTAATACTCTAACCACTTGCACACAAAGCACACTTGGGGATACACAACAGTTCAAAGCAACTACTTAATAGATTATTTTCAGATGTCTGATTCATTATGGATAGAATCATCATCATCATCATCATCATCATCATCATCATCATCATCATCATCATCATCATCATCATCATCATCATCATCATCATCATCATCACCATTTGGAATATTACATTAGCATTTCTATTGTATACATAATATTTATGAAGTATACAATTAATAATATGCAAGCTATATAACTTTAAAACTAATGTTATTGCACCAAATACGCTTATCTTGTATGTAGTGATATGTTAGCTATATAAAAACTGATGTAAAGGCAAGTAGGCCTATGTAATGATAAAACAGTAGAGATATTTTATCATTCCTGATGTTGACATTTGTGTTGTCTTACTGAACAAAGTGGACAGAAATTCTGGAACACTGTATATATACAGAGTCATTATATTCTATGGTAACCCTCTTGCAGCCCTTCTCTTATTCACTCTTCCCATGCTAATGACTTCATATTGCCATTAGCACCATGTGTCACTGTTATTGCTACATCTTGTCCAGTCAGGTGCTTCTGTTGCTGCAGTTAACATGCTGCTTCACTTATTTGTTGAAGATCATGTGTTTATTTGCAAAGTTTATTTTAAACATGAATCGTCTCGCTATGTGCATATAAAAGGTTTCCAGTACTGTACCACCTGCAAGAAAAACTATACATGTGATCATGAATAAATTTGAAACTTTCTGTTATTGATGTGTGTTTGGAGGAATTTAGTAACAGTGACGTCAAAATTAATATAAAAATTATTTGTGGTTGGTTTATTGACACTCGTCACTTACTTTTTCATATATTTATGAGAGACTAGTTTCAAAGGCCCTGGCCTCCATTTTCAATCTCTTTCCAACTGGCATCTGTTGTTGTCTGCTCTCTCTGGTGGTGGAACTATGAACTTTTTTGTCAAATTATCTACTGGCGGGATTTCAAAGTTCATTACGTGATCCTTATTTTTCCAGATGAATATGTTCTCCCATGTTGTCAATCTATTTTGGTTTATCACTCCTTTTAATAATTTTGGATTTGGATCAATGTCATGGTTTTCATTCCAAAAATGAAATGCTACTGCTGACTTGTCTTCTTGTTTCAATCTGATGTTTCTAAAGTGTTCTTTGACTCTGGTTTTTAAATTTCTTTTTGTTTGACCTGTTATTGTTATACAAGGGACTTTCTAATAGAATAATAGTTTCAATAGAAGATAAATTAAATGAAATTGCTGCCATTTTTAGCTAAGACTTCAAAGATTGCTAAACAGATTAGTGTTAACACTCCCAACAGTCAAGACTGGGTTTCCGAAAATCCAATTTCATGCTATTACATAAATATCTCATAGTGATCTGAAAACTGAAGTGTGGTGTGTGATGAGTGCTAGAAGAAAATTACAACCCATTTTGCTTAATGAAAAGTTAGTGCAGTGTAGTATTGAAGACTAATTACATGACCATTTTGTGATTGCTTTACAGGAAAAGAAACACTTTATAGTTGATTGCAACAAGATTTAGCTGCAGCACATATGTTTGTGGAATCATTAAATGAAATAAGAGACGTATTTCATAGTAGAAATTTTAAGTGTTGATATGTGGTCGCCTCACTCCCCTGACCTAATTGTGATTGTTATTTATAGGGTTCTTTAAAAGACTGTATTGTTGTAACCCTTATACACTACAGGAATTTAGTAATACTATCATACACGTAATCACAAGTATTGTTATTTATTATAACAACACTGTTTTCAACACTTCCAAGAAAGGAACAAGTATTCCTGTTGCTGAGCTTAGGTGAGTGAATAAGAACTTTTTATGAGATATGCTGCCACTTTGACAGAAGGTCAACACTTCCAGCATCTAGTAACAGTTTTAATGCACTTATTTCTCTGTGACTCCAGGTTCTCTGTACAGTGGAGAGAGCCCAGAAATGGTTACCATATAATATAATGAACCTATGTTTTGCTTTCAAGCTAAAACTTATATAACTATTGTACTGCAATGCAAAGATGACCAATACATAGTCAATATATTCTTTACTGGTATTACCCAAAGTAGCTAACTGGTTAGTTAAAATACAGTATATATTCAGCTCTTATGAAAAAATAGTATTTAATGTAGATCATGGAAATAATTAATAGAATTAATGATCATGGTCCATCACAGATATCACTGTCTTGTTAATTGTGAACATGTTTCTGTGGTGATTGAGCTTAATCAAATTAATTCGAGATGAGAATTAGCATGTACAAGTTTGTTTTACTGTAACTTAGCTGTGATTACCTTCCATTATTCATATAAAAACCAGAACAGAAAAGTGAATCAATCCTTTTATTGTCAGTAAAAGCATTCACTCTTCAGGCATTGAATCAGTGAAGGTAAACAATATAAGTATAGTACACTTATGGTTAAGAAAACCTTTGTGTATCATACAAATTTGTTAATAAAGTGAAATTTTATGAAACACTTTCTTCTATTGCATTCTTACTTTAATTTTTAAAATTTAGAAATTATCTGCTCAGTTACATAAAAATTATGTTACAAATTGTTTTACATAGGTTAGCATAAAATGAGGGTTTTGTAACAAACTTCTGCTTTAAATATCAAAGCTGTTTATAAAAATAACATGTGGCTATGAAGCCCTTTTGGAGGGCTAATTTTGGCTAACTCATTCCATCTTACTGTAATATATATATATTTATTTTTCCCAAAGATAATCAAATGTTTCATTATGTTACAGTCTGTTGTGGTACAATTAAAGAAAACATTGCTTTTATTATGTTATAGGCACACCAATTGCTCAGATCTTTCAATCTTTAAGATTGTCTCTAATATGTTTCCAGTATTGATTTCTTAAGCGTCACATGTTCCTGAGATCCAGATGTGTGTGTGTGTGTGTGTGTGTGTGTGTGTGTGTGTGCGTGTGTGCGTGTGTGCGTGTGTGCGTGTGTGTGTGCGTGCATGCGTGCGTGCGTGTGTGTATTAAAAAAAATCTGTTGCTTTTTGCTTTATTGCTTATATCCATCAATTTTAACAGCAGAGTGAGCAGCTGGAAATTGCTTTACTACCAGGGAAGACATGCTGAATGACTCATGGTCTTAGATGGCAAAGAACCTAGGCAGTAAAATACCAGAAGACCGGTTTTGTCATTTTACTATGATAATTATTTTATACTCTTCTCTCCTGCACTGTTTAACTGTTTGTGTAAATTCTGTCGGATTAGCACTGAGTGAACTGGAACTTTATGATGAATGGAGGTCAGAAAATAATGGATGTATGCATAAACTCTAAATATCAACTTCTATTAACATTTTAGTTAATTGATGGAAATTAGTCATTTCACCACACTATCCATATATAGACTAAGGTTTTTGATAGAGTCAACATGAAAAATTCAATGTCAGGTTGACTCTATCAAAAATCTTAGCCTATATATGGCTAGTGTGGAGAAATGTTTAATTTCCATCAATTAACTAAAATAATAAGAGTTAAATGATGAAGCCTGGGACTTAAGTACTTACGATAGTAAGTCGCCACAGACAGTGTATTTCAGATGGGAGAGCTCCTAGTGGTCTACCAGGGAAATATATGAGTCAAATGGAGAATTTAATGTCAGGACGGCACGTTGGCCATGGTAGCTCAAAGGGTAAGAGCGACTGGACGGAAACCAGGAGATCAAAGGTTCAAATCCTGGGCTTGACATTGAATTTTTCATGCTGACTTTATCTATTATATTAACATTTTTATTTATTCATGTATTCACTCAGTCCAGTCCATTTTCCAGCTTTCTGAAAAAATCACAAGAAAGCTGTTTTCTAAAAATTATGTTGCAATCAGAGTAGTAATGGCTGGGTGATTGTGTAATTATATTAATGTTTTATTTACTGTATAGAAAGTGTTATATATTTTTAGTTAAATCCTGATAATATAATGTATTATTATGAATTTTACTGTGGTAGTATTGGCTGATTTACTTTCAAGAATAACTAAATATGGGTAATAATTAAGATCAGAAAAACTATTTGTAGTCGTTTATTGACATTTCATCACTTACATTTTTATATTATCTAGGGGCCAGTTTTGGAAGCCATTGCCTCCATTTTCAGCCTCTTTCCAACTGTCTGTTGCCGTCTGCTTTCTTCTCTCTGGCAGTGGAACTATGAACTTCTTTGTCAAATTATCTACTGGTGAGATTTCAAAGTTCATTACACAGTCCTTATTTTTCCATATGAATATGTTCTCCCATGTTGTCAGTTTATTTTGGTTTATTACTCCTTTCAATAATATGCATGACATTGATCCAAACCCCAAATTATTAAAAGGAGTGATAAACCAAAATAAACAACATGGGAGAACATATTCATATGGCAAAAATAAGAACCAAGTAATGAACTTTGAAATTCCACCAGTAGATAATTTGACAAAAAAGTTTATAGTTCCAACACCAGATTAGAAGTGAACAGGCAACATCAGAGGCTAGTTGGAGAAAGGTTGAAAATGGAGGCAATAGCTTCCGAAACTAGTCCCTCGATAATATAAAAATGTAAGTGACAAAGTGTCAATAAACCGACTACAAATAGTTTTTCCAATTAATTTTGACATCACTGTTACTAAATTCCTCCAAACACACATAATAATTAAGATGTTTATCGTACAGTATCATGTTTATGGCAGTTCACATTTGGAGTTAATGCAGAAGAGTAGTGCATTTTGCATGTTCCATTTTGAAATGCACTATTTGCAGGATTTAATTTTTCCACCGTAGAATAATACATCTAATAGTATGATTAAAATGAGGCATTAGAGGTGACAAGACATGATTACTTTCAGCACTAACATATGTACTACTTTGTTTAAAATACAATTTCACAATAAGGTAAATGGAAAACAAACTTACAATGTCTCACAACATTGAATTGTTGAAGTATATATTTATGCTGTAATTTAATTCCTATTGTGCTTTTGTTCAACATAAGCTTGTACTATCTTTACCTTAATTTTGCTGTATCATATGGGGAATATAACTTCTCATAGCTGTTCCGCATGCAAACAGGTCCTCATTGGGTCATTTTTTTTATGTTTGTTAATTTTAAGACTGGATATGTAGAACATAGTATTGCATTAATATAGCACTAATATAACTTTAGCATTTGAAGTTATGTACCTATCTATGCACACAAAAACATAATTCTTCTAATACTTGTGTTAAATAACTGAAAAGTATGTGTAAATAAACATATCTAAAATAAAACAAACAATAAACATAATTAGTATGGGTTATGAACCCTTAGCACCTGTCAAATCTTCAGAGCATAACCAACATTAAATGCTTGCAGCGAGGTGGACAACAAGCTACAAGATCCCAGGCACCTTCAGCTTGTGCCCAGAAACTGTCCTTCACCCATCTACAGAGAAATTGGAGTGGACCTCCCTTTTAACCTCAGCCGACACATTCTCATTGGAGTTCAAATCTGGTGAACAGCAATGACAGACAATCACTTTTCCCTTATATGTGCAAGAAAATGTCACCTTACCTTAGAATATCATGTTATTCCATTTGCTATTGGCAGTTTTCTCTGCAATCAGAATGCAAAACAATCTGTGATCGTCTATCAGATGTTTTTTAGTTACAGTTTGCTCATGAAGGCCTGTGTCATTTACACATTGCAAAGGGTTCGAGCTGATCCAAGGAAATGTGAATTGGTCTTTATTTCAGAAGCAGTTTGGAAAGAGTTCCTTTCTACTTCTCAATTAAAGCTGCATCCATTTTGGGAATCGACACACATCTTCTTCCTGAACCAGGATGACAGCATTCAATCTCTTCTCTGGAGAATCTGATCCACTTCTGTGCTGTAGATTCAGGAACTCTAATACTATAAGCTGCAGCTTCACAAACAGACAAATCTCCTACATTGACTAGGCAAGGAGTAACCTCTTTGTGCCTTTGTCAAATGTGGTATAATTTAATGAGAGAGAACTGTTTGTGTCTGATGCATTACAGTGCCATTCTGGCTACCACATGCTATGTGCCGCATATTGCTGTTCAATAGAATAAACCATTAAAGGAGCATCATTCCATGCTTCAAAAAACATCTCAAGCAATTTTTAATTGAAAGCGAACCTTCAACCCTTACCAGAGAAGTAGCCTACATTTTGCCACAGCACTACAGTGAATACACATGGAAGGTGGCAAGTTTAGTAATCTGTGCAACCTAAAAGTAACTGTTTTGCATTGTTAATATTTTTGGTTAATAATGACAGTTTTTTGTTCAAGAAGCTTAAGTTAGGCATTTGGTTATGATTACTAATTATATGAGTTGAGTTGAGCTGAGTTGAGTATGGGTTAATAATATTAAAATTTGGAACTTCTGTCAACGTGTTGTTGTCCCTACATAACTGTGTGCTGGATTGTGTAAACAAGGCACTGTGCCAAGTAGGACTTAGATGAATTTGGCATTCCAGACGTGACTGATTCCCCCCTGCCCCTGTGGGTGTACAAGATGTGGTTGCCTCTTAAACTTAGTATCAAATTTATATATATTGAAATGTGTACCTTCTCTTTTCATAGTCCAGTATCAATTACTTTTCACTTTACTGAAAGATTTCTAAATTTTTACCACTCTTACTGGAAATTTTCGTAAACATTTTTTTCTATTTAATTGAAATCACTTCTTCATCAAATCAACAAAACACCCCACAATTATTAACTAGTCTCCTCATTCACATTTTCTCTCCTGCTTAAACTTTATACTTGAGAATGTTATTTCTAATTTGTATTCCATTAACATTGCACCTATTCCATACCGGCAGATTTGTACATAACTGTGCATAACTTTAAACTATTTTCTACTTAAGGTTATTACAGTATTCATCCTTCCATTTAATTTTAATATATTTTCTGTAATGTATTTCTTTATTTGTTTTAGATATTGATGTTTCATGTTTCACTTTAATGGACAACAGTAGAAGGCAGCAATATGAGATGCTCTTTCAGCATCAGCAGCAGAGGCGTACATGCAACAATGTTAAGAAATTTATCTCCATGAATGCTTCACAGCCTAGTGATGTACCAAATGAAAACAAGTTTCAGTGTCAGAGATGTGGCAAAGTTTATCAGTGGAAAAAAACTCTGATAAGACATGTAAATTTGGAATGTGGCAAAGAGCCTAAATTTCAGTGTCCGTATTGCCCACATAAATCTAAACTTAAAAGTAATTTAATGCAACATATTAAGGTTAAACATCATGGAATGTACAAACGTTAAAGGTCTTAAACAAAGCTTTTATTATGTAGCTTTTATTTCATTAGCCCATTCTGCCTATCATGGGTTACCACAACCATTGCAATCACCACAGTTGCATTTCTGTACACTTTGAATAGCATCACTTAAGTAGATTACTGAAAGGCAGAATAAATGTTTAATAAACTAATGTGTTTCCTCTATACTGCTTATAGAAGCTAACTTATTACAGGTACTAACAACAATTTTATTCAATGTAAAAGTACTTTTTGTATACTTTATTTAACTATTCCATTCATGCCTGCAAAGTAGAGGTCATCATATGCTGAATAGTTAAATATTGTGATTTTATAGCAGAAAAAACTTATTTCTTGAAATCTACACATTTTGTATGAAAGCAGATAATTTTAAGAGATTATAGTGTGAATCAGTCTGTTCTTTGTTTTGTACTACTCAGGATTAGGTAAAACACTGTCTATGTAAGATGCAACAAAAATATAACTAAATAGTATATTACTTCCCTGGATTGGTGATCTTATATATGGTAGCTACTTACAAGAGCAACAAAAATGACAGAAAAAGAGAAATTGATTTACTTAGGGAAGGTGCAAAGTGGATTCTTTTCTGTATCTAAAATAAATACTTGTTTAATTGTAATTAATTCTTCTTTTATTTTGTTTGCTTTAATGCAAGTTACAGTACAAAATTGTTAACACCATCTTACAGCTTACTGAAAAGTTCTCTACCTATAATTGTTGTAACACTAACACAACTTCATATTGTGAAAGTCTACAAAACCAACCATAATAACAACTTTTACATCATTTATTTTACTGTGTTATTTTAGAATTTGGAGTTCACTATTCCACCATTCCTGAACACTTTTTCCACTTATTCATTTTAATGTTCCTCCACCATATATCCTTAACTTTAGCTAAGCATTTCCAATCAATTTTATTAAATTGAAAGCTATTTCCGGGCTGCTCTATTATGTTCTGCTGAAGATAGATGTTCCAGATGTTTCATCCACCACTGCAATGGACATCTTCAGTGGTGCAGTCAAAGTTCCATGGAGAAGGTTTGCTATCTGAAAAAATCAGGAGAGAACACTCCAATAACAAATACAGTGTTAATGTCACGCAACACATAAATAAGAAATTTGAACATTCAAATTGTTTTTGGAAATAGAACACATATATTATTACCATACTTTTCTCCCCTTCATTAATACTCTTTCAAATATACTGCTTTTAACCACTTTAAAAACACATTCAGAGGTACATAAATAATGACACTTGAGTGGGTTGAAACGGTGAACTATGTGTAACACAATATGTTCAGATGATTTAGGTACCCACTGCATCTCTGCTTAATGTAAACTACACATTTTTTATAAAAATGTTTATTTCAGGAGTTAAATATGAGGTATATTTAAAGTTATAATAGGTATTTCAGTGTATATTTACATGTATATGTAAATACTTTAGATTTTAGTTAATGGATGGAAATTAATCATTTCTTCATACTAGCTGTATAAAGGCTAAGGTTTTTGATAAATAGAGTCAACATGAAAAATTCAATGCCACGGCCGGGATTTGAACCATGGATCTCCTGGTTTCCGTCCAGTCACTTTAACCCATTGAGCTTCCATGGCATTGACTTTTTCACATTGACTCTATTTATCAGATACTTTAGGTATTTTAGTGTGCATTTACATAATTTTGAACTGGCAAGTATGACAACACTAAAGAAGGAAAGAGCCCAGACACTACTCAATTATTTGATGGATAGAGTCAACATGAAAAATTCAATGCCATGGCCGGGATTTGAACCACGGATCTACTGAATTTTTCATGTTGACTCTATCCATCAAATATCTTAGCCTCTATACGGCTAGTGTGGAGAAATGATTAATTTCCATCAATTAACTAAAACTACTCAATTAATTTGTTATGCTTCATCAGAATTAAAATATTAGTGCTTTAAATAGAAGTATTGTATACATGGGAGTTAGATTTCTTCACTCAGGGAAAATAAGGGTAATAAAAATAATTTTAGATACTATATTTTCATATAAGTATGCACATAATTTCATATACAGATCCATTACTTGCTTAGAAAAATGCAATCATATGGGTGATGATTGAACTTCACAGAACACATTCTGATGTATCTGCCTCTTTTTGTTACAGATGCAGCTCTGTTTTCTCTTAATTCCAACATTCTAAGCAGTGTAATTCTTGCAAGGGACAATGGCTGTTCATCAAAAGACTCCAATGTTTGTTTCTCAGATAATACCAAGAGAGAGTTTATAATTGATGTAACTCAGCACTTATCTGAGGGTCCATATGGTGGATCCCAGTACTCATGCCCTAAGTGTGGAAGAATTTATCAATGGAAGTCAAATCTACAGCGGCATATCAGACTGGAGTGTGGAAAAGAGCCACAGTTTCAATGTCCTTACTGTCCCAAGAAAACAAAGTTGAAGAGTAATCTTAAGCAACATATTAATAATATACATTCACGTGCCAATGTAACAACACAGCAGTCATAGAGACAGCAATTCAGTTGTGAAGAAAAAAAAGTTAATATGCAAATTCTTATTCTGGAGTTTTCAGACAGGGCTTGAGTTTATAATATAGAAGTTAATTATTAATGTGTTTTCACATTTTTCGTTGGAGTCATATATTTCATGATGAACTTTTTGAGTAATCAGCATTAACATTATTGCATAACTACATATAATA
The DNA here is from genome assembly GCA_030765055.1 of Mantis religiosa. Lineage (NCBI taxonomy): Eukaryota > Metazoa > Arthropoda > Insecta > Mantodea > Mantidae > Mantis > Mantis religiosa. The sequence continues at coordinate 138,942,052 of CM060951.1, forward strand.
AATGTTTTCCAACAAAAATGTTGCAAAAAGAAGCTCAGTGTGGTTTAAGGGAAAAAAAAAAAAAAGCAATTTATTTTACTCTTTGAAAATTTAATGGCCAAATTATACAAATTACATGTAACATGCTCTAAGCACATATTTTCATTAATGTATAACATTTTTTAGTTTGATTTATGAGTCGCTATGTTTACACTCAAACTTCACTTACCTGTTGTAATCACATCCAGTTTACAATGGAAGTAGAAAGAGACAACATCCTACCCTTTTTGGACCTCAAGATAACTAGAAATCGTCATGGTGTAGATTTTGGAATATACAGGAAGCCCACACACATAGATAATTACATAAAGAAAAATAATTACAACCCAGTTTCACATCAACTAGCTGCCTTTAGAAGTCTAATTCACCAGCTATACAACATCCCACTGAGTAAGGAGGAGTTTTTGAAAGAACAACAACACATAAAAGAGATAGCAGTATTAAATGGATTCAACCCAGCCATCATAAGGAACATGATGAATAGAAAGGAAAAACTGAAGATAATATCAAAAAATACCACTCTCACACCACATAAAAACACAAACTGGCAATATAGAAAATTCACCTACCATCCATGGGCTTTTAGAAAATTTGAACGAATCTTCAAAAGACTAAACTTAAAACTAGCACCCCAAAACAAATTCAGTCTGAAGAACCTGCTAAATAAACCATTAAAAAGTTCAATCCCCTACACTTTGAAATCGGGAATTTATCAGATAAATTGTGAAACCTGTGAAAAAAGCTACATAGGAGAAACTAAGAGAAACTTGTTAACCCGGCAAAAAGAACTCCAGAGGAACATAAAGTTGAAACAAACAGAAAAATCTGCAGTGTCACACCATTTTTGGACAGAAAACCACAACATTGGCGATAACATTAAACTGTTAAACTCTTTAAGTACACCCATAGAATTGGATATTTGGGAGAAGATACTCATAACCAAAAACCGTGATGAAGTTATAAATTTTGAAATCCCGGCATTAAATGAAGTATTAAAACTTAGTGCCCCTAACACCAGATGGCAGAGGGATCGGAGCACCGTAGTAGTGGAAGAAGAGGAATGTTCATTTAGTCACCAAACAGTTGAGGATGAGATCGAATGATCTTGAAAACGTTTCAATTATACAACAACAAGTAAGTGAAGTTTGAATATAAACATAGTGACTCATAAATCAAACTCAAAAATGAAGAATACTTCACTGTTAATAATGCTTCTGCTTTTAATATTAATGTATAACATGTTCAAACAAGCTTTGCATGTAAACAAATAAAGTAATGAGAGATTGTAGAAGTTAAATATTCTTTCAGTTTCCATTTTTAGTGCTTGTATAACATAACTACAGTAAGGTTAATCATATATTGATAAGAATAATGAATAAAGCGCTTCCTTGTATTATTGTCACTTTGGGGATTTCTTCATTAGCTCTGATGAAACTATTGCTGGAACTAACCATATCATTATCATATATCATAACTAACTTATATCATTAGTTGCAATCATAGATATTTGATAAGGAGCAGTATTTTAATTTACTGGTCACTGTAAATAATCTTGTTTATTATCACCATTACATATGAACTTCCTTTAAGTTTAAATAAGTGCTTAATGTTTCCCTCCAAAAGAAAACTAATTTATTGTTGTGCATTTAATGTGCTTTAATAGCAATCACATTTGTTATGAATAATCTATTCCTTAACATTCATTTACCTCTTCAGAGATAGGAAATGTTAAGAAAATATTAATAATGAAAAGAATTGACAACCAATAAGAGAGTGGAGAGAATATGTCAAAGAATTAAGCATTTGGGCGACAGAAAAGAAAATTGCTATTCAGCTTGTATGCTTTAATAAATTTAGTAAGATTTTTAATGAATACACTATAAATTTGGTTGCAAATAAAGAAAATCAATTAGCCACATTAGAATATGAGGTTAAAAGACATAACTTATATATTTTTTTGTGTCAGGGAGTATGAGTATTGTCACCCAATTATCGGGAAGCACCACAAACAACAGCTGAGAAGGGACTGGAGGCCACGCCACACCCACTCATTTGTCTCCTGTCACTAACTGAAGGGATGGTTAGGAGAGGGATGGCGGGCCCCTGAGCCGTCTCTTTACCCTTCTCCTAGGTTCTGGAAATTACGGGACATTCAATCTAATCGAGAACCTTCCAGATCGGCAAGCGGACCCTATATAAGCAACATGTCATGCAAGTGAGTCAGTCAGTGAGTCAGAGTTCTTGGTGTAAGAATGCAGTGCTAGTGTACGACGAGAAGACTGTGTGAGAGCATCGGAAGATTGTCCGTAATTACGAGTGCAAGTTAAATTGTAATGGACGAACTGGTGAATCGTAATTGTGTGCATTACGTAATTCTGTGTAATTGGCAAGAGTTTAATTGTAAGTCGGTGGAAATAAAGAACATTTTTGAGTGGTGAAATTGGACTTTTCATTTCACGAACCCACAAAGTCACAGTATGCATAAAAAACCAACGTTTTTTATTTGAGTAGAGAGGTTTGATATTTTAAAATAACTGGCAGTTACATATAGATAAGAATAGAAATACATAAAAGGTTTATGTACTATGTGATTTTATCTTACATTCTTCATATAGCAGTATTTTTATTATTCTCAGTTCAGAAAGCTAAATAAACCCCTCCCCTGTAAAGTAGCTCTTTTATGCTCCTTTATATTGATGTATTAACAACAAAATAGTACTGTGCATCAGTAATCACCTGCCCATTTAGATTGCTTTCTCAGTATGTGGATTTTAATTAAGCATTTAAATAAATCTATTCTAGCTAAACTTAATAAAGCCCGGCATTAAATGAAGTATTAAAACTTAGTGCCCCTAACACCAGATGGCAGAGTGATCGGAACTCCGTAGTAGTGGAAGAAGAGGAATGTTCAGTTAGTCACCAAACAGCTGAGGATGAGATTGAATGATCTTGAAAACGTTTCAATTATACAACAAGTAAGTGAAGTTTGAGTGTAAACATAGTGACTCATAAATCAAACTCAAAAATGAAAATACTTCACTGTTAATAATGCTTCTGCTTTTAATATTTATAAAGCCCAAGTATTTCATTTATTGCTGAAGTTATTGGAAAGTTCTTCATCATGTAAGTTTATCAACATTTTTTTTTTCACTTTTTTCACACAAATGTTTCTATTGACAAATTATTATTATTAATAAAATAACTACTTAAGGTGTTATAACAATTTTTATAATTCTGTTTCTTTATCATCATTTTTGTTTTCTCATAAAAAAAGGACAACTAGAGTGAAAAAAGAGGCCAAGTTAGGTGATTTTTAGATTTTGCATACTCTATTACTAATCCATGGTATGTAAAGGAAATATTCTATTATATCCACCAATTCATTATGAAGTTTTCAGTGTAAAAAATATGTTTTTGGTCCCCTGAATCTTAAAACTTTCCTCTTCCCTCTTTTTGTCCCTCCATCCAAAAGTAATAATTTAATAATATGTATTATTATAACATAATAATATTAAATTTATATTGCAATATCAAAATGTCTGTCAGAGATGTCAGAAAAACTCATATAATGTTAGAAATTTAAGAAACATTTCAATAGTATATGCAATATTGATATGAAGTATAAGAAAGTAAGATGCATTACATTTATATATCTTTTTCAATCTATTATTGTTCACGTTTATATTGTGACTTTGTGGGGTCGTGAAATTAAAAGTCCAATTGCACACCTCAAATATGTTCTTTATTTCCACCGAATTACAGTCGGAACACTTGCCGATTTCACAGAATTACGTAATGCACACAATTACAATTCACCAGTTCGTCTGTCACAGGTCCACTGCACGCTCAAAGTTACGTACAACTCCTCCGCTGCACGTTCACAGTCTTCCGGTCCGTTAACTCACATGGCGCTCCTCACGGCTGCTCGCCAAGAACTGAACTGACTCCTCAACTACAGGCCTTATATAGGGAAGATCGCCGTATCTGGAAGGTTCGCGGCGCACACAATTATCCCGAGGTATCGAGAAGTCTGGTGGGAGGGGAAATAGATGATACAGGGCTCTCACCGCTCTCCTAATCATCCCTTCAGTTAGTGACACGAGACAAATGGGTAGGCGTGGGCTGAATACTTCCTGTCTGGCCCTACTGCCGGCCGGTTCTATAGCGAGCTCCGACGTTCGGGTGACACTGCTCCCTCCTAAAAGCTGGTCGTTCCGAACAGCACCATCGTAGCGTGCCAGTCGATCCAGGTGTACCACCAACATCTTCCCTCGGGGAATATTCTGGATGCGGTAGACCACGTCGTTAATGCTATTCACCATCCGGTACGGTCCTTGCCGTGGCTGCTGAAGCTTCGGTCAGCGTCCCTTGGTCCGGGTAGGACGGTACAACCAGACCAGGTCACCTTGCTGGAAGCCTTGGCTGTTGGCTTGCCTGTCATATCGGGTCTTCATGCGGTTGCTCGCCTTCTGGATGTTCTGGCGAGTCATCTCGTGCATGTCGTGGAGGTGGTCCACCAACTTCTCCACATACTTGGTCGCTGGCTGTTTCGCTTCCGGAGGGCTTCCAAAAGCCAGGTCACAAGGAAGGCGTAAAACTTGGCTGAACATTAAGCTGGCTGCCGTCATCCCCGTTGTCTCGTGTGTTGACGAGCGGTAGGCCAGCAAGAACAGTGACACCTTGTCGTCCCAGTCTCGCTGATGGCTGGCCACGACCTTCCTCAGATGTTCCTCTAAGGTCTTGATGTACCTTTCGACCATTCCATCCGACTGGGGATGTAGAGGTGTTGTGCGGGTCTTGTTAACCCCAAGTCTTTCTAGTGCCTCCTTCATCAGGTTGGACTCAAAATTGGTTCCCTGGTCGCTTTGGAGCTCCAACGGCACCCCAAATCGGCAGAGCATTTGCTCCACGAAGCAGTCTGTAATTGTCTTTGCCTCTTGGTTCGGGATCGCATACAGCTCGGGCCACTTAGTGACATAGTCCACAGCCACCGTTTGGTACTTCTTGCCTCGGTCGGAAACTGGGAACTATCCAGCAATGTCAACGGCGATCCGTTTGAATGGCGCTCCGACGTTGTACTGCTGCATGCGACCCTGGCTCCTAGTCTGGGGGCCGCGACACGCCGCGCACACGTGACACTGACGGCACCATCTCTCAGCGTCTGCTCGGAGCCTCAGCCAGTAGTAGCGCTGCCGTAGTTTGTCAAACGTTCGGCTCGCTCCCAGGTGTCCTCCTGAAGTACCGACGTGCACTTCCTCCAAGATTTCCGGGACCTTACTCCGGGGAAGTGCCAACTGTTCTCTCTGCGTCTTCCCATCGGGTGGTGAAAATACCCGCAACAGCACGCCCTCTCTAGTGTTCAACGAGTCCCATTAGGCCCAGTACGACTTGAAGGTGGCGCTCTTTGGTGCGATGTCCTCCCAGGTTGCTCTCGTCCCTGCCTCCACTTCCCTCAAGGGTGGCCACAAGTCTGCATCCGCCAGCTGCTCCCTCCTCAGGCCTGCACTATTCCAGCCGTCCGCAGGCACTGCCGTGACTACTCGGATTGCTGTGGCACGCTCCTTCTCTTCCACTCTTGTGCACTGGCCGCACTCTACTGGACAGGGTCTTCGGGACATGGCGTCAGCGTTACCGTGGCTCTTCCCTCTGCGATGTTCCGAGGTGAAGTCGTACTCCTGCAGCCTCTGAACCCATTGGGCTGACTGGCCTTCCAGGTTCTTAAAGCTCAATAGCCAGGTTAGGGCGGAATGGTCAGTCCTCAGGTGGAATGGCTGACCGTACAGGTACTTGTGGAAGTGCTCCAATGTCTTTGCTACCGCCAGTAACTCTCGTCGGGTGACGCAGTAGTTCTTTTCTGCCTTGGATAGCGTCTTGCTGTAGTAGGCTATCACCCGCCCATGGCCGTCCTGGATCTGCGATAGGACGCATCCAATGCAATGGTCGCCTGCGTCGGTGTCCACAATGAAGGCGCCACCTGGTTGAGGGAAACCCAAAATTGGAGCACTGCACAGGGTCTTCTTCAGGTTCTGGAAAGCGTCTTCGGCGTCCTCCGTCCACACATAAGGCCGGTGTTCCTCTGTCAGGCGGGTGAGGGGTATGGCGATGTTAGAGAACCCCTTTATGAAGCGTCGGTAATAACTGCACAGCCCCAGGAAACTGCGGAATTCTTTCTTATCCTTTGGGCGAGGCCAATCTCTCATAGCCTGTGTCTTCTCCGGGTCTGTGGCCACTCCGGTTGCTGAGACTATGTGGCCCAATTAGTTGACTTGTGGAAGAGCTCTCACTTCTTCGCGTTCAGCTTCAAGTTGGTCGCCTGCAATCTCAGTAGCACCTTACTCAGATTCCCGAGATTGTCTTCAAAAGTCTTACCGACGATGATGATGTCGTCCAGGTATAGCAGGCAGGCGTCGTAAGTCAGTCCTCTCATCACTGACTCCATGAGGCGTTGGAAGCTAGCTGGTGCCTTGCAGAGGCCACAGGGCATAACTGTGAACTGCCAGAGCCCTTGGCCTGTCGATTATGTGGTCCTCTCCTTGTCTCTCGGGTCTAGGGCTACCTGCCAGTAGCCCGACTTCAGGTCCAGGGTCGAGAACCACTTAGCACCAGCTAGCATGTCCAGGGTGTCCTCAATCCGGGGTAAGGGGAAGCAGTTCTTCCGGTTGACAGCGTTCAGCCTCCTGTAGTCCACGCAGAAGCGTAGCTCGCCGTTCTTCTTCATCACCAAGACTACAGGGGAACACCAAGGGCTGTCAGACTCCTCAATCACTCCCATGGATCTCATGTCCTCCAGCATGTCTCGTACCGCCCCTTGCTTCGCCAGCGAAACGCGTCTAGGTGGTTGCCGAATAGGTCGGGCGTCCCCAGTGTGGATGCGGTGAAGCAATTTGTCCGTGCGGCCGTAGTCACTATCGCCTTGGCTGAAGACGCGCTGATATCGCCTCAGCAGTTGTCGAACTTTCTCCAGTTGTTCTGCGGTCAGGTGGTCGGCCGCCCTCTCCAGTAAGCCTTCTAGCCGGGGCCCCAGGCGTTGCTTCGGCACCGGCTCCTGTATCTTGTCGATAGCTGTCAGGCTGACCACAGGCTCGCACGTCCCCAGCTCCGTTCCGGCCTGGACGTCGTGGTCGGTGTCCGTTGGATTTAACAGTCTCACTGGCACCTCCTCTCGGCACGGCAGCAATGCCCTGGCTACACAGTCCGTGTACAGGCATCTTCTGGCCCAGCATCATGTTCCTGGTTCTCTGGCCTTCCAGTCACGCCGTCACCAACACCTCGCTCCTCGCGGGGACAACCACGTTTTCGTTCAAGACAACCCTGCAAATTCCAAGGCGCTCTTCGGGTTGACGGAGTATAACCTCTTCTCCGTTGAGCCGCAGGACCTTCTTGCCGACGTCGACCGTCGCCTCATGGCTCCTGAAGGCATACAATCCCAGTATCACCTCCTCAGCCACTTTCGCGACGAACACCCACAGACGTACGGTACTCCTTCCCAAGGTCAACTTTAGCAGCGCCTCCTTCTCCACAGGCAAGGTGTCGCCCGATGCCGTCACAAGCTGGTATGGTCGGCTCGGCTTCCTCGTCGGCAAACCCTTCGCCACGTCTGGTCTGATGATGGTCACGGCCGCCCCATTGTCCACCAGCACGCGGCACGGTTTTCCTCTTACCCAGCCGTCCGCGATGAGGCTGTCATCCATCCGCTGGCTGACGGCGCGCAGTGTCACTCGAGGAGATGATGTGGTTGGCGCCGACGTGCTCCTCGCCACGCCGGGCCTTACTCGTTCTTCCGGCTGCCCTTCCTGGTGTCGGCAGTCTCTCTCCAGGTATCCCGGCTGTCCACATCCCCAACACAGGCCACTAGGTCTTCGCCGGCGTCCCTCGGTTTGTCTTCTGTCTCCGGTGTAGCGGACACTCCTCGTTCTCGACGTCGGGATAGCTGTTACCTTAGGCACCTCCATCCTTAATGCTGCCGTTAGCGCCTCGTGGATGGTTTTATAATCGCCGAGCATTAGGCTTTGACGAATCTCCGTGTCTCGCAACCCGTCAACGAATGTGTAGGCAGCTTCCCGGGATACGAACTCTGGTGGAAGGTCGACTAGGGCCTTGCTAGCCAGTTGTTCAACTGCCAGGGCGAATTCCTGCAGCGTCTCCCCTGGCTGCTGTGAGCTTGCCCTTAGCTGGCTGCGGTACGCTGCGTATAAGCGGTGGTTTTAAAACGATTCTACAGGGCCTCCAAGATGTCCTTGGGCGCTGCCGTTGTCTGTACCGCGTTCAGAACTTCCGCGGCCCGTCCCTGGAGGCTGGCTATTAACTGTGTGGCCTCCTCCTCTGTTGACCATTTGTTGTGCTTGGCCACTGCGTCGAATTGGCGGCGGAAGACCTCAAACGTTCACGCGCCGTCATATTTCGGATGTTTGACGCGCGCCGATGTTGTGGCGCGTCCCGGCGCGTCCGCCGTCAAATCCTTCAACCTCCTGTCGACGACGTCCTCCACCATGGCGTTCAGGGACCTGACGCTGCTGTCGGCCTTTCCTTCCAGGTTGTTAACGCGGTTGGCAAGGTCTTCGACGTCTTCCACCATGGCGTTTAGGGACTTGGCGTTACTGGCGGCCTTTGCCTCTAGGTCATTGAAACGGTTCGCCAGGTCCTCGACGCGCTCGTCCACTTGGCCCATCCGCTTGCCCAGCTCCGTCACGTCATGCGTCACGCCAGCCAACTATTCTTCAAATTTGACGGCGAGAGCCTCGTTCGCCACCCTTATTTCCGTGGTCAGTTCGGACATATTTGCGGTCATCGTCGTCGCCAAATTGTTGTTTGCCGTTTCCGTCTTAGCCGTTAATTCGGCCTTCATTTCTTCCATCTTCTCGGTGATGTTGGCCGTCTTCATTTGTTTCAACTCTGCGGCCAGGTTGTTATTTGCCGCTTCTGTTTTTGCAGCGAGGTTGTCATTTGCCGTCTTCATTTCCGAGGTCAGATCGGCCTTCATTTCCATCATCTTCTCCAAAATCTTTTCCAATGCAGCTTCCATGGTGGTAATATCCCGCTTCTTGACACCAGTTGTGACTTTGTGGGTTCGTGAAATTAAAAGTCCAATTGCACAACTCAAAAATGTTCTTTATTTCCACCGAATTACAGACGGAATACTTGCCGATTACACAGAATTACGTAATGCACACAATTACAATTCACTAATTCGTCTGTCACAGGTCCACTGCACGCTCACAGTTACGTACAACTCCTCCGATGCACGTTCACAGTCTTACGGTCCGTTAACTCACTCAGCGCTCCTCACGGCTGCTCGCCAAGAACTGATCTGACTCACCAACTACAGGCCTTATATAGGGAAGATCGCCGTTTCTGGAAACTTCGCGGCGCGCACAATTATCCCGAGGTTTCGAGACGTAATGCTTCCCGTCTGGCCCTACTGCCGGCCGGTTCTATAGGGAGTTCCAACGTTCGGGTGACAATATAGAAAAGCAAAGTCAAAAGCTTAGAAAAAATTATTACATGTTTGGCTTTGAAATTCCATATTCTTTACATGACATCATGAGGAACACTTAGTGGTGACACCACTTTACAAAAAACTAATGTACTCACATGAGTTTCTCTACCCATATTCTACAAACTATTCTTAGAAAATGCTTCTTGTTAATCAGGAAAGCATTTGTAAAAATGATTTTAGTAGACATTTAATAGTGGGTGAAAGGAAAACACAGAGGGCTTCAGTGAGAGTAAAATGTTTTAAAAGCAGGTCACTATATGATGGCTTAGAACTCTCTTTGCATGAACCATGAGAAAAATATTAACTATGATCTAATACTTGCAAAAATGTAAGTATGTGCTAATTCAAACCAGTAATAATGAATCTCTTCAATATCTTTATGTCAAAAATATTTGACAAATGTTATTTAGCAAGATCTATACTTTTTGTATGTAGTAAGTTTTTGTTTGTCTTTACAGATTTTACAACATTCATTGAGATTGAAGAGGACTTCAAGGCTATTTCTAAAACATTTAAGATATACATTTTATTTGTGATACACAAATCTTAAGCACACAGGATGTTAATGAAAATGAGTAGAGGCTTTTTTCCTTCTTTTTTTTCTATGGTTTTTTTTGGGGGGGGGTGTAGAAATAATGACAAATTTATCTATCGAAGAGCACTTTGGCATTGTTGCATCTCTATAAAATACTGAATTTAGATATCTTGCTTGTGTTTATCCTTAATTTTGTTTTTCAATGTGACTGTTTGCATCCATTTGCAGATACAGACAAATTCTCTGGTTTCTAATTATTTGTTATATCATGTGTATCCTGTATTTTCTTCATTTTTATCTTTAATTTTATGAATACTTATACTTTATATAAGAGATTTATTTACTTTTAATTTAGGTATAATCTTCTTTTAGAAGATCCTGTTAATTTTACTCTTGCCAATCCTTTAGTTAAACCAGTTCATATTCAGCCCCAATAATATTTCCTTTTTGCTTATGCAGTAAAAAGGCTGCATAAGGCCCCTTTTCTAAAAGTAGTGTTTTTATTTGCATGCATCATAACATGCATTTCTGGTGAAATTTGAATATCAAATCTTTCAATGAAATACAATACTTCTAATTACTCTAGGTTAATATCAGAGTAAGAAAAGATAACTAATATTAAATCAATATCATGAACATCTTGAAAATGGCAGATACCGCAGGCAGTGTGTTCAAAATATCTGTATATTTTAAAGAGACCACCTTCCTTATACAATAAGGTGTTTGTCTGTTATGGTTTATCAGTTCCATAATATCATGAAGAGGATTTCACAAACTATTCTCAGGAAATTTAAGATATATGTGAAATATGTGTCTTACATTTTAGTTAAAATTACTAGAACACGTTTTGAGAAAATTAGGAGTAACAGAAAAGTGTATATAAAGGGCAGTTTGGGAGAGGTATTTTCTTGAAAACTTGTGGTTCATATGAAGATAGCGAACTTAAACATGAACTTTGATATATCGAGATTTAACTGTATTGGAACACCACAGTGAAGCGAAAAATTATTAATTGTGAAGCAGATGTGTAATAAATACGACTCATCTAAAAATTAATAATGAACTTTGATATTTTTCCAGCTTTTTGAGTCATGGAGTGCATTAAGTTGACTCTGTGACATCGCACAGTACTTACCTCAGTCACTCAGAAGGTCTAGAGGAGCAGGCATACTGAAATAGGACTAAAATGCATAGAAATAAATAAAAATATGTAAAAGTTGAATGCAGGAAATAATTGGTATCTGTCACAATATCTGACCCTAAAATATTGTTACTTCTATAGGAGCAAAGGCAAATTCAAAATCTGGCATTATTATTGGTATGACATTACAGATTAAATTCTAAATGCCAGTAGAATAATGTGATACCATTAACTATCCCTCAGACTGGAAGAACTCTGCCCTTATTCAGGAAGCAGAAATTCAACAGAGTACCACTATGAATCTATGTGTATGTTCTAGATCTGAGATTTATTAAAATAGACTTAAAAGTGGCTTTTGAGGTTTGAGACATTATCTCTGTGATTAAAGTTTCAGAGAATTTTTGTACTGTGTGATCAGATAATTTTTATTTTCAGTACAATGAAATACCTAAATTTAGTTTTTGTGTTTTGACTCCCCTCTCTCTTTTTAATAATTCAATTTTAGTATAACTGATCATACCATTGTTACATCACACAAAGCTTTTCTCCAAAAGCACCAAGGTGTAGATGAAAGAAAGGAGAAAGAAGAAAGATAACGGTACTAAAAAAGAAAGGATTAATTCGGATAGGGAAGGTAAGAAAGCACATTCATAGCTATGCACTTGTGCCATGTAGAGCTCTGACATTACAGGTCATTAAGTTTAATTATTCTGCAGTATAGATATCACCAAACAATTGGCATCTGAAGTTTTCAAATAGCAAACTAAGGGCAAGTCATTTACTCTTTTGTAATGCATCCAGTCAACCTCACACCCTGACTCTAGGTTCTGCTGCAGTAGTAAGTAGGTAAACTCAGTCTGTGCAGAAAGTTGATCCCCTGACATTGCTACACACCAGGTTATATCACTATCAGTTGTATACGAGGGTCACTAGGAAAGTTTTGAGACATGGAGTTCTGGGCTTGCAAAACTTTATTTTAACTATTATATTTTTTCCAAGTATTCTCCCTGACACTTTACACAGTCTCATCCTTCTGAACCAATCCTGGAAGCACTGGTGCCACTTTACTTCCGGCGCTACACTTAGCTGCTCTCTGTAAGCACTGACAGCATCTTCAGGGGATGGAAATCGACGTCCACAAAGTCCAGCAAAACATTGTTGCATGTGATGGTGCACTGTCCCCAAATGCAGCAGACAGGCGCCCAAGCCACTGTGATTCATCCAAACTGCTTTTGTGATCATACAAAATCATTGCACGAAAATCTCTTCTTTCCAATTCCATGGCTGCAGCTCAACTGGCTACACATGCATCAACTTGGCAACACTGCTCTCCCAAACGAGTGGTGTGACTATTATGATACTGGTTGTAAAGGAGGGGAGTTCCTTATGATTTAAAAATTTTTCACTTCCTGAATTCCAGTTGGCCACATCTCAAAACTTTCCTAGTGACCCTTGTATCACTTATCAAAGACGTCATTGAATTGAATGAGGTTTCCTTATGATTATGTTTCATTTCCTCTGCTAGAATTCTTGCAATTGTTCACTGGGAGATGCCCAAGGCTTTCTCTACTCTTTCCTGAACCTTAAGCAATTTCTTCCTGCATTCTTGCGTGCTCTGCCTTTAGCTTTCTCTGCCTCTTGTTTCATAAATTCGTAAACATTTAAAACAACCTCCTTGTTTGTCCCTTTTTGGTGCAGTATTTAAAGCTAGTTGGCATTGCTGAAAACTTGCAAAAAAAAAAGATAGAGAGAGAAACAAAAAGTAAACAGGCACATGTATAAAACGTTTCTCTTCACTTCTAAATGAAAACAAACTTCTCTAAACAAACGTTACAGGATGGATTAAAACCACATTTAAGAAAGACCCTTTGATTTTGTTATGATGAAGCACATATATTTTATCACTAAACAACAAAACAAAAGAGGTCATATAAATTACAGAATGTGTACCAACTGTTCTATAGAGTTACTAATCTAGTGATTTGCATTTGTCAACTTCCTCCCACCTTGCAATTTAAAACATTGTCTTTTGAATTGCAACACAACTTTAAATACATGATTAAAATGAATGTGCATTGCAATTCCAAACTTTCACAATACAAATTTTTCATTATAGGTCCAAACATTCAGGAACGTTCACTTTTTTACCCAGTCAGGTTATTTTCACATCCTTGCTACTCACCAAGTCTGGTACTGTTATATGTGTTTGGAGGAATTTAGTAACAGTGACGTCAGAATTAATCTCGGACACTATTTGTAGTTGGTTTATTAATACTCGTCACTTACTTGTTTATATTTATATTTGTTGTTGTTTATACGAGGGCTATCCAGAAAGTAGATTACGTTTTGGAATAAAAAGTAAACAAAGTATAGGAAACAAATTTTATTATATACAGATGAAAGCCACACTCAAATACTACTTTTCGACATAGTCACCATTCAAATTAAGGCATTTATCGTAGCAATGTACGAGCTTGGAAATTCCTTCGTCGAAAAATTCGGCCGCCTGCGCCTTCAACCACTTCGTTACCTCTTCTTGCAGCTGTGCGTCGTCATCAAAATGCTGCATAGCCAGCCACTTCTTCATTGCTGGGAATAGGTGGAAGTCGCTTGGTGCCAGGTCGGGACTGTACGGCGGATGAGGAAACAACTCCCACTTAAAAGATTCAAGAACTTCACGAGTGACATTTGCCGTGTGGGGCCGGGCATTGTCGTGAATCAACAAGATCTTAGAGCTCAACATTCCTTTGCGCTTGTTTTGAATGGCTCTTCTGAATGTTTTTTGTTTTGAATGCTCTTACTGCACGCACCTCGCAGCTCGCGGGATTTTCAATTAACGCAGACATTTCAAACCGTCACAGTATCTGAACGGAGCACAGCACGAACCTCTCACTAGCACGGCTAGATGCCGACTGAGCTGCGCAACGCTCTGACCCCAAGATGGCCGCGCTAGCCCCGCCCCTAGCGGAAACAGACGAAAACGTAATCTACTTTCTGGATAGCCCTCGTATTTATATTTATATAAACAAGTAAGTGACGAGTATTAATAAACCAACTACAAATAGTTTCTGGTACTGTTGTTGGTGTGGCATCACACTTACTCAATTCCTTTATTTCTCTGAAGGAAATCTCCAAAGTATACAACCTTTGAAGGGGTTGGACTCATTCTCCACTGGATGTCTTTACTCGAGCCACTCTTGATACTCCATCCGTCCCTGGGTATAGGTCCAAAATAATTCCTAGGGGCCATTTGATACGTTTCGTAGAGTCATCTCCAATCAACACAATATCCCTATGCTGACACCATATTGTTTCTGTTGGCCTCTGTGGATCAGTAGAGCTAGGTATTTCCATCTTGAATTTTCTGTGCAGTCCATCTTCTGGAGTGAGATTCTCCCATCTTGAGTTTTTGTATGGTTCACTGTTCGTGATAACTTTCGGTCTCATCCAATCTTGTATTCCTTCTTCTTCACTTCTCTCAATCGTATGATATTCCTCTTTCAGTAGCTCATCACTTCCAAAAAGTTGTTCAACTTTATCTTCCAGTATTTTAAAGCTTGCGGCAAAATCATGCGTTGTGGAATTCCTGTCCCCGAATTTCTCTTAAAATGCGTTCGCTGCTCGCGCAAACAATCTTCTCATGCTCGATCTTTCTTTCTTTAAATTATCCATCTCGTCCTGATTCTTAGTCACCAAATGTTACGGTATGGATTGAAACCACATTTAAGAAAGACCCTTTGATTTTGTTACGACGAGACACATATCTTTTTTCACTAAACAACAAAACAAAAGAAGTCCTATAAATTACAGAATGTGTTACCAACTGTTCTAAATCTAGTGATTTGCATTTGTCAACACACGTACTAGTTTCACTATTTGCAATAATTGACATGTATCTTCATTGACTGGGCAGGTTAGCTAATCACTGTTTCCAGTGCTTAATGAGGGTGAGAGGCATGAGGTCCAAGACAGACACTCTTGCTGGTATAAGCTTTTCCACTAGTTCCAAGGAATTTTTCACATGCCAAATTATTTGGAAATAATTATAGTAGAATGTTCTTTTTAAAACAAGATGGTGTCATGCTGCTTTACTTTAATCAGGGCGAAGAGGACATGCCAGTTAAGTTCCATTTCCAAAATATTTAACTATAACAAACCATAAATATGCAGTTTATATTGGAGCAGTAAAATATTGTGGATCCTATACAATTTAACACAAAACACAAATTTGTTTTATTAATTTTTAGATGAGTCGTATTTATTACACATCTGCTTCACTTTCGTACCTATTTTGAGGACATGTTTCGCAAATCATCGTTTGCATCTACGGCTCTTATGCGACTAAAGCTTGATCCAGCGGTGTGGGTAATTCTGGGGTTGCTGCTGCCATCTGTTGATTTAGTGATGAACTTAAATGTGGGATTCTCTTCTGGCGGGATTTCAACACACCATTTAGAAACCAAATCATTTGAACATATAAATTATAAAGTCAAAGAGAAAGTTTATCGTCAAAATAAGAAACTAAAACATAATCATAATCATTGGCAACCAAAACATAACAAAATTTCAGCAAAGAAAACATCCATAGACAATGTAATTAATCTCTCAAAGCAAAATTTTAACAATGAAGAAATAGATGTGCTTAACCAAGGCCTAAAAACATGTATAACATACTCCAGCAACCCGGATGAATTCATTGCAGATATAGAATAGAAGGCTTGGAAACCATGGACAAAAATATAATTAGGAAAAAATCAGCTCCTATATTGGAAAACTTAATAAATAAAAAGCCAGGAAAACATTTGAAACAAATTCAGATAATTAAATCTTTAAGGAAAAAGGATGTAATCTTCCCAAGGGCTGATAAAGGGAACAAAATAGTAATCTTAGATACAGCTACATACAAGGAAAAAATGTTAGAGTTACTACAACAAAAAGAATTCCAGGAAATAGATTCTAATCCACTCAACCGATGCATAAAAGATGTACAAAAAACCATCATTAATAGTAAAATTTTAACAACTGCAGAACAAAAAACTATCAAACCGGACAACCCTACCCTTGCAAGACTATATGGTTTGCCTAAAATACACAAACCCAACATACCCATGAGACTCATTGTAAATAATATAAACACTCCTACTTACCTTCTGGCAAAATGGCTGTCCAAAAAATTTCAGTCCTTTCCACAATTCCATACTCTGAGCATAAAAAACTCTTTAGACCTGGTAGAAAAAATTCAAAATCTTAAACTAAAACCTCATGACACTTTAGTATCCTTTGATGTCCGCTCCCTCTTCCCTAGCATTTCATTAGACAAACTTTTGATTCAACTGAAAAAATGGCTAAATTCTATAAACCTAGATGCCAATGCAATAGAAGAATATTTGGCAATGACTGAAATATGTACACATCAAAATTATTTTGTCTTCGATGGAAAATATTATAAACAAATTTCAGGACTAGCTATGGGAAGCCCACTATCACCATTTTTGGCCAATCTATACATGAGCTTTTTCGAAACACATATAACTAAAGCCTTCCCTCATATGTTTAAAACATGGTACAGATACGTAGACGACATCTTTGCAATTGTGCCCTACAAACAAATAGATGATGCTTTGAAACTACTCAACCTGCAAGAACCCAGCATACAATTCACAGTGGAAACTGAAGAGGACTGTACTCTACCTTTTTTAGACCTTAAAATAAAAAAAAGCAATGAAAAACTAGAATTTGGTATCCATAGAAAAGCAACACACACAGATAATTACATCAAAGCAAATAGTTTCAACCCAATTCCACACAAACATGCAACCATCAACAGTCTCACACACAGATTAGAAAATCTACCTCTCAGTCAACAAGAATATCAAAATGAATACCATCAAATCTTAAAAACTGCAATTAAAAATGGATATGGAAAAAACCTTGTAGCTAAAAAACTAAAATCAAACTTCAAAAGAGATTAAAACAGATCACAGCTCTCACACCAATAAAACAAGAAATTAGATTTGCTAAATTTACTTACCACCCCTGGGCCACAAAAAAGTTCCAAAAAAATATTCAAGAAATACAATATAACATTGGCACCAAAAAACAATTACAGCATTAAAAACCTACTTCACAATAATACTGATAAGATAAAACCAGAGGAAAAGTCAGGCATTTACAAGATTAAGTGTAAAGACTGTGAAAAAATTTACATAGGAAGGACAAAAAGAAACATAGGCACTAGAAAGAAAGAACACTTCAGGCACTTAAGATACAAAAATATTGATAAGTCCGCAATAGCAGCTCATTTCTGGTCTGAAAATCATGAAATTGAAGATAGCACAGAATTACTAAAATACGTACAAAAACCTAGTGAACTCGTCATATGGGAGAGGATATACATAGAAAAACATAAAAACCAACTTATGAACTTTGAAATCCCGCCAGAAGAGAATCCCACATTTAAGTTCATCACTAAATCAACAGATTGCAGCAGCAACCCCAGAATTACCCACATCGCTGGATCAAGCTTTAGTCGCATAAGAGCCGTAGATGCAAATGATGATTTGCGAAACATGTCCTCAAAATAGGTACAAAAGTGAAGCAGATGTTTAATAAATACGACTCATCTAAAAATTAATAAATTTTTGCTTCACTGTGGTGTTCCAATACAGTTAAATCTCGACAAATTTGTTTATTAAAACGTAGGGATGTTGCACATGCAGCTCATCAAACCTCATATATAAATGTATTTAAAGCTATTATTCATTCTTTTGAAGATATTCAAATGAAATCTCTTTTATTGAGAAGTGCTGCTATTGATTGTGTCTAAAGAGTTCCCCACCCCTCCAAGAAACTCTGAATCTGAAATAGAATAATTTCCTTCAAAACCAAGTGTTTTGACTGTTTCTAGTGATGATTTCCAGGGTTCTGCAGCCTATTTGGGTATGTTTGGTAATTAGCAACTTTTTTTAACCCAAAAGAGAGTAAACTGTATGTCACCTCCACTTATAAGCGAACATCAACCAAGAAAATTCTATGTCACCACCCCATGCTGTTAATCTACACTCATGCACAATAAGTAAATTATAGGAAGTGAGGTTTTTCAGGTACCCAAAAAGTTATAGATGAAAGTTTCTAGAACTCCCAAGCAATCCATGGAAGAGTAATTGCATGATGAGTTCAAGGAAGTACACTTGAACCTGACCCAGGTTGCCCCTTTATTATGACTCTACATTTCCATTCACATTTCCATTCATTAAGCATTATTGGGTATAGTGTGATTATTAAAACTATGTTGCTGCTGTTAAGCACAATATAATTTAATTTATAGATCAAAATCTGCTCAAGCTTGTGATCCTAGTATATTAACTTGCAGAGTAATTACAACATTCAGTGGTATAGTTTACATCCTCTGCATGAGATTGTTGTGATTTAAATTTGATACACTATATTCCTTATTTATTTTGTTTCTTTGTCTGGAGTGCATTGTGGTTGAACTGGGCTACATGTGTGGTAGTTGATTGCTTCAATATTAGAGTTTGTTAATTTCAAATTCAGGTGGCCATCTGTGCTGCTCAATTGCTGAATTACAAGAATGATTCAAGACCTCTGCAACAAGCTTTTTAAAATAGTCTGATGAAGAGAATCATTTTTATCATATGACTGATGTGTGCTGATGCATTGTTTAGTAGGTAAATGATTCAGCACACAATATCAAGGTTACATAAGTTGGTTTATTGCCATAAGAATAATTTAAATTGAATAAAAAAGTACTCAGAGAAGGTCTTCAAACTTTCCACCTTTGGATACTGTCAGTACATTAATTGACAAACCTCTCCCATTTGTGTCACTGTGACATATGCTGTCTCTGGCAGGGTAAATGTGCATAAGCAGTTCTTCCCTAAGATCAACTGGGATGACATATACAATACGCCTTATATGCCTCTAAAGAAAGAAGTTAATCAACGTTACGTTTGGTGATAGTATATACAAATATAATAATTTGTATCTTAAAACTTCACTTATCTTATAAGGACAGATGATAAGTCTTACAAATTCTTCAGGATCGCAATTTCATGTATATTTATACACATCTTCAGCTGGAAAGCTGGAGAATTTATAAGAATTATCATCTGTTCTTATAAGATAAGTGAAGTTTTAAGTTACAAATTATTATATTTGTATATATTTGTTTGCTTCACTGTTAATAGCTTCATATTTTACATATTTATTGGTGATTGTGCTGGTATACATTAGATCCTCCTTTCATACTGGAAGCATATATCCCTTCAAGCATCAAGAGTCACATTATCCAAGAGCAGAATCACTGGTAAAAGGGTTCTGTTAAAATGTGTTCGCAATATAGTGCTGTTTGACTTTTCCGAATTCAAAAGAAAATCATACGCATAATAACCCATTCGAGTTATAGAGCATTCTGCAAACCACTTTTTAAAACATTAAAAATTTTGACGCAACCTTGCCTCTATATGTATAATCTAGTTCTATATGTACACAGTAATTATAAAGTTTTCTAAAAAATCAACATCATCATGGTCATAACACAATCTTGCTTTATTATACTCTGTAACATATTGTATTGTAAATATTGTAGACTTATTTCTGATCTTAAAGTTTAGGTTTAAAATTTTGACCAGTCACCAATTTATGAGCGCCTGCTCAACTATGTAAGTGTAATGTGACGAATAAAGTATTGTATTGTATTGTACAGCTGACCACCAATAATAAGAGCAACTGTTGTATGCAGTGGTGTGGTGAAAAGGATTTGTAACTCATGAAAAGGAGCATCATAGGATATGGGTCGACTACACAATCATTTGATTCTTAAACAATGTGTTAGTCAACATTAACTGTTTAACGAAAAATATCCAAAGTTATGAATGAGCTTTCATGTCTGCATAAACCAATCAATCAATAACAGTCATAGTTAAAACAGCTTTTTCCCTGAAAATATGCTAGCCAAAATTTAATATGTACAGTTTTATAATACAAATAAAATATTTAGTGATTATTTTCCACTTATCTTAAGAAGTTGATGACAAAACTTTTATCTTCTATTTGAAATTAATTTCGTAAGCATTTGCCCACATCTTCAGTCAAACACATTTCGTTGTCAAACAAACTTTGTTGTCAAGGATACTATGTATTTACGTATTACCAACATCTGAAGACGAAACAAACCTAAAAGCAGAATCAATTGCCGGTATGTCAAAATTCATTACGCGATTTTTATTTTTTAGAATAAATATTTTTTCCCAAACCATTAAATCTATGGGAACATATAATTGTTTTAATAATTTAACTTCGGGATTTATTTCATGGTTAAATGACCAAAAATGATCTGCCACGGCCGATTTATCAATTTGTTTATATCTAATGTTACGAAAATGTTCTTTCTTTCTGGTTTCCAAACTACGTTTCATCTTTCCAATATAAACCTAATCACAATCTAAGCAATTAAATAGATAAATACAAGATTTTTTTATTATTAGGAATTTTAACTTTTTTAGAAAATTGTAATAAATTTTTAATACTATATTTTGAGGAACTAAAGTTATACCAACTTCTTTAAAAAAAATTTGAAAATGTTTATTAACCCAAGTATGGTAAGTAAATGTTTTAAATTTATAATCATCTTTTATTTTTTTAAGAGTAGAAATATCATTAATACTTTTTTGATATTTAAATTTTTCAATGTTCTTTTGTATAAAATCTTTATTAAAACCATTAATTAAAGCAGTATTAATAATATGTTTATGTTCTTTATTAAATTCTTCTTTATTCAGGGGTATATTTATTAATCTATAGGTCAAACTATTAAAAACAGAAAATTTATGTGGAAAAGGGTTAAAACTTTTATTTTTTATGTAATTATGAATATGAGTAGATTTCCTATAAATACCAAAATCTAATTTGTTATTATTTCTTATTGTTTTCAAATCTAGAAAAGGAAGAAATCCATTAATTTCAGTTTCTAATGTGAATTTTATAGCTTTATCTTGTAAATTTAGTAATTTTAAAGCATCAGTAATTCGTTTTTCAGGAACAATAGCAAAAATATCAACATATCTATACCATGTTTTACAAATTAAAGGAAAAGCTTTAATGACTTGAATTTCGAAAAAACTCATAAAAAGATCAGCAAGAAAAGGTGAAATAGGATTACCCATTGCTAAGCCAGAAGTTTGTTGAAAAAATTCACCATTAAAAGTTACAAAAATATTTTAGTATTTTAGAATGTTTTAGTATTTATATTTTAGTATATTTTAGTAAATGTTTTAGTATTCCCAGAGAAAAACTTTTAATTTATTTAAAAAGTGGTTGAATTCAATAAATTTACATGAGAACTTAATAGTTGATTTTGTTAAACTTACTGATTTTTCGAGACTTAACTGTATTGGAACACCACAGTGAAGCGAAATAATTATTAATTTTTAGATGAGTCGTATTTATTACACATCTGCTTCACTTTCGTACCTATTTTGAGGACATGTTTCGCAAATCATTGTTTGCATCTTCTGCTCTTATGCAACTAAAGCTTGATCCAGTGGTGTGGGTAATTCTGGAGTTGCTGCTCCATCTGTTTATTTAGTGATGAACTTAAATGTGGGATTCTCTTCTGGCGGGATTTCAAAGTTCATTAGTTGGTTTTTATGTTTTTCTATGTATATTCTCTCCCATATGACGAGTTCACTATGTTTTTGTACGTATTTTAGTAATTCTGTGCTATCTTCAATTTCATGATTTTCAGACCAGAAATGAGCTGCTATTGCGGACTTATCAATATTTTTGTATCTTAAGTGCCTGAAGTGTTCTTTCTTTCTAGTGCCTATGATTCTTTTTGTCCTCCCTATGTAAATTTTTTCACAGTCTTTACACTTAATCTTGTAA
Organism: Mantis religiosa; assembly: GCA_030765055.1. Taxonomy (NCBI): domain Eukaryota; kingdom Metazoa; phylum Arthropoda; class Insecta; order Mantodea; family Mantidae; genus Mantis; species Mantis religiosa. The sequence goes on from CM060951.1 coordinate 138,964,168, forward strand.
ATGCCTGACTTTTCCTCTGGTTTTATCTTATCAGTATTATTGTGAAGTAGGTTTTTAATGCTGTAATTGTTTTTTGGTGCCAATGTTATATTGTATTTCTTGAATATTTTTTGGAACTTTTTTGTGGCCCAGGGGTGGTAAGTAAATTTAGCAAATCTAATTTCTTGTTTTATTGGTGTGAGAGCTGTGATCTGTTTTAATCTCTTTTGAAGTTTGAATGATTTTAGTTTTTTATCTACAAGGTTTTTTCCATATCCATTTTTAATTGCAGTTTTTAAGATTTGATGGTATTCGTTTTTATATTCTTGCTGGCTGAGGGGTAGATTTACTAATCTGTGTGTGAGACTGTTGATGGTGGCATGTTTGTGTGGAATTGGGTTGAAACTATTTGCTGTGATGTAATTATCTGTGTGTGTTGCTTTATTATGGATACCAAATTCTAGTTTTTCATTGCTTTTTGTGATTTTAAGGTCCAAAAAAGGTAGAGTACAGTCCTCTTCAGTTTCCACTGTGAATTGTATGCTGGGTTCTTGCAGGTTGAGTAGTTTCAAAGCATCATCTATTTGTTTGTAGGGCACTATTGCAAAGATGTCGTCTACATATCTGTAGCATGTTTTAAAAATATGAGGGAAGGCTTTAGTTATATGTGTTTCGAAAAAGCTCATGTATAGATTGGCAAATGATTTTTGTTTGGATCAAAATTTTTGCACTTGTAATGGTGAGTTTTTTCAACAAACTTCTGGCTTAGCAATGGGTAATACTCTTTCACCTTTTCTTGCTGATCTTTTTATGAGTTTTTTCGAAATTCAAGTCATTAAAGCCTTTCCTTTAATTTGTAAAACATGGTATAGATATGTTGATGATATTTTTGCTATTGTTCCTGAAAAACGAATTACTGATGCTTTAAAATTACTAAATTTACAAGATAAAGCTATAAAATTCACATTAGAAACTGAAATTAATGGATTTCTTCCTTTTCTAGATTTGAAAATAATAAGAAATAATAACAAATTAGATTTTGGTTTTTATAGGAAATCTACTGACATTGATAATTACATAAAAAATAAAAGTTTTAACCCTTTTCCACACAAATTTGCTGTTTTTAATAGTTTGATCTATAGATTAATAAATATACCCCTGAATAAAGAAGAATTTAATAAAGAATATAAACATATTATTAATACTGCTTTAATTAATGGTTTTAATAAAGATTTTATACAAAAGAACATTGAAAAATTTAAATATCAAAAAAGTATTAATGATATTTCTAATCTTAAAAAAATGAAATATGATTATAAATTTAATACATTACTTACCATCCTTGGGTTAATAAACATTTTCAAAATGTTTTTAAAGAAGTTGGTATAACTTTAGTTCCTCAAAATATAGTATTAAAAATTTATTACAATTTTCTAAAAAAGATAAAACTCCTAATAATAAAAAATCTGGTATTTATCTATTTAATTGCTTAGATTGTGATTAGGTTTATATTGGAAAGACAAAACGTAGTTTGGAAACCAGAAAGAAAGAACATTTTCGTAACATTAGATATAAACAAATTGATAAATCGGCCGTGGCAGATCATTTTTGGTCATTTAACCATGAAATAAATCCCGAAGTTAAATTATTAAAACAATTATATCTTCCCATAGATTTAATGGTTTGGGAAAAAATATTTATTCTAAAAAATAAAAATCGCGTAATGAATTTTGACATACCGGCAATTGATTCTGTTTTTAGGTTTGTTTCGTCTTCAGATGTTGGTAATACGTAAATACATAGTATCCTTGACAACGAAGTTTGTTTGACAACGAAATGTGTTTGACTGAAGATGTGGGCAAATGCTTACGAAATTAGTTTCAAATAGAAGATAAAAGTTTTGTCATCAACTTCTTAAGATAAGTGGAAAATAATCATTAAATATTTTATTTGTATTATATTTATTATTCCACTGTAACTAGCTTCATTTTCTGTGTAAATGTACAGTTTTGATTACTGATTTGTTGTTATCATTTTGTTAGGAGAATAGGGGAACTTCCAAAAAAATTCTTATTCAGACAACTCACTCTAACCTAGATTTAAACTCGGGCCATATGAGATGGAAAACTACTACAACACCATGCAGATGGGTACTGGTGGTTCCGAATAAAACTGTGATAATTCTAAAGGGAAAAGTCACTGTTAAAAAACTAACTGGAAGAAGAGTTTCTATTTAATTGTCAGTAGCTCAGTACAAAATTAGTTTTATTCTTCCGACACTATGTGTGATTATTTTCAGTTATTGATACCATGTACATAATATGAGATATAATTTTGGATTATTTTCAGAAAAGTGTAATTTAGGTTTTTGAGGACTCTGTGCATTCATTGATCTGTCATATACCTCAAAGAAAGGGCAATATTAATAAATGTAAATCAAAACTTTGTAAGATGACTTTTCATTAGTCAAATAAGTAATTTGTTATTTCTAGATATGAATTAATTAATATGCAGTATGTTTTCATATTCTGCAATGCATACATCAGCACATTTCAATCTAAATTATAGCCAGATTTTATGCTTTGTATAATATAATGTTACACTAACATACCTCTTTTTAACTTTTTCAGATGTTCCAACCTACTTAACAGAAACACAAGGCATGCTGGAACTGGAGCTGTCAGTAGCAAATCCAGACAGTAAAGTTGACTATTATTTCAGGTTTGTAGCCTCTTTTTCTACAATGTATTTATTTAAAAAAAAAAGTAAGTTGAAAAACTAGTAACATAGTTTTGTTTTTTACAGTGCTACTGAGCAAAATATGCAAGTGGAAGATGAGTATGTGCATCATTATGATGAAAGCAGTATGTATCAGCCGTTCTACTGTCCCAGCTGTGGAAGACGCTATTCATTAAAAAGAACTCTAATGAGGCATATGAAATTGGAATGTGGCAAGGAGCCACAATTTCCATGTCTATTCTGTCCCTTAAAGACAACTAGAAAGAGTAGCTTAATGAAGCATATTAGAAAGCAACATCCAGAAGCTGCACACAGCATAATAGCATAATTTCTGGAGGAATAGAACATTTATTTGTGGTTTATTTGTGCCCTGTGTGTGGTTACAGTGTGGTTGTGATACTTTTGACTGTTAATATCAATGACATTAAATATTGACATATCTTCCATAGTAGTTGACATGAAAAATAAAACATAGATAGTATGTGTAAATAATTTTTGTTAACTGTAGTGCTAAAAGAAATTTGTAGATCGCAGTTTATTGAGGTTTGTTCAACATACAATGTTGTTGTTCCCAAATAAGAAAATTTAAAGAACTGTATAATTAGAGTATTTATTGGGAAAAAGTAATAAAGAAAAGCTACATCCTCTTTCTGCCACAGCAAATGTGTTTTATGGACAGTATCAGTTGACTTAATTTGTTTCCATGCATTGCATTTAAAAAAATCAAAAGCTGTAATAATAGACAATTATAAAAAAAACTGACAGTGATACATACAAGAATCTTATACATTTGTGAGTAATAAAAAGAACATGGATAAAAAGACTTTTAGAAACCTCATGACATATGTACATTTGATACTTCAACATATTTTAGTAAGTGGTGTTCCCTGGGTAATGCTAAATGGACTACAACACAGGCATGCTTCCCAATACAAGATAAGAGTACTTCTCAGTGCTGTTTTGGATTGCCAGGAATGACTCAAAGTAAAAAGACCATGAAAGACAATCTTTTAAGATTGTGAAGTGTGAGTGAAGCAATGTGTCAATATCTTCTCGATTCACTTTTGTACTAATCTTTTAAGAGACGTGTAATGGTCTCAAAAGTGAGAACCTACAGACTTTATGTAGGAAAGCCAGGGGGAAAATGATGCAAATCAACTAATCCCCAGTGCCATTAGTCAACAACAAAAACAACAACATATTTTAGTAAATATGATAGACATCTTTCATAATTCTGTACTTTTACAATATGTATCTCTATACGTAAATTATTCAGAATGCAAAAGTTGATGTCTGGCCACAATGAGAGCACTCATTGGCAGTATTGTAAATGTTGTCACACTGCCAAAAATCCAAGTGGCCAGGTATTTTAAGATGAATTGTTTAACTCTTTTAAATCTTATATTTTCTATTACAATATAGGAAATGCTTAAATCAGTTAATAATTTGGTCAAGATAGCACTTAGTTGTTACACGTTATAGGAGTGGCATGATTATTGCATAAACTCTGTCTTAACCCAATAAAACTGGACTACATATCATAAAAAAATCTGCTTTTTCAGTGGATAAGCACTGAATAAGGTGGTAGCTCCCACTTTTGAAATTGAAACATAAAGAAAAAGAAATAATTTTTTCATAAGGAGTAATTTTACATATAATAGTTTACACATGTTTAAGGTAAAACTATTGGTGTTGTTCAGACTTTATCATATTTACGAACACAACATCTAAGTTTATGTTAGTCTAATATTGTCCAAAATAATAAATATAATTCTATGTTTTTTATTTAAAATCTGATTGCTACCACAATAGCATCTATAAGGGAATACTACTTACAGTTTTGTTAATTAACTTGTTAATACTTTTTATTTATTTACTTACTCATTTATTTTATTTATTTATTTATTTAGTTATTTATTTATTTTAATCTTAATTTTTATGAAATAAGAGGTGAACATGAAAGCATTTACTGCATTGGAGAAACGTTTTCAACAGTGATGTGTATTAAGCATATTTATAATAAATGGTGTCTTCTTTGCTTGAACTTCGCCTATCTACAGCCTGCACTTTTGCATTTTAGTAGTACTGCAATCATTACACTGATAATCATTCATTTATGTTATATTGTTGATTTGTGTTATTCACATTGTTGTGCTATTGGCATTTGAAAATCAGGAATGAGAATCCTTTACTTCAAAGATATCATCAAGCAACATTTTTTGTGGACTTTTAAGGACATTAATCTTATAACCATTTAAGTTTTACAATTATAATATGATTGTGTTTGTTTTTCAGCAATACTGAAGCAGACATCATCAGTATTGCGGAAATGGCAACATTGGGGGCAGTTTCAGCAGTACATCACCATGATGTCTTTTCCTTCTCAAAAACAACATAAACAGAGTGCTGCAAAATTATACTTTTGTCAAGATTGTGGCAAACAATACAGATGGAAAAGTACACTCAATAGGCATCAGATGGTGGAGTGTGGTGGAAAAGAACCTTCACATCAGTGTCCATTTTGTTTATACCGTGCAAAACAAAGAGGAAATCTGGCAGTGCATATTCGTAAACATCATCCAGAACAAATGATGAAAAAGTAACAGAAGTGTTTAAGGCACTGGAACACTAGAAAGTTTTGGCAACAAACAGTTGAATGCTAAGCAAGTGTTTCACTGAAATGCTTTACAAATAGCATCTAACTAACAATTTCTTCAAATGTTTACAATAAAAATAATTTAATTTTTAAACAGAATATTAAAAACTCATAGTTTCATACATATTTTAGTAATATTAAATAGTAATATTTTTAAAATAGTTTTTTAGTTTTATTCATTACTGCATTAATCAGGATATTATATGTTAAGAAACATATACCATATTTTAGCAGTCTTGTTTCCAACCTTTACTTTTCTGAAAACCTGTAAGACAAAAATGGGGTTGAAACCGAACTTATTCTGAAGATCCTTTCATGGAAGTGTTGAAAACAGTGTTGTATAAATTAAATTAATTAGGAGTCGATTAATGACACAAAACAACACTTACTTTTAAATTTTCCCGGAACCTCAGAAACCGGTTCCGGGAAAATTTAAAAGTAAGTGTTGTTTTGTGTCATTAATCGATTCCTAATTAATTTATTCTGAAGAATTTATGTAAATATAAAATTGTAAGTTAAGCAGTATATTTATAGATTGCTTGTGTAATAAAATATTATAGCAAAATTTTCTGTATGCAAACAGTAAAATAATGTATTTATTTTTATTTTGCAAACATTTGCTTTAAGAATTCATCATTAATTTACTTTGATGAAAGTGTTTCTGTTGCATGTTTAATTTCTCTTGGCTGAAACTGGCATTTCCCTTCTGGATACCACATAGATGTGATTCATTAGGTACTTTACAATCCAGTAGTGATCATATCATTCATAGCTCTAACTTATAAAAAAGGTACTTTCTATTTAGTTTTAATATCATTGCATACATTGTACATCAGAAATAACATACATTGTATTTTGCACTGTTGTTAGCAGTGTTCTTAAACAAATTATTTAAAGTTATGAAGCAATCAGACATCATCTACAAACTTCTGTTCATGAAAGTGGTTTCCAGTGGTATGATAAGTTTGCTCAAACTTTAGGAAGTTTTCTTAAGTTACCTCAATTTATAAGTTAAACATTTATTAATAATGATAATATTTACAAAGGGCAACAAAGAGATTACTCAGTTGTTTCAATGAAATATAAAATTTTTTATGTAATAGCAAACTCATGACACACTGAGTGACATAAATAAAAGCAGTAGTTAAAACTTTGCTGACTCTAAGGTTGCTGGGCTTCATATATTAAAAACATTGTTTTCCTTGTTCTCCTTATTAGCAGTTAACCTTACTGATCTTGATTACCAAGCTACTGTTGAAGATTTAGTACAGATAAAATAATGCCATTGCTTGGTTTTGTAGCCAACTGCTCAAGATTTCTTGAGGTACCTCAGAGCATAACTCTGCTCACTCAAGAAAAATTGGTTCATGTAATTAATATCTCTCATAATTCATATTAATGGTTCCTAAGAGTAAAATAAAACTCAGATCAATAGCTGTAAACAGCTGTGTGTATTTAAAATGGAAAAGATGCAAGTTTAGTGCAATACTGTTTTTCAGAAATGACTAAAATACACAGTGGAGCTCTAAGCTGTAATAAAAATGTGCAATTCTTTTGAAGATATGCAAGAGAAGTTGGCTTTTGAAATCATGTTATGGAGAATGTTTTTTTTTTTTTTTTTTTTTTTTTTTTTTTTTTTTTTTTTTTTTTTTTTTTTTTTTTTTTTTTTTTTACACAGGCTATAGCTTATGGTGGCTTCCTAAAAAGTGGTAGACAAAATAAAGAAAAAAGCAAAGAACTTAGTATTCCCTGCCTTTGTTCAGGATGTGAAGTGCAATATATATTTGCTTAGCACAAAATATTAACAGTGAGGCTCATAAATTTGGCCTTCTGGACTCCACTTCGGTCTTCTCAGCAGAGCTGTATGCCATCTTCTATTTGCTCCTTTTTATTTGCAAGTTAGCTCCTGGCTCTTTTATTGTTTGCACTGACTCTCTAAGTGCTTTTCAGGCCTTGCAACAGCACACTGCCGCTCACACCCTTGTTTCAAAAATACAGGCCCAGATCTCACAAATGCTCAGTCGCAGATACCATTTTGTTTTTACTTGGATCCCAGGCCATGTGGGGATTTCAGGGAACGAGGAGGCGGATGCGGCTGCTAAGTCCGCTTGCCGTTTGCCCCGGAGTTTAACAACTACGGTGCCATACCAGGATGTGCAACGTTTTTTCCGTCGCTAACTCCTATCTGCTTGGCAGCAATCCTGACAGCTTTGGAAGGCACACAACTCCGGGCAATAAAGGAGAGCGTACAACCCTGGTCAACTTCCTGCAGGGATAACCGGCGAGCCGAGGTGATACTCACCCGGCTGAGAATTGGACACACACGAGCGACTCATGGCCATCTGTTAAGAGGGGAACCAGCCCCTGTATGTGCTCCGTGTGCAGTACGCCTCACTGTGCGGCATGCATTGCTCGATTGCCCGCAGTACGCCCGCGTTCGCCAGTCTTTGGACATGGGGACTAACTTGCATGGTGTTTTAGGTGACGACCCAGTGGCCGTGGTTAAGGCACTGCGGTTTGTTACTGAAATTGGTTTTAATAAACAAGTCTGACTTGTATTTTATATTTATTAATTTTAGAGATTTTAAATTATTAGCACTGGGATAAGTTTTTTATGTACTTTTAATAGTTGAGTGTTTTTATTTTATTTTACCTTTTTAGCTTAATTAGTGTAGCTTTTAGGTTTTAGTGTTGACTTCGGGCCCAAATGACCTTGTTGTCGACGGGCCCTAAAACACCACACACTCACTCACTGAATCGAGAAGATATTGACACATTGCTTCTTGATTCACTTTTGTGCTAATTGTGCTTCACTGTCCCTACGCTTCTCTCAAGTTTATACTTTGATATATTTGCTTATTCTATTGGGGAAGTGGAGTATATACACATACTTATGGGGAATTCAGATGTACTCAGAATTGCTTATAATAGAAGAAAAGAAATGCTTGTTGTTGGTATTGTAAAAGAACTGATTTGTTGCCAATTCTTTTTTTTTTTTTTTTTTTTTTTTTTTTTGTTTGTTTTGTAATTTTACGTCCTCCAACGTTAAGTCATATCGGACGGTCATTTATTTAATTAAACATTTCAATTTTTAAAGTTTCTTTTATGCTTCATTCACATTTTCGCTGATTTTCTTACATATTTATTCGTTGATTGAAATAACATCCAGTTCCCATTGTTAAACATTGTTTTACAGAAACTATTGTTAAACTGTTTTACTTTTGCTTTCTGTAAATGTAGCTGTTATTTACAATATTTTAATGAGTTTTAACAATTCAGAAAACTAATTTTGAGTGCTTTCTCTAGCCATGGTGACTACATAGTGCAGATAGCTAAAGAGAAATTGTATTTTGCCTGATGTACAATACAGCAAAATATGTACAATTTTAAACATCATCTTGATGTTGTTACTTGCTGTTTCAGCTCTTGAATAGCTGTTTTGATGATCTTTCCACCTGAATTGATATGCATACATACAGTGACACCAATTGGAACAGAACACATTAAAAACAGTGATATGAAATGGGGAACATGTATTCAGCAGAGTGTACCTGCTACAAATAAAAATGATTCTGGTTTCCCATAAATCTGATACCAAAAGTTTCAACGAATTGAATCTTTTCCATTATGTGAAGATTTAAATCATAATTATGGAGCGGAATGGCTCAGGCGGTTTTGTCTGTGCCCACATTCGTGAGACCCAAGTTGAGTTCCCGTGGCCAACCTACCTGACCCATGGGTTTTCTCACGGGTTTCCCTGGGTCACTATGCAAATGCTGGGTAGGTTAATTACATCCCCGGAATTTCTTGTCCCTCAATTTCATTTTCGTTCTCAATTCACATTATCTCTCATCTGGTGGTCTCTTTCAGGGTAGAAGTGTTGGCAGGTGTCTCGGTGCTGTCATGACTCCTTGGTTTGGCCACCCTCTGTCTCCTCTCACCTCATGCTTTCGCCCGAGGATGCCCCACTTGGGGCTTAGGCACAATAAACCACAGGATACGGTGCCAAATCTCCTCCATAGTAATCTTTATCCTAATGTACAATTACTAGGGTCCGATTCTATGTAATTACATATTCTGTTTCTATATATGTAGTTCTTAAGAAAAGCTAAAATGTTCATGAATTACACTGATAGGACCCTTATTCCAAAGTTTTAAATTGCATACTTGTACATATTTTGAGCTACAATACATATTTGGTATTATACTATATATTTTTTTAATATTTTAATATTATTGCAGATTTATTATACATTTTCATTATTTTCATTCATTATCATTACATAGCAAGAAAGGGAAGAAATGTTGCAAATTTTATTGTAGTAGTTTTCATCTGTTGTCATCAATCCTATTCATTGTCGTTATTGTTGTCTCCCTATGATGCTTGTCCAGCATCTCGCTTTGTTTCTTTGCCACATTAAATACCAAAGTGCCAACTATAATGATGATGGCTGTTTATTAAAAACATTCAGAGCTAAAGCACATGGATTTGATGTGGATAACAATAACTAATTTTAAACGTATGAGAAAAAGAAAGGAAAAGCTTCAAATTTCTAACACTCAATTGCCTGTAAGTTAATCATGGCACTAGTTACGTCTTCACTATCATCAAAACTGAAAACATGAATTTCTGTTGACAGTGCTTTAGTCACTGACAGTAAAATAGTCCTCTGTCAAACTTGTGATAAACGTATAGGGTGTACAGTTAAATCTCAAATTGAACAGCATTTGCGAAGCAATTTTCATATTAGGAATAAACAATGTGATTCTTCAAAGAAGCAGCACTACTTACACAGTTACATGGGTAGTCTGCCTCATCTAATAGTGAGTTTTACAAACAACTGTACATGGCATTAGTTCCAGGAACATATCCTGGAACAAACTTCCAGTACTTGAATTTATATATGTGTTTGGAGGTATTTAGTAACAGTGACGTCAAAATTAGTCTTACAAACTATTTGTAGTTGGTTTATTGATATTCGTCACTTGTTTATGTTAATGAGAGACTAGTTTCAAAGGCATTCGCCTCCATTTTCAATCTCTTTCCAACTGGCTTCTGTTCTTGTCTACTCTCTCTGTGGTGGTGGAACTATGAACTTTTTTGTCAAATTATCTACTTTGAAATCCCACCAGTAGATAATTTGACAAAAAAGTTCATAGTTCCACCACCAGAGAGAGAGCAGACGACAGATGCCAGTTGGAAAGAGATTGAAAATGGAGGCAAATGCCTTTGAAACTAGTCCACTAGTCTCTCATTAATATAAACAAGTAAGTGACGAGTATCAATCAACCAACTACAAATATTTTTTGAGATACAATTTATATGTTTGTTACAAAAATATTGCATCCACAATATTCCCACAAGTCCACCCTCAGGAAGAATTACTTGGATTCTTGTTATGTTGACCTATTAGAAACAATAAGGGCTGATATAGGCAAATCACCTATATGGATTTCTGCCAAAGTACAAAAAATTTGAATGATGTACATTAGCATATTTTTGTCCTTCCAATCATGAAATTACACCAAACATCAAATTATTGAAATCTGTCAATTTCTCAGCTGAAGTAAATGCATACATTTTCTAAGGCATCACTTCATGAATTTTAATTTGCCACCTCTGAGCAACGTATAGAAGTTCATTGTTTTACCAACAAATTCCCCAGCCAAGACTGTCAACTGCACCAAGAATCAATGCACCAAAACATATACCTTGAAACAAGTTCAGGTGGCTTTTTTAGTCAGTTATGTTTAATAGTTTTAATCACACTTATCTTTATAAATTATCAATATGTCACCATTTCTAAGTTTTATTTAACAAAACTGTCAGCTGAGTTTGGTCTCTGCATGTGCACTATCATCAGCTAGCAAGCAGTTGCTTGTTTTTATTTACATCACCCAATTTGTTTCCCATCATAGTATTTATTAGTAATGCACTGTAGAGGGCAGTAGGAAATAAAATCTTATTTTGTGCAGCAGTCTTCTATTTTCACAGGAACAATTGATTCAGTACATACTAAACAGTTGAAGTATTAAATATCAAAGAGTCTTTTGTTATTCAGTGTCTGAATTATGAAACTAGGAAGAAGATAACCAAGGGTTGCCCTCAGGGTTCTATCTTGGGGCCCCTCTTTTGGGATATTTTATCAGAAGATTTATTAGAACTACTGGAAAGAGATCATAAGGTTTTGGATGTAATAGCGTATGCTGATGACATAGTCATAATGATGGATGGACAGAGCAGACTAGAGCTAGAAAATAAAGCAAGAGAAGTTACAAATACATTATCAAATTGGTGTTTCAGAACAAAACTAAAAATTGCACCAAACAAGTCAAATTATGTGCTTTTTAAGGGAAATTTAAAGCGGGATCCTACAGTGAAGATAAATAATCAGAACATTAAACGGGAAAAAGAGATGAGATATTTGGGTATCATGATAGATGAAAAATTTCATTTCAGAAAACACACGGAGTATATAAGGCAGAAAACAGAGAAAATAATGCTTAAGCTAGCAAGAATAACCAATTTAAATTTTGTACTTCCATTGCGTAACATACAGATATATCATAACACCATTTTTGCTTCAATTATGACGTATGCGGCAGCAGTTTGGGCAGAAAGGATGGATGATGTACAAATAAGAAGATTGTTGAGAAGAACGCAAAGAAAAGTATTATTACGTCTGACAGGAGCTGTAAAAACAACACCAACTATGGCATAGCTAGTAACAACGGCCATTTGGCCGATTGATTTATTAATAAGATTGAAGGGCGCAAAATTTTGGGCGAAAAAAGGAAACTTAGAAAAAGTTTATAATATAACTGGAGTCAGAACAAACAAATCTTGGGTGATTAAAAATAGTTTAAAAGATAAATGGCAAAAAGAGTGGACAGACAGTCTAGAAGGTAGAAGAGTGTTTGAAATTTTTCAGAACGTCAAAGAGAGACTAAAATTGAATTTTATTCAACCAACAAAGGGATTTATACATTATATAACTGGACACGGACCTTATAAGACCTATTGGAAGAAAATCAATAAAACTGAAAATGATATATGTGAATTATGTAACAAACAAGATAATCCTGAACATGTAGTATTTGAATGTGGAAGATATGCAATTCACCAACAAGAAGAGAGGCATGCGCTAGCAGGATATATCGTATATGACATAATTCGAGATCAACAATTGGTAAATAAATTACAAGTTTTGACTAACTTTGTAAGTAAGAAAGCATGGGAGGTAAAAATATTCAAAGGAGAAAGAGTTGATAATAGGCGAAGAATAGTACAAGATCCAAGAAGGAGTTCTAGAATACAAAATAGGATAAGACGGGAAGAATTATTGAATAATCTAACAATGGAGTTGACTGCATGGGCGGCGGAGGGAGAGAGTGATGGCAGAGGCCATGGTGGACTACAGAATTAGTAGATTTAGATATAGATTTAGGAAATAAGGATTTTGTAATTTTTATAGTTGTTTTCTTTTGTTTTTTGCTTTTTTGTGTTTATTTCTGTTATTTTATTTCATTTTATTTTTGTAGAGTAGTTTTCTGAGAGATTTGTATAATTATAACATTTGTAAGGATTTTATGGAAAAATAAAGAGAAAATTTGGATATATGCCCCGGTATAGTTGTCTAGGTGCCGGGGTAGAATATTCAGATTTTATTTATTTATTTATTTATTTATTTATTTATTTATTTATTTATTTATTTATTTATTTATTTATTTATTTATTTATTTATTTATTTATTTATTTATTTATTTATTTATTTATTTATTTATTTATTTATTTATTTATTTATTTATTTATTTATTTATTTATTTATTTATTTATTTATTTATTTATTTATTTATTTATTTATTGTCTGAATTATGTAAAAATACAGTTCAAAATGTTTGGCATTTTGTGTGTTTTTCACTGCCTACTATTTAGTTGTCATAAAATGAAATGTTATCATTTTCTGTGTGTGCGTGTGCATGTGTGTTCATGTGTGTGTGTGTGTGTGTGTGTGTGTGTGTGTGTGTGTGTGTGCGTGCGTGCGTGCGTGCGTGCGTGCGTGCGTGCGTGCGTGCGCGTGCGTGTCATTTCTTGCATATAGAGGATAAAAAAATGTTATATGAAATAGGTCCGGAAATTGTTTATTTCTGTGGTAGAGCACCTTTCATACAACTGTGCTTACACAGAGAGATGTGTAATACGTAGCTGTGCTGTGGCCATAACCCACAGTGTGGTTTAATAGTACAGTAGTAAACATTCACTTTTGCATCTGGTTCAATTGGGTGAAGGTGATGCATCTCACCATTGCCATTGTACCACAGTACAGTACATAGTCCACTTGTTAGGCACTTGTACTCAGTTCGAGCACGATGGAGTTCCTCCTCATTTTAGGTTTTCTGTTCATCTATTTGTGAATAGCAGGTTTCCTGCTGGACCGTGGACTGTGGAAGAGGTGGACCAATTCTGTGGCCTCCACATTCACCTGACTTAACCCACTAGATTTTTATTTTTGGAGACATCCAAAATCTCTTATTTATGCAACTCCAGCACCAGATGTAGAGACTCTTCAAGCTCGTATTGTGGAAGACTGCCAAACAATATGAAATTCTCCAGGCCTAACTCAGCACATTAGGAAGTCCATGCTACAGCAGTTTGACAGATGCACTGGAACTAATGAGGCCATTTTGAACATGTGCTGTGATTTCCTGTTTTCTCACTGTTCTGTCATAGGGGGTTCAACTTAAGAAAAGTTGTTCCAAAAAGGAAATAAATAATTTCTGTTCATAAGACCTTTTTATCCTCTATCCTCAAGAAATTTATTCTCAAATTTTTGACATACTTTGGAACTCTCTTTTCACGTGTCCAACTTTGGAAAAGTCAAATTTTTCTCATGCAGTTCTTAAAGGGAACTATCACTGTACTCAGACTGCTATGCACCTGGAAATTTGATGGTATAGTCCCTTTTGTATATAAACCATGTGCACCAAAAATCTGCTGCAGAATAAAACCGCAACGCCCAAAAGTGAAGCCTGGAACCACTTGTAAGTAGCTGCTGGACATCACTTGTCAGCTCTATGCTGAGTGTGGAGGATGGTGCTCCTTATGTATGCCATGTGTAGGTCACTGGCTGTCAGGGGTAAACAATCCCTCTTGTACAATGCTGTGTTATTATGCCCATTTTTGGGTACTTCCAGCTATCGCTGCACTCAATTTTTGGCACACAGATCCTACATAAAGTAGAGATGAAGCCATCAAACACTCAAGTGAATACAGATATGAGCTTAGTGATAGTTCCCTTGTTAGATTACCTCTTCATAAGCAATCTCACAACTTGATAAAAATGCTGTTGAACAACCAGCTTTTGTTTTCAAATACACCATTCAAGAGCATTAGGTACAAAAAAATTAACTTTGAGGCTCAGTGATCCCAAAAGGAGAAAGCTAATATGTGGTATTTGTATGCAGATAATTTTCATCCTGCTCCTCATATAATGCAAGTTAATATGGTACAAAACAATTAAGCAGAGGAATGATTCTCAATGAGTAATAACTATGATACAATGAAAACAGTAGAAAACAGTAGAAAAAACTAGTACTCCGTGGTCCATATATTGTTAGTGTTTACCTAGAATGCATTTCATTAGGATCATTCAACATTAGTTTTCCAACAACCTTCCAAACATCAACATTAGTTGAGGATGTTAGAAAGGTCCTGACAAAGTATGTTCTAGGTAAACTCTAGCAATATATGGAACATGGAGTACCTACTAGTTCGACTCAAAATTATATAGAGTATATATTCTGTTTTCTAAGCAACCTGGCAATTCTATTTGAAAGGTTGCCGAAATGAGGTATATAAAATTGTTTTGCAGGTTGTGCCTACAGATTGTTAACTTTATTTGATTTTTTTAACATCTTTAGGTGCAGAGATGATTAATTTTAGAATTCATATATTCCTTGTTCTGATGTTTAAAAAGCGTAAAGGAAGAATATGGAAAGAACTGTCTTTTACTACATCAAGCTTACTTAGTATATTTTTAATCTCATAAAATACAAATGTTATACTGTTATTTTACACTGCTCTATTTCAGAGGCAGTTCAGTTCACATTTCAAATTTTGTTTATTTGAGCACTGTAATACAAAAATGAGAACATGATAAGAGAGCAAGATTAAAGTTTTATCAGTTACTTGCCTGTATCTGGTTTACAGAAAGTAAAGTTTTTAATAATATTGGGGTGATTTTAAGAATTAAATTAAATAAGCACTGAAAATAAAAAGGAGAGGAATGAGAAAGAATAAGATCATTAAATGACCATTACCATTATGTGGAAGATGAGAGTTTTCCAGCACAGCATTGATTACAAATTATTTTTGCCTTCACATAAGATTGAAATTGAGATTTACTCATCAGTTGTAATGATTTTACAAGTTACAACTTAAACATGGATATTAGAAGAGTATTACACGTATCGTTTTAGCAGAAGCATTTAATAAGTTAACTGCTATATGCTTTTGATATTTTATATTCTTCTACAGCATAGAAGGTGTTCTTAACAAGCTAAGGCCTCGTTTACTTTATTTTTGTTGCTTCCTCTACAATATATTTATTCCAAGGAGATAAATAATTGTATATATTTATATTGCTTTCAGTAACTTACTGTGTAATGAGTTCATTAATATTTTGCTAAATTAGGTTATGTTTTAGTTAATTTATGGAAATTAATAATTTCTTCATACACTAAGGTTTTTTTAGGCAATGTTTCTTTGTTTAAGTGTTTTTTTATAAAATTCATATTTTTGTCGTCTTTGTCAGTTTTATAATACAAATATATATTCATATGTGTATAGACAAGGAAGGTTAGTGTATTGAGTATTTTAGAAGTAATTCTGCTATTACTTCTTTTTGGATTTTCTTTAACAATTCTCACTGTCCTGAAATATTTTAATACATCTTTCTTCTCTGCCTTTCAACATAAAATAATCCCATAAAACAAATGTGAGTGTATAAGTGCATAATATATTTGTTCTGTCTATCTTCATATGCAATTTGTGTGATGTGTTTTAAAAAAGCTGTATATTAACTTTTGTTCTTTCTTTTGCTTAGAAAGGTTTTTTATGTATGTGATCCACTTCAAATTGTTATCTATGATTAGTCCTAAAAGTTTGTTTGCATATCTTAAATAATTTCTCATTTTTAGTGTAAAGAAATTCTGGCTTTTTTATGTTGATTATACCATTTTACATCCATTGGTGTTAGTTGTATGCAACACTGTTCCTGGTTCGGCCAGGTCTGTACTCATTATTCCTAACATTATATTCAGTTTATTCCTTACATTTGCTTATGCATTGCCCTTTACAGATATTGTAGTGTGGTTTGTGTGTCAAACAGCTAATTCTCTTGCTTCCTGATTTGTTTTTAAGAGAATAAATAAGTATGGCTTCAATTTTCAAATTTACAGTCCATATTATGCTTTCTTTTTAATATGACCTTATCCAGTATAATGCATTGCCCTAAATGCACTACTCTTCCCATTAATTTTCCAAAATCAGCAACGCTTTTGATAGATCAAAATAGTTGTTGCACAGACTCTTTTCTATTTATTGCTTTGTAATTATGTCATTTCCTTTACTTAATGTGTGCATAGTTGCTTTCAATTCTGAAAATCAAACTGAAACTGTGTGAAATTTATTATAATAGTTCTGGAGTTGCAGAAAATTTCCTTCCACTTTGTAAAATGCAAAGATGTTGGGTGGTAGTTCCATCATTTTAAAATTTTTTGGTTTTTTAAAGTGGTCTAATTATTTCTTGTTTTAACTTATTTGAGAAATTTTCTTAATTCTAAATTCTATGGATCCTGGGCTTATTGAGCACCATTTCACCCTTTTCATTCATCATCTGATTTACTTTTGTTATATTTTAATTTACCTATTGATCTGTTTCAACATCTAATTATCACAGATTGTTTCATTTTTTGCTTGAGTCCTCATTTTCTAAATTCCTATACTCACATAATGTTTAATATATGAATACAATATTTATTAAATGAGCTGCTTACACTTTCCAAGTCTGATATTATGGCGTCACTTTTGTTTTTACATTTTCCATAAATTTTGCATTGTTTTCCTTCTATATAGCTATTATAATGTTCAGCGTGTTTTGCATTTATCTGTGACATACACAGTAAGCAGGGAAGCATTGAATCCAACCCAGAAATTTGCCACCGAGATTTCATTGAAAATGTTTTGTGGTCATCTGAAGAAAAACAAGTATCTTAGAAAAAGATCTCTGCATGTGTGCATGAACAAAAACGAGTATTAAATACCAGAATGGTATTTAAGTTCAGTAACTTCTAAGACTGCAACATGAGGATTTTCAAACTATCCTTTAAATTATTAATTTTTAGATGAGTCGTATTTATTACACATCTGCTTCACTGTCGTACCTATTTTGAGGACATGTTTCGCAAATCATCGTTTGCATCTTCTGCTCTTATGCGACTAAAGCTTGAACTTTGAAATCCCGCCAGAAGAGAATCCCACATTTAAGTTCATCACTAAATCAACATATGGCAGCAGCAACTCCAGAATTACCCACACCCACCACACCACTGGATCAAGCTTTAGTCGCATAAGAGCAAAAGAGGCAAACGATGATTTGCGAAGCACGTCCTCAAAATAGGTACGAAAGTGAAGCAGATGTGTAATAAATACGACTCATCTAAAAATTAATAATTATTTCGCTTCACTGTGGTGTTCCAATACAGTTAAATCTCGATATATCCTTTAAATGATTTTTTTTTAATATAGCTGTAATGATTTTGATTAAAATGTACTTTCGAGGTATTTTTGTGACAAATGAAATGTATATATCTTGAATCTTCTGTGAATGCCATTTGAAGTCCTCTTCATTGTGAAAGAACTTTTGCATAACTGGTAAACCATAGGAGGCATATAAAATCATAGTAGACAATACATATAAGTCTTATTAAGTCGCACAATTTATGTAATATATTTTTTTTGTGGAGTTAACCATTTCCGAGATATACCTTGTTTATTTGTATTGTTCAGTATTTTTAATTTTTCTCAACCATGAAGTCATTTTATTTCCTGGGTGACCAACTAAAAGGATTTCATAATCAGTTAGGCTTACTATATTCCCCCATTCCCATTGCAGCTACAACAAAATATAAAATAAGCTAAAGTAGGCGAAAGAATAAGTTTTAATAATAATAGTCTGGTGAAGAATGGATATTGAAATTCATATTAATGTAACTCAATTTTTTTAAATGTTATTATGAATTCTTTAGAGAATTCCTCTGTAATTTAACTTTTTTGCTCTATTATCACCTAATTAAAGACATTTTGGGAGAGTTTAAGCTGTTTAGGATTTGCATTACTTTTTTTATTTAGTTTTGCCTTTTATGAACAAATTACTAGTTATATAATCTATTAAGAAGATGGAAGGAGCAAGACTTTGGAGCCGGAACAGGCTAAATGGGCCTAAACCATGTTGAAGATAAGATACTTTATTCACCTTTTGATTTATACATAAATCATGGCTATGTCAGTAATACTACATAATTATATAACATACTAAATACTATATACAACATTATGCACAATATGAAGTAGCTTATACAAGAAGTAATATTTACAAAGTTATTACAAATTTATGTCTTTAAATTCCTGGTTGCTAAAAGGTACACATGCTTTAAGAGTGCTTTTGTTAATGAACATTTAAATTTGCTATAGAGCTGATCTTTGAAATGTCCAGGTCTTGGCAAAGCATGGAGGCATATTGGAAAGAATGTGAAATAACAGAGTTATTTACATAAGTCTATTTTGGGTAAAATAGGAATAAAAAAATTGGATAATAAATAAATACATACACGGTGAGTCAGTGTTACTCTGTTTGGATACAATAGCTTCTGGACAGCAACATGTCATACATCAGCAGGCACAAGAAATCATACACAATGTGATTGAATATTGTGACGTCAAGAAGAGGGAATCAAAATTCCTTTAGTCAAGTGATAACATGGGCGCCTGCACTGCTAATTTACATTTGTGTATAATAATTAATTGCCTACCATTTCATATCACACACACAGCTCCCAAGTGCTTTATTTGTGTTTCATCAGTTATTATATGCAAAGTTACTAATATTTTGCTGTTCTAGTAAACAAGATAACAAGCGAATGCAGCACTGTCAGTGAAGATCAATATGCTTAGGTGCTTTGTCATATTGTAGAGCTATCAGTAGAAGTGAACATCTTCAAAACATGTTCAGAGTGAAAACTTAACATGTGAAACTAAACTGTCACCTATCCACTCAAAATTTCAGTGCTGGAATTTGAACCACAGATTTCCCGGTCTCTGCCTTATTGCTCTCAATCAATGAGCTACCACAGTGAACGTGCCGTCATGACATTAAATTATCCAATTGACTCGTATGTTTTTCCAGTAAACCACTAGGGGTTCTTGTATTTAGTTAGTTAGTTAGTTTTTATTCATCCTTTTGATCATATTACATGATATAGAACACGTCAAGTACTTATAACTAAAAAGTATGCAATATACATATATACAACACAAGTTTGGAATGAAAAGTCAACTGTATGTACAGTATAATAATAATAATAATAATAATAATAATAATAATAATAATAATAATAATAATAATAATAATAATAATAATAATAATAATAATAATAATAATAATAATAATAATAATAATAATAATAATAATAATAATAATAATAATAATAATAATAATAATAATAATAATACTAATAATACTAATAATACTAATAATACTAATAATACTAATAATACTAATAATACTAATAATACTAATAATACTAATAATACTAATAATACTAATAATACTAATAATACTAATAATACTAATAATACTAATAATACTAATAATAATAATAATAATAATAATAATAAATAATAATAATTAATAATAATTAATAATAATAATAATAATAATAATAATAATAATAATAATAATAATAATAATAATAATAATAATAATAATAATAATAATAATAATAATAATAATAATAATAATAATAATAGTAATAGTAATAGTAATAGTAATAGTAATAGTAATAGTAATAGTAATAGTAATAGTAATAGTAATAGTAATAGTAATAGTAATAGTAATAGTAATAGTAATAGTAATAGTAATAGTAATAGTAATAGTAATAGTAATAGTAATAGTAATAGTAATAGTAATAGTAATAGTAATAGTAATAGTAATAGTAATAGTAATAATAATAATAATAATAATAATAATAATAATAATAATAATAATAATAATAATAATAATAATAATAATAATAATAATAATAATAATAATAATAATAATAATAATAATAATAATAATAATAATAATAATAATAATAATAATAATAATAATGTTACCCAAACGACAAGCCCGCGATGCAGAGCAATAAATGAAGGCCGGTGGAGAGAGGGGAGACAGGAGGGGTAGCTGAGTCTTCGCTTACCCCTCCTCCTGCCACTCGAAGTGATGCGAAGCTTCGAGAATGTTTCTCCCCTCCATAAAAGGAGATTCGGGAAACTTCGGGGCCGATCGATACCGGAAGCGACAGTCAGTTGTGTGTAGTGTTGTTATGGCGTGCGTTGTGTAGGTATGGCCGAGCGTACGTGTAAAGACGAACTGACAAAAATGTAATTGTGAACAGTGTATTGCTACGCAAATAAAGTGCAATTTTTTGTGTTTGTAACCTCGACTTTTAATTTCACGAACCCACAAAGCCACAATAATAATAGTTCACTTGTAGTTAACATATTCAAACAATTCAGCTATACTATAAAACATTGACATCATTAACATTAACATAATTAATTGTCAAAGTAATCATAATATTCTTTTATGCTATAAAAACAATGGAGTGAAAGAAGTTTTTTGAGACAAATTCTAAATCGATGCAGTGCAGGTATTTGCTTCAGATAATTGGTAATTTATTATAAAGCTGGAGGCCAGTATATACAAAACTTTTTTCAAAATAACTAATGCTATGTGTGATTACATGAAGGTTATCTTTTCTTCTGGTATCATGAGAATGTATCTGTGAGTTTGTTGTGTACATGCTGAGATTATTTTTTATGTAGCATAATGTTTCATATATGTAAATACAGGGGAGTTGCAATTCCTTAAATAGTGGCCAACAACTGGTTCTTTTATTAACATGTAGTATTATCCTAATTGCCCATTTTTGCATTTTAAAAATAGATTTTGCTCCTGTTGAATTATCCCAATATAATATTCCAAAGCTAAGAACAGATTGAAAATATGCATGATATAAAGATATGACTGATTTCAAGTCCATGAGATACACACCTTTGTGGCAACTTACTATTGTAAATACTCAAGTCCCAGGCTTCATCATTAAATGCTTATTATTGAGTTAATTGATGGAAATTAACGTAATATAGTTTTATGCTTGTTGTATAATGTCTGCATAGTGGAATTGATTTCTGTAAATATGTTAGCATATTCATCAGGAGTTAAAACTGTAGTACACATATTAGCCATTTCTATACATTTCTCCATACATGAGCGCTGGGATAGCTCAGCAGTTTCATTCAAATATCTTGTCTAAAAGGACATGGTTCAAATCCCAACTCTGGAGTGATGATTTTAGGTGGGCCCAATCTAAGCCGTCATCCTAACTCATGAGAAATATCCCCAAGCCTCAGTGTTTTTATAGTCCCTGATAAAAACTATAGCTCCTCTCATTCCACTCTGTTTTCATTATCTTCATCATTCATACCTTACCATTGGAGGTAAGAATTCTGCCCTCTAGGTGTCTTGTCATCAATAATGGATCCAGTCATTGCTCAGTAAAATGAGGTTAATCCCAAAGGTGATAGATTTTACATTGGGGTCATCTCTGTTCTTGAAAACACATATTTATTCCCTATCAAATCTATAGGTCCATTTAAATCCTTTATTAATTAACTTCCACATCTGCTTCAACATTTTGTAATTACCCGACATGATCCACCTCAACTGATTTGTCATTCTGTTTATATTTTACATTTCTAAAATGTTCCTTTATTTTGGGTCTGATGTACATACAGTTACAATTTAAAGGGTGTATTGATATTTGTCAGATTTGTTTAATCATTTTTTTTAAGAGTAAAAGCACCTTTAACACTTTTTATATATTACATTTCTCAATACTTTATCTATAAAAGCTGTATTAGAACTGTTAACTAAAGTAATGTGATAATATATGTTTCTATTCTCTATTATATGTATCTTTATTAAGAAGTGTGTTTATCAACCATAAAAATAGCAAATTTATGTGGGCCTAAAACTTTTAAATAATTATCAGTCTGAGCATATTTTCTATAAATCGCAAAATTTAATTTAATTATTCTTTATTGTATTTAAGTCCAGGAAAGGAAGATAACCATCATTTGCAATTTATAATGTGAAATTTAACTTGTACATTTAAAAATTTTAAGTATTAATTAGGTTTGTAGAAGTATTTTTCAGAATAAGTAGTCACACTTATTTACACTCACCTTAACTTTTTAAGTGTTAGAATACAATTGAAATGTTTTTGAGGGAAGCATACACAAAACATGGCTGACTTTGAACATAATAATTTCATTAGAAATAGATGGGATTAACCTTACAAAATTATGTACAAGACACAACTTCTTCACATTCAATAAAAAGTTCTATCAACCTCAAAAGGTTTAGAAATGGGAATTCCATTATCACCCTCTTTAGCATGAGCCACTTCAAAGTCCACATAGTAAAAGCCCTCCCCCAAATTTAAAAATTTTAGTGAGGATATATAGATGGCAGTTTTACGATAATTCCCCAGAAACTGAAAGATGCTTTAAAACCAGTGAGTCTATGGGATGGCATTAATTTCTCAACTGAAATAGAAGTTAACAACACATGAACTTTTTGTGCCTTAAAATAACTAGAAATCAAGAATGTTTTGAATTTGGAATACACAGGAAATCTATACATGTTGATGATTATTACATAAACAAAAATTGATGCAACCCAACTTCATAACTATAAAAGCTGCCTTGATTTACCGCATGCACAATGTTCCATTGTGCAATGAAGAATCTTTGAAAGAACAACATCATATAATGGAAATAGGAGTAACAATGGATTCAACCTGGACCTCATAAGTAATATGCTGAAATGGGGGAAGAAATTCAAGAACATTTCACAACCACTTTAATATAGACTTGGGGTTTTAGAAAATTTGAACTGGTCTTCAAAAACTTAAACATAACACTAGCTTCACAAAACAGATTCAGCCTGTAGAAGATAAATCTCTTAAAAAGTATGGCCCTGCACACATCAAAATCCAGACTCTATCAGATAAGTTGAGAGGAATGTGAAAAATACTACATAGGCATAAAAAAAAAAAAAAAAAAAAAAAAAAAAAAAAAAAAAAACCTAAAAGAGCACAAAACTCTAAATGAAACATAAAACTAAAACAAATAGACAAATCCGGTGTGCCACACCATTTTTGGACAGAAAACCATAACAGTGGTCAAAATATGAAATTGCTAAAACCA
Source organism: Mantis religiosa (assembly GCA_030765055.1). Classification (NCBI taxonomy): domain Eukaryota; kingdom Metazoa; phylum Arthropoda; class Insecta; order Mantodea; family Mantidae; genus Mantis; species Mantis religiosa. The sequence goes on from CM060951.1 coordinate 138,988,140, forward strand.
CTTACCTAGAATAGATACCACCCTAACACTGGGTGGTAGCAAAATAAGTTTCAGCAGGAAGGGGAAACAAGAATGAACCACCAAGTAACTCATAATGAGGAAAATGCCATCAAAAATGTTTCTATTTTATTCTAATGTTTAAAAGATGGTGAGTGTAGATAAGTGCGACTACTTATTCTGAAAAATACTCAAACAAATGAAGAATACTTCACTGTTAATAGTGCTCTGATAATTTGCTTAAGATGAGTCAGCACTAGCAATACTAACATCACTTTTTTCTTTACTCTGATAACATGTTTCTGGAGCATGTGTTCCCATCTTCAGAATGCATCCAACTGGCCCATGTTAGTGTTTCTATTATGGTGGTTGTCTATCATAGTGGCATCATGTGGTGGTAAAATGTACTTAGGGGACTTGGTGGGGGCAAATCAAAATTCATTAACAGTCATTTGTGTTTCAAAATGAAGATTGTCTCCAATGTGTCCAATTGTGCTTTATGACTGGTTGCTGTAATGTTAGGTTTGATGTTGTAGTTGGTCATCCAGAAATGGTGTGAAACTTCAGATGATTATAGTTTTCCTTTTCCTTTGCAAAGAGAAAAAGGAAGAATTTGAAGTCTTCAGGAATGTGCCATTAAATAATGTGACTTTGTGAGTTCGTGAAATGAAAAGTCCAATTGCACCACTCAAAAATGTTCTTTATTTCCACCGTATTACAATCGGAATGCTTGCCGATTACACAGAATTACGTAATGCACACAATTACAATTCACCAGTTCATCTGTCACAGGTCCACTGCACGCAGTTACGTACACTCCTCCAATGCACGTACACAGTCCGTTCCCTTACTGGGAGCTCCTCACGCTGCTCGCCAAGAAGTGACTGACTCGCCAACTACAGGCCTTATATAGGGAAGATCGCCGTATCTGGAAACTTCGCGGCGCGCACAATTCTCTCCAGGTTTCGAGACGTCTTGTGGGAGGGGAAAGAGACGGAACAGGGCTCCCGCCGTTTTCCTAATCATCACTTCAGTTAGTGACACGAGACAAATGGGTAGGCGTGGCCTCAATACTTCCCCTCTGGCCCCACTGCTGGGTGGTTCTATAGGGAGTTCCGACGTTCGGGTGACACTACTCCCTCCTCAAAGCTGGTCGTCCCGAACAGCACCATCGTAGCGTGTCAGGCTATCCAGGTGTACCACCAACATTTTCCCTCGGGGAACCTTCTGGATGCGGTAGACCACGTCGTTAACCCTCTTCACCACCCGGTACGGTCCTTGCCATGGCTGCTGGAGCTTCGGGCAGCTTCCCTTGGTCCGGGAGGACGGTACAACCAGACCAGGTCACCTTGCTGGAACCCTTGGCTGTAGGCTTGCCTGTCATACCTGGTCTTTATGCGGTCGCTCGCCTTCTGGATGTTCTGGCGAGCCATCTCGTGCATGTCGTGCAGATGGTCCACCAAGTTCTCCACATACTCGGTCGCTGGCTGTTTTGCTTCCGGAGGGCTTCTGAAAGCCAGATCACAGGGGAGGCGTAACTCTCGGCCGAACATTAAGCTGGCTGGCGTCATCTCAGTTGTGTCGTGTGTAAACGAGCGGTAGGCCAGCAAGAACAGTGGCACCTTGACGTCCCAGTCTCGCTGATGGCTGGCCACGACCTTCCTCAGGTGTTCCTCTAAGGTCTTGATGTATCTTTCGATCATGCCATCCGACTGGGGATGTAGAGGCGTCATGCGGGTCTTGTTCACCCCAAGCCTTTGTAGTGCCTCCTTAATTAGGTTGGACTCAAATTTGGTACCTTGGTCACTGTGTAGCTCTAACGGCACCCCAAATCGACAGAACACTTGCTTCACGAGGCAGTCTCTGATTGTCTTTGCCTCTTGGTTTGGGATGGCATACACCGCCGGCCACTTGGTGAAGTAGTCCACAACCACCATTAGGTACTTGTTGCCTCGGTCGGAAACTGGGAAAGGTTCAGCAATGTCAACGGCGATCCGTTCGAATGGCGCTCCGTCGTTGTACAGCTGCATGCGACCCTGGCTCCTAGTCTGGGGGCCGCGACTCGCCGCGCACACGTGACACTGACGGCACTATCTCTCAGCATCTGCTCGGAGTCTCAGCCAGTAGTAGCGCTGCCGTAGTTTGTCAATCGTTCGGTTCGCTCCCCGGTGTCCTCCTGAAGTACCGGCGTGCACTTCCTCCAAGACTTCCGGGACCTAACTCCGAGGAAGTACCAACTGTTCTCTCTGCGTCTTCCCATCGGGTGATTCCCATACCCGGAATAGCACGCCCTTTCTGGTCTTCAACGAGTCCCATTGGGCCCAGTACGACTTGTAAGTGGCGCTCCTCGGTGCGATATTCTTCCAGGTTGGTCCTTTCCCTGCCTCCACTTCCCTCAAGAGTGGCCCCAAGTCTGCGTCCGCCAGCTGCTCCCTCCTCAGGCCTGCGCTATCCCAGCCGTCTGCAGGCACTGCCGTGACCACTCGGACTGCTGCGGCACGCTCCTTCTCTTCCACTCTTGTGCCCTGGCCTCACGTGCCGCTCGCCACGACGGCCCTTATTCGTTTTCCGGCTGTTCTCTCTGGTGTGGGCAGTCTCTCGGGATATGAACTCTGGTGGGTGGTCGATTAAGGCTTTACTGGCCAGCTGTTCGATTGCCAGGGCAAACTCCTGCAGCGTCTCCCCTGGCTGCTGCGACCTTGACTTCAGCTGGCTGCGGTACGCTGCGGCGTCTCCCGAAGCGCTATTCCAGGGCCTCCCAGATGCCCTTGGGCGCCGCCGCTGTCTGGACTACGTCCAGGACTTCTGTAGCCCGTCCCTGGAGGCTGGCTATTAGCTGTGCGGTCTCTTCCTCAGGTGACCACTTGTTGTGCTTTACCACTTTGTCGAACTGACGGCGGAAGACTTCGAAATTTTTCGCGCCGTCGTATTTTGGCGGTTTGACGCGCGCAGATGTGTCGCGTCCCAGCGCGTCGGCCTTTAAAACCCTCAACCTCCTGCTTACAACGTCCTCCACCATGGCGTTAAGGGACTTAGTGTTGGTATCAGCCTTTCCCTCTAGGTTGTTAACGCGGCTCGCCAGGTCTTCGATGTCTTCCACCATAGCGTTCAGAGATTTGGTGTTATTGTCGGCCTTTCCCTCTAAATCGTTAGGGCGCTCGTCCACTTCACACATCCCCTTGCCCAGCTCCGCGACGTAATCCCTCACGCCGCTCAGGTGCTCTTAGAACTTTGCGGCGAGGGCCTCGTTTGCCGCTTTCATTTGCATGGTCAATTCGGTCATCTTCGCGGTCAGGTTGCTGTTTGCCATTTCCGTCTTAGTTTTTAATTCGGCCTTCATTTCTTCCATCTTCTCGGTGATGATGTTAGCCGTCTTCACTTCTTTCAGTTCTGCGGCCAACTTGTTATTTGCTGCTTCTGTTTTCGCAGCGAGGTTGTCATTCGCTGTCCTCATTTTTTTTAGCTCTTCTAGAATTTTTGCCAATGTAGCATCCATCTTCGTATGTCGCACTCCTGGCACCAATTGTGACTTTGTATAATTAAAAGTCCAAGTTGCAGAAATTCAAGATGTTCTTTATTTCCGTAGAAATACACTTGGTACACTTCTGATTACAGCAGAATTACGTAACGTACAAATACAATCTTCCAAGGTCTTTGACCACAACAAAGAGTTCACTTCCAAAACACCAGTTTCAATTACAGCTCTCGTTACGACTCTGTTTACAACTACTATTTATGACTACTACTCTGTTTACGACTGTCTTTACAACTGTCTTGGCGAGTCTGGGCTTCCTTATATATACCACTACTCATGTTACTAGATATTTCTGTAACAAACAAGAAACCGAATCTTAGTTAATTGATGGAAATTAATCATTTCTTCACACTAGCCATACATAGGCTAAGGTTTTTGATGGATAGAGTCAACATGAAAAATGCAATGCCATGGCCGGGATTTGAACCACAGATCTCCTGGTTTCCGTGGCTAATGTGAGGAAATGATTAATTTCCATCAATTAACTAAAATAATAAGAGTTAAATGATGAAGCCTGGGACTCAAGTACTTACGATAGTAAGTCGACACAAACGGTGTTTCTCGGATGCGAGAGCCCCTAGTGGTCTACCAGGAAAATATACAAGTCAAATGGAGAATTTAATGTCAGGACGGCACGTTGACCATGGTAGCTCAATGGGTTAGAGCAACTGGACGGAAACCAGGAGATCCGTGGTTCAAATCCCGGCCATGACATTGAATATTTCATGTTGACTCTATCCATCAAGAAATCGAATGTTCTGTATCAATCAAGATATCACTAGAATGTACCATTTACCTCACTTTATCTGTTTTGGCATGCCTTTTATCACCGCTGTATGTTTATCTGCTTAGGCAAGCTGTTTATCTTCGCCCGGCACTATCTGTGCCTTATCTCTCTGCACCACGCTATCATAAATAATGGGTTTGTGACAGTACTGTAACTTTGTGGGTTCGTAAGATCAAAAGGCCGAATTGCAGAAATTAAAAATCTCCTTTATTTCCGTAGCAATACACTGTCCAATTCTCACGTAACAACATTACATCACACAATCTTCCAAGGTCGAGGACAATAACAAACACTTGCAGCTGATTACATTAGCTCTCGTTACAACAACACTGACTGTTACACAACAACTGCTTCACAACTGCAACTCCTGCTAGCGTGTCACAATCCCTTTTAAATCTCCATTCATGATTAACAGACTGTTCTGTCAATCACTAGAAGTTTCTGGCAAACAAGGCATCTAGTTCCATAATTCGAACATTCTATCACCTTCGAGAAACGTAACTTAATCTACCCGGCGAGGCTTTTGCCTCAGTTATCTTGCCTGCCGGCACTATCTCTTTATGCAAGCTCGTTATCTCCGTGAAACCTATCGGTCTATTGTGTGCCAAGCCGCCTTATCGCGACACTGCTCCCTCCTCAAGGCTGGTCGTCCCGAAAAGCACCATCGTAGCGGGCCAGACGATCCAAGTGTACCACCAGCATCTTTACTCGGGGCACCTTTTCGATGCGGTAGACCACGTCGTTAATCCTCTTCACCACCCGGTACGGTCCTTGCCACGGCTGTTGAAGTTTGTCGATTGTTCGGTTTGCTCCCAGGTGTCTACCTGTGAAGTACCGGCGTGTACTTCCCCCAAGACCTCCGGAACCTTACTTCGGCAAAGTACCAACTGCTCCCTCTGCGACTTCCCATCAGGCGATTCCCATACCCGGAACAACACGCCCTCTCTTGTCTTCAATGAGTCCCATTGGGCCCAGTACGATCTGTAGGTGGCGCTCCCTGGTGCGATGTCCTCCCAGACTGGACCCGTCCCTGCCTCCACTTCTCCCAAGAGTGGCCCCAAGTCTGCATCCGCCAGCTGCTCCCTCCTCAGGCCTGCGCTATCCCAGCCATCCGCAGGCACTGCCGTGACTACTTGGACTGCTGCGGCACGCTTCTTCTCTTCCACTCTTGTGCATTGGCCGCACTCCTCTGGGCAGGGTCTTCGGGACATGGTGTCTGCGTTACCGTGGCTCTTCCCTCTACGATGTTCAGAGGTGAAGTCGTACTCCTGCAGCCTCTGAACTCAACGTGCTGTCTGGCCTTCCAGGTTCTTAAAGCTCAATAGCTAGGTTAGGGTGGAATGGTCAGTCCTCAGGTGGAATGGCTGACCGTACAGGTACTTGTGGAAGTGCTCCAAGGTCTTTACTACCGCCAGTAATTCTCGCTGGGTGAGGCAGTAGTTCTCTGCCTTGGCTGAAGACGCCCTGGTATCGTCTCAGCAGTTGTCGAACCTTCTCGAGCTGTTCTGCGGTCAGGTGATTGGCCGCCCTCTCCAGTAAACCTTCCAGCCGGGGCCCCAGGTGTTGCGCTGGCACCGGCTCCTGTGTCTTGTCGGTTGTTGTCACGATGACCACGGGCTCACACGTCCTCATTTCCGTTCCGGTCTGATCGATGCCCGCTAGGTTAAGCAGCCTCACTGGCACCTCCGGCACGGCAACAATGTTCTTCATTCGCTGTCCTTCCAGTCGCGCCGTCACCACCACCTCCTTTCTCGCGGGGACCCACGTCTTCCTTCAAGATGACCCTGCAGATTCCAAGGCGTTCTTCGCGTTGCTGGAGTATGACCTCTTCTCTATTGAGCCGCAGGACCTTCCTGCCGTCGTCGACCGTCGCCTCGTGGCTCCTGAGGGCATCCAGTTCCAGCTTCACCTCCTCAGCCACCTGCACGATGAACACCCACTGACGCACGGCACTCCATCCCAAGGGCAACTGCAGCAGGGCCTCCCTCTCCACGGTCAAGGTTTCACCTGATGCCGTCACTAGCTGGTATGGTCGGCTCGGTTTTCTCGACGGCGAACCCCTGGCTACGTCGGGTCTGATGACGGTCATGATTGCCCCGGTGTCTACGAGCACACAGCACGGCTTCCCTCGTACCCAACCGTCTGCGATGAGGCTGTCATTCATCCGTCGGCTGACGGTGCGCAGTGTCACTCGAGGAGATGGTGTAGACGGCGCTGACGTGCTCCTTGCCACGCCGGTCCTTACTCGTTCCTCCGGCTGCACTTCCTGGTGTCGGTCATCTTCGCGGTCATCGTCGCGCTTAAGTTGCTATTTGCAGCTTCCGTCTTCGTTGTTAATTCGGTCTTCATTTCCTCCATCTTCTCAGTGATGTCATCCCACTCCTGACACCTATTGTAACTTTGTGGGTTTGTAGGATCAAAAGGCCGAGTTGCAGAAATTAAAAATCTCCTTTATTATCGTCGAAATACACTGTCCAATTGTCACTAACAACATTACATCACACAATCTTCCAAGGTCGAGGACAATAACAAACACTTACAGCTGATTACATTAGCTCTCGTTACAACACTGACTGTTACACAGCCACTGCTTCACAACTACAACTTCTGCTAGCGTGTCACAATCCCTTTTTTATCTCCATTCATGATTACCAGACTGTTCTGTCAATCACTAGAAGTTTCTGGCAAACAAGGCATCTAGTTACGAACATTCTATCACCTTCGAGAAACATAACTTAATCTTGATGTGTGTTTGGAGGAATTTAGTAACAGTGACGTCAAAATTAATATAAAAAGAGAAGAGATTGAAAATGGAGGCCAGGGCCTTTGAAACTAGTCTCTCATAAATATATGAAAAAGTAAGTGACGAGTGTCAATAAACCAACCACAAATAATTTTTATATAACTTAATCTACCCGGCGAGGCCTTTGCCTCAGTTATCTTGCCTGCCGGCACTATCTGTTTATGAAATCTCGTTATGTCCGTGAAACCTATCGGTCTATTGTGTGCGAAGCCGCCTTATCGCGATGTTTCATTACACATTTGTTTTAAGTACAAGGAAGTTACAGGAAATTCAAGCTACATTCAAATTATATAAATATAACTATTTCTAACAAAAAACTTCACTTATCTTAAGAAAATGATGTCAATTTTTTTTTAAATTTTTTTTAAAATTTAGAATATTCGAGCAAGGGGGGGGGGTGGGGTTTTAGGGCCCGTCGACAGCAAGGTCATTTGGGTTCGAGCAAGGTGAGCAAGGGTTCGTGAAATCGATCTCAACTAATTCAACTAATAAGAAAAATTGACATCATTTTTTTAAGATAAGTGAAGTTTTTTGTTACAAATAGTTATATTTGTATAATATGTATTGCTTCACTGTTGCTAGTTTCATTTTCTACGTAACTACAGTCAAATGTTGAAAATGGGGTCACCATATACTAACCTTGAACTTCCATACTCCTTTCCATTGACATCACAAAAACAAATGAATCACTTGAAAAAAGTGACTAGGTAATAAGGCATTCAAACCAATAACAGTGGATATCTCAAAAATGACTGATGCCACAAAAATGTTAATTGAAATAAATTGATTGAAAAAAAAAACTATTTGTAGTTGGTTTTTTTAATACTTCCTCACTTACAGCCAACTACAAATAGTTGTAGTCAATTTTGAGGTCACTGTTACTAAATTCATCCAATCACGCATAATGAAATAAATTGTATTTTAAAGGGTTCTATGTTTTCTATACAGTACGTTTTTATGCATCTTATAAGAGATCTTTACAGTTTATCAGTTACATAAAATTGCACAAAATTTCTTCTAAATAAAGAGAACTTTGCAGACCATTCCCAGAAAATTAAAGCTTTATGTCTTCTTTGTCATATAAATATTTGAAATATAATGTGTAGTATTTGAATACCAATTGTCAATATATTCTTCATTATTTGCAACAAAAAAAGAATAATAAATGCTCAATTCTTCCGTTGAAATATTTTTGAAAAACAGTAAAAAGTGAGTCACTTTATAAAAACTCTGAGCTTATCAAGTAAAATTTGCTTGCTTTAACAGAACAAAACAAACATAGAATTAGTATCTTAAAGGAACTGAATATCAGTCACTGGTCTGCACTCTTAAGGCAGGACAAAGACACATTTGCTTTTTAATAGATTATGGAAATGGAGTCCCCAGCACAGGACATTAGTTCTAAAGTTTACCCACAAACAATAAAAAGATAAAAATAATTCACTGTCACCTCACACAACCCTCACTGAATCAGTTTGAAGAAACACTCCACTGTTTTCCCAAGCACTACTCACTAGTTAACTGTCTGTAGATGTCTACTGTTGATTATATTTTAAGAGGATCAACTAAGCTTGCTGGTCTCCTCCATTAATATCCTATGGTGAAGGGAACCATTTCCCACACACGATGATTGTAGTGAGTAGAGACTAGTGTGAGCCTTTGCTCGGCCAACACTTTCAGCTGGCGACCTGTGCCAGGCAAAAGGGGGTTGTGCTTGCAGTTGATGGTGGCTTGAACTGTAAAAAGCTGGGCTCCATAGATAAAGTTATACAATCAAACTGCAACAAGTTGTACAACAGTATCAGAGACAATAAACAAGTTTTTTAAAAGTGACATACAAAATGAGTTGATAAAATACATAAACATTTCAAAAGTAAGATATGATTATGAAAACAGTACATCAAAGTTTTTGAATAAATGAACCTAAAATTTCAATAGAGAAAAATATATGTATGTGCACATACTAACAATATAGACAAACCTGTGTATGTGTGTACACTACCTAAATTTAGACTAGAAATCCTTGCATACTAGAACTTACAATATGAAAAATTCAGCTGTTCATTCAATACATTGCATCTTTACATAACATATATATTATACCATATTTTAAAGATTATGACTGAAAGTTACATGCACTCACGAAGTGTACTGCAACACACTTTTACGCTTAATTGAACATTAGTTTTGAATACAAATGTAATATTGAACTTAAACACAACTGATATGATTAACATCCTTCACTATTCCGTGCTTATACACTGTTTTCCCAGCTAAGGTCTTCTGAAAAAATTTTAATATACTCCTTTTTAAACATACATTGGATCCAATAGAAACACATGCTCCCTTCATGCAACATGATGCAATAAACCATACTTTATCATATACAAATTACACATACCAAAACATGCACTCAAGTCCCAAACATTGAGATAGTCAAACATCCATAATAATCACCACAAAATAGTACCAGATGCCATAACGCACAAACATTGACAAAACATAAAAACAGAAAACAAGTACAGCATAGGTTAAAGTACAAGATATTAGGGCCTAAATGAAACAAATTAAGACAACTTTGTTTTGTGACATCTTCACAGTTTTCAGATAAATCTGCAGCAAGAAAAGACACATAACACACCATCATTGCAACACATTCTCCCAAAATATTAAATATCTTAACGCTGTGTCAGGTACATATCTGCTTCCTGACAAGTAATGAATGATCCATCCTACAGACACATATCAACTATCCTGTAAAATTTCACAAGTACACATAAAATATTCTCACAACTTAAACATCCGCACTGCATCCAAGGTTACATTTCAGCACTTCCTTGAAGCTAAAATATCTCAAATACATCAAACATACATAATACTCTTAGGGCACATTTCAACAATCACCTAGAAAGACAGACACTTGCAATGACCTAGACAGAAAGAAAAAGAAGGTACAGCAGCATCACATACAAAAAAGTTCAGCAACACAAAACAGAGTCAATGCCAGAATTTACACACAATGTTTGACAAATTAATGATAATTTAAACATAACATGTCTGAAAATGCACTGTTACTCAACATTTACTGGACAAATAAATGATGATAAGTTTTAAAAATGCCTGAAAACAAATGCAGCATATAAAACATCAAATGGCACATAGTTACTTGGATAATCCTATATGAATTCCAAACAATAGGATTTATAACCTATAAGGGCCTACAGAATCGTAGTAAGGAAAAATTTTAGAAACGTGTACACTTTGATCTTTGGTGCATGGAGCATGTGGTTAACCAACAATATACTTCACTGGAGATATTTGTTTAATAATTTAAAATGGTCCAAAATACCTATGAAGAAGCTTCGTGGACTTATCTTTCTTTCGAATGGGAGTAAATACTTTCACAAGTTGTCCAACATTAAATTTGACATCTCTATGTTTGGCATCATGCAAAGCTTTCTGCTTTAGTTGTTGATTGATATTACAAATAACAACTTCACAAGCCTTTTGAATATCTTGAAGAGTCTGGCGCATAAAATGATCATTAGATGTGGCTTGCAACTGCACTTGGTTAGGTAAAGTGGGTTATTGACCATACATCAAAAAGAAAGGAGAAAATTTAGTGGTATCCTGGACTGAAGAGTTATAGGAAAAAATGACGTAAGCCAATTTAACATCCCAATTTTTCTGATTAAAGTCAACAAAATGACTAAGCATATTCAAAAGGGTTTGTTTAAAACATTCAGTTAAGCCGTTGCAGGCTGCATGATAAGCACTGGTGAAGTTCGGTGATACAGACAAAGATTTTAACAATTCTTGGTTAACTTCACTAAGAAAGACTGAACCTCGATCAGAAAGTAATGAAGCAGGAGCTCCATGACGACATATAATGTAAAATGAATTTAGCAACCTGTACGATGAACAACGATGAGCATGTTGGAAGGCTGTGGAACAGCCCGAAGGAGGGTCAAATCATGTACCTGCTGTGGAAAGAGCTTAACCATGTAGTGGCGGGATGTGGATGTTGCAGGATGTCGGGTGAAGATTATGTAGATGGGAAGAAAGGAGTTAGCATGTTGCTCCTTGGTGACTGAAGATTCGGGTGCTATGGCCACCGTGCACCGCTGGTGGATATGTTAATCAACTAGAAAGAGGATAAACATAATTTAAGTATCCAGACAAGAATTATGGGTGATTGAAATTTTGTTTGGGCAGGAATGGGGGAGCAACCTGTAGAATTGTAGCAAAGGACAAGGGTGCAGATTCAACTCAACGGGATGCATATTCTGTTGCAACAACAATATACTTATGCCCGGAACTGGACCTTGGAAAAGGACCTAACAAATCAATTCACAACCGTTCATCAATAGCTGTAACAGGAATAGGTTGGAATAGACCAGCAAGTTTTTGATTAGCAGGACCTTTTCTCGTTTGACAGCTGTGGCAAGAACGAACAAAATGTTCTATATCCTTTTTTCATACCAACCAAATAGTATCGAAAGTGAATTTTTGCAAATGTTTTAGCAACACCTAAATGACCAAAAAGAGGGTTTTCATCACATGATGATAAAATTTCATATTTAAGAGGTTCTGGAATTAACAGTAGATGTAAAGGGCCAGTAGAACCAGCATTCTTTCTATACAAAACACCTAATTTAAGTGTGTAGGTGGAAGCTTGTCTCTGGATTTTAACAGGGGCAGAATTAGGATCTTTAAGTGCATCAGTAATTGAAATAAGTGCAGGGTCTTTATTTTGTTGGTCTGCAACTTCAACTGGAGACAACTGGCAAGTAATGAGCTCATCTAATTGTTCTAGTTCAGTATTTTGAGGTTGCAACACAGGAAAATGAGACAAAGCATCTGCATAATGGTGTTTCTTTCCAGATTTATAGCAAATTGTGTAATCAAATTCTTGCTATTTTAAACTCCATCTGGCTAGACGACCTGTCAAGTCCTTCAAATGACTTAAATAGCACAAAGAGTGGTGATCCAAAACAATATGCACCTTTTAGCCAAAACCAAAAGTATGAAACTGTGTAAGGCCAAATACAATTGCCAAAAGTTCCAATTCTGGAACACTGTAATTTCGTTCACACTTGGACACTGTTCTAGAAGCATAACCGACAGATTTCAAAAGGAGTATAATGGGCAGAAACAGGAGCTGTTATCAAAGATTGCTTTAAGTCTTGGAATGCTGATTGTTGTTCACTACACCATATGAAAGATTGATCTTTTCTAGTCAACTGTATAAGGGTTTGAGCAATGGTGGTAGTTTTTTATGAGTTTTCTTTAAAAATTAAAGAGTCGTAGAACTTTTCTAACATCCCTAACATTTTTAGGAGCTGACAAATTTTGAATAGAAACAACTTTATCTGAATCAGGAGACATGCCATCGTTCAAGACTTCATAACCTAAGAGTTTAATTCTTTCCATAGCGAAGAAACACTTCTGTGGCTTAAGTTTGAAGTTATGACTTTCTAAACGTTGAAAAACAGCTTCTAAATTTTCTAACAATTCCTCAAATGTTTTGGCAAAGACAACAATATCATCCAATAAGCGAAGGCTTTCCTATATTTAAGATCACCTAGTAATTTCTCGACTATGTAGCTGAAAAAATGAAGGGGCATTAGTTAGTCCAAACGACAGTCCCTCAAATTCAAACTGACCTTGAAAAGTGACAAATGAATACTTCTTACTATCTTCTGCCATGGGCACTTGAAAATAAGCAGATAAATGATCCAATGAAACAAACCATTTTTCATCCCCCAAATAAGTAAATAAATCATTAAAAAGTGGCAATGGAAATGAAGATGTTACTGTTACTGCATTCAGTTTTCTATAATCAACACAAAACCTCATTGAACCATCTTTCTTTTTGACTAACACAACAGGCGAAGCCCAAGGGGATTGCAACTCTATAATTATGCCAGCATCTTTCATTTCATTGATTTGTTGTGCAATGACTTTTCGCTGTTTAAGTGGTACTCTATAAGACCTTTGCTTAATGGAGGTTGGATCTGTGACTTTAATTTCAAACTCGGCCACATCAGTAGTACCTAATTCCTGAAGAGAAGTAGCAAAAATGTCAGTGTACTTTAGAAGTAGAGAATGCAACTCTGCTTTTTGTGGATCAGACAATTTACTATTTACATTGAAGTCAAAATTGGGACTTTTAATGTGGCAACATCAGGTGGTGCAACATCATAAGCTTTTTGCCAACAATCTATTTGCAAACAATGTCTGAGGTACTGCAGTATTATTATGCACTGGAATAACAAATTCCAATGTGGGTTCACACAATACAGGTGGGACAGAATATGCTTTTTCTGCATAATAGCTTCAGAGTGTTTAAGTATGTCACTAGTAACTGGTGTCAAGGGTTGAACTGTCACATATCTAGTCGTTAAAGAGGGAAGTTTTATATCCTGAACAACAGCAAATTTGACAGCATTTCAATGTGTAAGAACTATGATACAATGAAGCACAAAGTTTATATAATTTTGAGTTTAACTAGTACTCAATGCTCCACTTATTGCTAGTATTTACCTAGAACACGTTTCATTAGGATCTTCCTAACATCATTAGCTGTTGTCGACTAATAGATGTTGGTGGTGATAGGTGCGTCTCTGTTGGTATCTTTATGAACTTTAAGTTTGGGTTTTCTTCAAAGGTAGTGTCAAAATTAAACAATTTTCTTTTGTATTTCTTTATGAAGATATTTCTTTCTTAGATTTGAAACTTACCAGAAAACATACAAAACTTGAATTTGGCATACATAGGAAGGAAACATACACAGAAAATTTCATAAAATCAGATGGATATAACCCAAGACAACACAAGCATGCTGTTATCAACAGTTTAACTTACAGGTTGGTTAATGTACCTTTAAACAAGATGGAATATATCAAAGAGTACAATAATGTCATTCACATTGCAGAATACAATGGATTCAGTGCTGAATTGGTCAAAAAGAAAATTGATAAATTCAAAAGACAACAAAGATGCAAACAAGTAACTACTCTTTCCCCAATCAGCAGTGAAACTTCATAAAGAAAATTTACATATCATCCCAGAGCTACACACCTTTTTCAAAAAGTCTTCAAAGAGCACAATATTATTTTTGAGTTTGATTTATGAGTCACTATGTCTACACTCAATATATAGCACAATATTACTTTAGCCCCACAGAACAAATTTAGAGTACAACACCTTTTGAAATCACATCATACATAGAAGATACCCACAGACAAAAAATCAGGTGTGTACCGGATAAACTGCAAAGGCTGTGACAACTTTTACATCAGAAAAACTAAAAGGAACTTGAACACTAGGCTTAAAGAACATTTTAGGAACATCAGGAACAAAGAAATAGATAAAATCGGTGGTAGCGTAGCATTTTTGGAAGGAGAATCATGATATAGAATGAGAAATTCACTTATTAAAATGTTTCCAAGTGTGCATTAACCACGTAGGATAATATCTTCATAAAGAAATATGAAAGAAAATTGTTTAATTTCGACACTACCTTTGAAGAAAACCCAAACTTAAAGTTCATCAAGATACCGACAAAGACGCACCTATCATCTCCAAGGAGTTCACCAAACCAACATCTATTAGTCGACAACAGCTGATGATGTTAGAAAGATCCTAACGAAATGAGTTCTAGGTAAATACTAGCAATAAGTGCAGCATTGAGTACTAGTTCGACTGAAAATTATATTGACAGCATTTACATGATCAGATTCATTATCTTGCAAAGGATTAATAGCTATAACAGCAAAAGGCCAATAGCATAATGAATAGGAATTTTAAGAGTGCTACCATCAGTAGTAGTCATTGTAATTAAATTTTGAGCATAAGCAATAACTACACCATGTTCATTAAGAAAATCATTGCCTAAAATGGTCATGTGCTAAATCTTTAGCTACCAAAACATTTTCCTGAAAAACAGTGTTATCAATAACAAATTCTACAGAAGTACAATAAGGTGCATCCAAAAATTTGTTTCCAGCAGTTCTCAACATCATTTCATTAGGTTCTATTTAGAAACATCACTAACATGAACTGCATTGAGAATACTAACTACACTACCTGTATCCAGCAAAATGTTAACTGCAGTGTCATCAACTAAACCTTTAATTTGTAAGATCTAATCTGATACAGCTGCTACATCTCTTTGTAATGATAACTGTGAAGGAGCCTGAAATACCTGTAGACCTGGTGTCAGATGATTTTCAGCCTGGCTGGAATGTGGCTGGAATGTTGCTAGGTCTGGTCCCTTGAGGCTGAGCGCTGGTCATTTTTTGCCTGAGGCATTGGACTGCGACAAACTCTTGCCATGTGACCTCTTCTGTTACATCTGTAGCAACTGACTGATGGATCACTCTGATACTGATGACCTGAAGACTACCCAGGAGGTTGACTACACTGCGACTGAAAATGAGGCTGGCTCGACTGTACAGGCACTGATGGTGATGTCTGAAACTGATTGAACTGTGTACATAACTGTTCATCTCTATTAAACAACTCTGTAATAGGTACAGAAGGTATAGATGCAGTACTGATAGATGGCATCAGTTGTGACATTAAAGGTGGGTCCAACAAAATGGGAGAAAGGATTACTACAACCAATCAAGATGAAAACACAAACAAGTTTCCTACACAAAGTTACGGAATTAAAAACAGATCTGAATCTTCCTAATTCTAAAGAAAACATTTTAATCAAAGAAAACCCACTAACTTTTGAACCAATTAATATTCAATTAGATTTAGAACAAATAGTTACAATATCTGAAACTTCCAAACCTGTACTAAAAGCACTAGCATTAGAAACTATGAACAATAGATACCCACCTGAAGAAAGGTTACATATCTACACAGATGGATCTCTAACTTGGACAACAACTCAGGAGCAGGAATTAAGTGTGCACTGTTCTCATTCTATCAACCAGCAGGATACCACACAACAAATTTTGATGCAGAAGTAACGGCTATTCATATTTCACTCCAACACCTATACAGAATAGATAAATTCAAAAATGCTGTCATACTTTCTGATTCTAAAGCAGCATTATGTGCAATAAGCTCATATAAAATGAGGTCAATCCAAATTAAAGAATGTCACAAAATGATCCAACAACTTCAAAAACTACAGAAAAGAATTATATTACAGTGGATACCTGCACATTGTGGAATTGCTGGAAATGAATCAGCTGATTTTCTTGCCAAAAAAGGTGCAAATTTAATTCAGAACAAAAGTAAAAGCTTACCCTTTACATCCATAAACAAAAACAAATATAAAAACAAGCAAAACCAATCAATATCTAACAAAGCCAAAGATAAAAAATGGAACATTTGAATTAAAAATCCAGAAACTATTCCAGAAATTCCTCGTAAAGATGCAGTAGCAAATTTTAGATTACTTACAGAACATGATTATTTGGCCAAACACTTACACAGAATAGGAATTTATACAAGTCCAAATTGTCCTCTGTGCAACAAAGAAGAGGAAATGACTGAAGACCATCTTTTAACCTGTGAAGCCCTACCTGCCGGAACTACTACACAAAAATATTGGAGAGCAAGAGAGCTAATGGCTTCAATGCCAAAGCCTAGCATTTGAAAACAACAACAACAGAACTACTAAATGGATATAAAAAATTGCAAAAATGAGGCCAGAACTAGTTAAAAATTTCAATTTCTAACTAGTGGCAAAGTAGGACCTACCTGCTAGGACCGTCCATCCAAATCGCATTAAAAATATAGTATTTGTGCTAACCAAAACATGATCAAAGAAATATACTTTGTTTCAACATTCACCTTGCACTTACAACAAAATTAGCTCACAACAAAATTAGCTCACGTACATCAAATACGTGGCAATTCCCACAGTTATTTCAATACAAGATATGCTTGCACAAAACCTGATACAACAAGTGTTAGAACATTAATCATTTTTTACTGAAAAGTTAATCTTAGGATGGGGAGGTAAGAAAAAAAATGTTCCTGCACATGGAATCACATTTCCTATGTAATTACTACATTTCACTAAAAGTTTTTCCCAAAATAAATTTAGAAATCCCAAAATAAACATTTTAAGCAAATTTTAGCCGGTGCCTAACACCAATTTGTGACAACCTTGCCATGGTTGGTAAAGGAATAGGGTGTAATAACACTTGGGCCAGATTGTGCATGGAGAATAACTCAGACGGAACTTATGCTTTTTGGAGAGGTTGGGATTTCAGAAAAGCTGTAAAAAATAATAATGCCACAGACAACAGATGAGTTTCTAAGAAGTAAAATTAAATAATAAAGTAAATATTGATTTTTTTGGTAAAAGTTATAATGTCTCTTACAGTCTAGTTCTTAAAAATATAATACATTAAAAAGTATGTGACCTAAGTTGCATTATTCTTCATTTTTGAGTTTGATTTATGAGTCACTATGTTAACACTCAAACTTCACTTACTTGTTGTTGTATAATTGAAACGTTTTCAAGATCATTTGATCTCATCCTCAGCTGATTGGTGACTAAATGAACATTCCTCTTCTTCCACTACTACGGAGCTCCGATCCCTCTGCCATCTGGTGTTGGGGTCCTAAGTTTTAATACTTCTTTTAATGCCGGGATTTCAAAATTTATAACTTTATCACGGTTCTTGGTTACGAATATTTTTTGCCAAATATCCAATTCTATGGGTGTACTTAAAGATTTTAACAGTTTAATGTTGTGGTTTTCTGTCCAAAAATGGTGTGACACTGCAGATTTTCTGTTTGTTTCATATTTATGCATTTTTAATATCTATGCATTATTCTTAATTACTATTTGTATTCTTATTATTATTCTGTTAATTACTACTGCATTACTTTAATCACTATTGTATTATTTAACTACTATTGTATTATTTAATTACTATTGTATTATTCATAATTATATTACTCATAAGAAATGTATTATTCTTATGGGTCCAAATTTGACGAAGCCATGAATATTGTATATTCCTAAGGTGAATAAAACTTACTTCTATAAATGTTAGGTTGCACTAATATACTGAAACTAGATGTAATTTAAAACATGAGGCCCATAACTGAGCTCCCGAACAAAACACGTCTGCTCATACCTGTTGCTCGTACCTGATATATATTGCATAGTACATATTTGCACTCATCTGAAATATTGTCGAAACATTTCTTGATATGTGTGTAGTGTTTAACACCCGCTTTTACTACATACGGCACCGCAGGCGGTGACACTGATGATACATGAGATGAAGATGGAGCACCGGTGGAATGAGATGGCGGGGGAAACCGGAGGTCCCGGAGAAAATCCGCCCCAACGCCGTGTTGTCCACTACAAATCTCACTTTGCAGTCGCCTGGGATCGACCCGGGCCGCCTTGGTGAGAGCCAAGCGGTCTAACCACTGAGCCACGGCGTGGCCTGAAACATTTCTTGATACATATTTATGCATTGAATGAAACCATAGAATTTAACAAATCCAGATAATCTTAAACCATTAATTTACTTAGCTTGTTCATTTCTCTCATTTATAATTATATCCAATTTGTGTTACATTATAATTGAATGTAGGTTAGGTATATTTGATGTTTAACTTTGTAATATTAAGTGTAAATTTACTGACGTATCCTATATCATGGTACTATGTACAGATTTGATTTTAAAGCATGAATAAATTTGAATTGAATTGAATAGATTGCTGTTCTTGTGTATACATGATGCATGTCAAATAGGTTTCTTCTCCAACAATCAACAATCATTGCTGGGATTTCTGAGAAATTTTTCTGCTCTTTCAGCTAGGAATCTGTCACAGATATGTGTAATTTTATGATTGTGGGTTCAAATTACATAGTCTATGAAAGTTTCCATCTGGTCTAGCAGATATATTTTACCTATGGGTGAGAACTTGGAGAGGCAAAGAGCTTTTCTAAGATATATTGCTTTAAGTCTGTCCAGTCTTTTGATATTATTGCAGATTAGATAGGGCCAGATGATTTTTATTCTGTATGATGCAATTGGAGCAATTTTTAGCTCAAAAAGTATAGTGTCATATTGAGTGAGAAAGAACCAGCATTTTTCAAACTGATGATTGCTTTCATTTCAGTTATCACTCTGTATCCAATGTGCTTGATGAAAGTGATTCCAGTTGCTGATAAGGTGACACCGATGTATTGGAACGTTGGAGGACATAAATTACACCGATGTATTGGAAAGAATTTGTGAATTCCAGGTTTTATTTTCCACACATCACTTTATCATCTTTGGAAAGGAGCCTTCCTTCATGCATTTCTTCACTTTAATTTGTTGGTTATTACATTGAGCTAGTTTTCTTTAGACCATATCTCTCTCTCTCTCTCTGAAGTTTCTTTCCCGATATTGCTAACGGAACTATATGTATGTCATTGGGATAGAAGATAATTGACATTTGTGTATTGATGGATTCCCATGAGTCAAGATGCTCAAAATTAGTGGACTGAGAGGGCCTTCCTAGGGGCTTTGTTTGTTTGCATAATTTCTGAAGATTCTATAAGCCTGTCACTTATGGTTAATGCTATATGTTCTCTAGGTGTATCACAATGTTGTTGCCTTTGCCCAGAACTGAATGTACTTCTGTACAACTAAGTCTCTTTCGACATTATGGAATGACTGTGTAATAAATGAAGGCTGAATATAGGTGCCCTTTTTGGATTTATATGGGAAAAAGGTTGTTTGACCATGATTGCTTCCAATACTACTTTGATGGCTTCTTACATGGATCTTCTTGGGATGAAATAGATTTATTCATTCGGTGTTTCCACTACTGATTGCCCTCAAATTCTGTTCATTAATATATTGGAAAGAACTTTAAATGGATTAAATTAAGGGCAATCCCTCTATATTAGACTGGCAATGTAATGAATGAATTTTTAAATTTGTAAATATTTAGTTAGCTACCTTAATTATAAATATTTTACCTAGTTTTCAATTTGACGTGTCCTATAACATGTACATGTTTTAATGGATGAATCAATAAATCAAATCAAATTGTCCCTTTTCCTTTATACAGTGCTTTGATAATTGTCTTTCTCCATTCATCAGATATTAATACTATTTCCAAACACTTAATACAGTCCAATTCACACATTCAGTGTTATTAACAGCGGTTGCTTTAATAATTCATTGGATAGTTGTCTGGGGCTCTCCACTTTACTTCTTTTTCTCTTTCATATTGCTGAGGGAACTTCTTCCTCTATTATGAGTTGACTTGACTGATATTTGCTCTTTTCTTGTTGGTCTAATTTTGTTCTTTTTAGCAGTGCTGAGAAGTGTGCTTTCTTGAAGTTCATATGAATGGGCAGTGAGAATCTGTTTCCACTTGTTTCAGATGCTCTATGTGGTGTTTCTTTGACTTCCATTATCATTTTTGGCTCCATGTATTTAGAGAAAGCAAGTTCCTTTACTTTCAAGAATTCTCTGTAAATCCTCCTTTGATGTGTGTATTTCACTAGTTTGGGATTTCTATGGTGCATGTAATTTAGCTAAGATTCTTTTCTGGACTCTGAAGCATTCTGAGTTGAACCTGGGTTCACTGTGCCTTTTTTATTTTTTCCTCTCATTGACTCCAATGCAGCATCTATATTGCTCTCACTGGTCAGATTCTTATATCTTCCATATTCAGATATTATTTTAACAGATATACATTTATTCAAGATAGACAGTTAGTACCAGTGGGTGCTTGCATAATGGAGAAGCTGATAAAAATGTTAGAATCATTTGTTTAGAAAATAAAGTCAGTCATATGAATGCCATTGTAATATATATAGGTCAAAAGGTGCAATTTGGAGTCACAGCAGGTGCATGATAACTATGTTTTCTTCCATACTTGTGTGGATGGATTGTTCTATGGACAGTCTGAGGTAGTAGGAGACTCCACCTGATGACTTACTCTCTTTTGCTGTTTTTGCCTATCATGGATGAATAGAATGCTTCAATCTCAACAGACCCCTGTAGAAATGTCTTGCAGAAGATAAGTACATCATGGTCTAGAATATCCTGGTACAGTAATAGCTGCAAGTGCTGATTTCAGATCTTCCATATTCCTAAATTGACAAATGATAAATGTGTTATCATTTACAATATTAGAATTCAAAGGAGCAAAAATTAATTCCCTTACTTTGTCCTGGTCCAGTACTTCTAGTTTAAAAGCGTTTTTTCTTCTTCTGGTACAAAGAAGAGCACATTCTTTCACCCTTTTGAATTCTTTCTTTGTCAGATAGGTCAAGACGTCATCTCAGGTGGTAGCCTTGTCTAGATGCTCAATATACATCCAGAATAGTTTGACTGCAGGCTTGAGTCATCCTCCAATATTAGTTCCTATTCCTGTTTTTGATGAAGAAGGAGGGAGTACTCAGTACTCTATTCAAAGATCATGGCTGTTGAAAATCATGTCTGTGGCTTCCATCAGAGTTCTGGAGACATCACAAATAATATGTGTAGCAAGCTCTACAATTTTTTATTTTGCATTGGGACACTAAACAGTATGTAACTTATTATGTAAAAAATAGAAGCTAGCAGCAGTGAAGCAACAAACACTACACAAAATATAATTATTTATAAAAAAACTTAACTTATCTTTAAGTAGATTTATGAAAATTTCACTTAAAGATAAGTGAAGTTTCGTTACAAATAATTATATTTTGTGTAATCTGAACATGTTTGTGAATCCCAATAAAAGTGAATTAATTACATTTGGAGCTAAAAGAACAGATCATATAGTCCATTTAAACATTGACAATGAACCAGTAAAAATAGTCAAGAATGCTAAATTATTAGGTCAATAGACTTTGCAGTTTCTGACATTGTCAAATTTTATACATATAAATACATATATAAATAAAATTGTTTTTAATTACAAATAAAGGAATAAATTCAGCATGTCATATGTACTACAAATTAAGGAATAAATTCATGTGGTACAATGATTATAATTCATTAATACAATACAAACTTTTTGTTAACAAGTACTTCTTCAGAGCACCCTCGAATTGCTTGCCTTTACAAGACCTTAGATGTGCTGGCAATTTTTTGTGCAGCAATAAGCCCATCACGTTTGGATCCCTGTCGGAAATATTCTTATTAAAACTTTGCCTAAAAAAATCGTCCTTGTGCCTAGTGTTATGACTATGAATATTACTATTTTTAAGATTTTCCTTTTGTACTGCATAAGTTACTACTTTATAAACATACAGAGAATATACTGTTAATATTCCTTTATCCTTAAATATTTCCCTACATGATTCTCGGGAACTCAAATTGTAAATAATTCTGATGGCCCTTTTTTGCAATCGAAATATCCTTCCCATATGCGTTGCAGCAGCACAGCCCTAAATTTCAATTCTATATAATAAATGTGGATATATGACTCCATAGTAAATAATTTTAAGCCCTTTTTCATCAAAGACATTTTTGAAGTAACATAACAAATATACAGCTTTACTTACTTTATCACAAATATGATTTATGTGTCCTGCCCATGTTAGTTTTCTGTCAAGCAATATTCCTAAGAATTTATGTTTACTCACATCTTCGATGTTGCAGTCATTTACAGGTAATGACAGATTTGTGGTATTTTTGTTACTCTGTGAGAAAAGAATTAAGGTTGTTTTTGTCATATTACAAGAAAGATGGTTTTCTTTAAAGTAATTTATAACCAAATCAATAGATTTCAATAAGTTATCCTTTAATATGCCTGTATTCCCACCCTTACATATAGCCGTAGTATCATCTGCATACGATATTATATTTGTGTTTTCGGAGTTTGGTATGTCATTTATATATAGTCTAAACAATAATGGTCCCAGGACCGACCCTTGTGGTACCCCACACATGACCTGCTTGAATTCTGGTTGCACTTTGTTTACAAGTTTTCCCCTTCTATTATATATTAATGTTGACTGTTTCCTGTTTACCAAATAGGACCTGAACAGTTCTTTTGCCAAGCCTCTTATCCCGTATGCTTCCAGCTTCATTAACATTATAGTGTGGTCAACACAATCAAATGCTTTAGAAAGATCGAAGAATAATGATCCAACTTTTTCATTTTTTTCCAGGTTTTCTATGACTATATGTATCAATTCCCTTATTGCAGTAACTGTTGATCGTCCCTTCCTAAAGCCATGCTGAAAATTTACCGTAATATTATTTTTATCCAGAAAATCTACTAGTCGATTTAGTAGGAGTCTTTCAAAGTGTAAAGTGTGTAAAGTGTAACTTATAAAAACTGAAGCTATTAACAGTAAAGCAACATAAATATTATGATAATGTTATGGTGTCCTTTCTATATAACATCTTTGAAAATTTAACACATATAATTAATATGTTACTAGATCTTCTGAAATAGTACAAGTATACATTCCATGATCCTGGTTGCTGTGGTAGGTGGAAGTCAGTTCCAATCACATCCTTTTACTTCACTCACCAGTCGTCTGCTGCCCAGACAAAGAACGACGCTAAGCCAGCCAAGCTACCCATGCCGTGATCACCCAAAATTTCTTGAAAAGACTGTCATGATGTCGTGAAGCTTCAAAGAGCATTGGATTGACTGGCGTGGTTGAATGAATAACTAATTCAGTATAAACTATGATTCCCCCTCAAACAGCTATAAAGTAACCCCCGCAACAACAAATTAATACTAAAAATAATAACAACTTCCATCTGCCACATCTCCGCCCGGCCCTCCAAAAGTTGATGTCCTCATCAACAAGTTAACATTTACACAAATTTTATGACAGCATTAAAACAATTATAATACAGTGTTATGAAAGTGATACAAATGTACAAATTTAAAATGTTTTTCTTCAAAATGAAGGAAATTATGTTTTTGTAAGAGTTTTTCGGCCTACAGTCTTCTTTGTTACTTTGCACAATACATGAGCACTAGAAGTTGCCCCACCCTACAACAGATCCCCACAATACAGTTGAATTTCCTGGACATTGAATGACATCTTGATGGTACAACACATGGCAGAAAAATAGCAGTTTTGTTTCAATATTTCCTGAGCTGATTACCAACGATGTTGTGGTTGAACACTTAATCTGCAGCAACTGTTGGGAAACTGAAAAGGTGTTTCTCCCGAAGTAGGTTGGGTGCATTGGAAAAGGTTTTGTCTGTACCTGGTGCCAAAGTAACCAGCTGACAACATGCATGGCATACAGAAACTTAAATGCCATGCTGCCTATAGTGCCAACACCTGGGGACTACATCCAACAGCTACTATGTGTGCAGGCAATCCTTGGATGGCTGGCAGTCTTAACATCAACAACTGCAAAGCACTATGTCTGCTTAGAAAATTGAAGCAACTTTCTTGTGGTTTACTTAAGAAAAGGTGTTCTGTTCACAATGATTCCCGAAAATACATTGGAACTGAATAAAGTTTTGAATGATAATTCACCATTTATAGATTAGAATGGAATAGAATACTTTATTTGTCTTACATTACACTTACATATTTGAGCAATGTTCATAAGTTGGTGACTCATCAAGGTTAGGTTTAAAATAAAAAAAACTAGAAACAAAGACTACAATATTTACTAACTATAGTAAAGCAAAGAAATATCAAGTATATGCATTTCCTAAAATTATACACTAGGATACATTGAGATCACAGTTCATCTTTTGAAACTCTTAAAACAGGTTTTAAAACAAACTACACCTTACAGGTTTAGTCTGTGACCATGCTAGGGTAACAAACTACTGTTGATGGTATCTGAAAAGTCTGCAAAAACTAAAAGACATGAATAATTAAGTCTTCCAGTTTTATATAAAATATGAGTAGCTGGCATGCTTAATTTTTAAGATTACTCACTCAGACTAGGCAGATGTTCACCATTCCTTCCAAAAGCGCTTTTTGGTCTTTGCTTCAGACCATCTTCAGTGGGAGCTGCAACAACTACTGTCGGCGTACATAAACTTTTCCAAGAAACTTAAGGCTCCTCCCCTTGACGATCTCCTGATTTTCAATACCAACATCTGGGACCGGAACATTGGAGCTGGACACAGATGATTAATTGTCACCTGTGATATTAACTGGTTGGAGTTGCTTCATCTCTGGATGTGGAGAAGTTGAACTGATGGAATCTAGTGGCAAATATACTTCATCTTCTATCTCATTTTCTGGAACAATAACTTTTTGATTACTAGTTGTCTGTTGAAGAAGGTGTGCTTCCTCTTCCATCTGCCTCCTGGGTAACCTAGATTGGTTGAAATCTAGGTTAATTTCAACTGGATCTCTATTATTCATAATGTTGGGTTGAAGTTGTTGACTTGTGTTGACTGGTTTAATAAATTGTAGAACACTATTCAATGCTGGTATATCAAAATTCAAAATATTTTCTTTTTCACTGTTTATAATATAGATCTTTTCCCAAATATCCAGTTCATTAACAGCTTGTACATGTTTTAATAATTGTATACTTTGACCGATTTCATGGTTGTATTTCCAGAAGTGATTAGCAACTGCAGATTTTTCTGTTTGTTTAAGTTTTATGTTTCTCAGGTGTTCTGTTTGACGAGCTTTTAGACTTCTCTTAGTTCTTCCAATATAATATGAATCACAGTTGTTACATGTTATTTTGTATACTCCAGATAATTTTAATTTTTCAATGGTGTTGCTCAAGGGTTTTTTAAGTAAATTCTTAAGACTGAAGTTGTTTTTGGAGCTAATTTTATATTATAGTTTTGGAAAATTATTTTAAATTTGTTGAAGGCCTAAGGATGATAGGTAAACTTCTTATAAATAGTTGTAGCTTCTGATTTCTTTAAAGTAGTAATTGATTTGATATGATTTTTATATATATGTTCATTAATGATTTTAATTATGGTTGATTTCTTAAAACCATTAATTTCAGCAACATGTAAAATGTGTTGGTATTCTAGTTCATATTCAGGTTGAAGCATTGGAACATTTATAAGTCTATGAATTAAGCAATGAAACACTGCTAATTGATGTGAAGATGGGTTGTAGTTGTTCGCTTTAATATAATTATCTACATGTGTGTCTTTTCTATGAATACCAAACTTCAATTTATTATGGTATTTGAAAATTTTTAAGTCCAAAAATGGTAGTATCCCATTTTTTTTCTGTTTCCATAGTGAATTTTATAGATTCATCTTGATTGTTAAGAATTTCTAAAGCTTCATCTGTTTTATCCTTGGGTAGGATGGCGAAAATATCATCCATATATCTATACCATACTTTAAATATGTCTGAGTGAGTAGACATTACCTTAATTTCTAAGTTACTCATATATAAGTCAGCTAAAAATGGAGACAATGGATTACCCATAGCTAAACCATGTGTTTGAGTGTATAATCTTCCATTAAATGTGAAAGTATTCTGGTCAATGCAACTGGTAGTAAAGGATAGTAGATCATGAATTTCAACTTCATTAATGTTAATTGAGGTCAGCCACTCTTGTAGTAGTGAACAAATCTTTTCAGTTGGAACATTTGTAAATAAGGATGTGACATCGAAAGATACTAAAATGTCATTTTCCAGTTTTAGTTAATTGATGGAAATTAATCATTTCTTCACACTAGCCGTATATAGGCTAAGGTTTTTGATAGAGTCAACATGAAAAATCCAATGCCATGGCTGGGATTTGAATCTGGACGGAAAACAGGAGATCTATCGTTCAAATCCCAGCCATGGCATTGAATTTTTCATATTGACTCTATCTATCAGTCTTCCAGTTTATTACAGAAATCAAAAAAGTTTGAATGACTACTCATCTGTTTAAACAGTGCCTTGAGAAACAATGTTAAAAGATTCAATATAGGAAATGGACTGCCATATCAAGCTTTTGCCACCAAATGTAACTTTTAAATTGAAGGAAAGGACTTTCCTATCTTTTAAGAAAATTGAAAAAATGTCCATAAAGGAAATTTTCTACTGGCTAGCTGAGGCTAGGAACAGCTTAGTACAAAAATTATGGAAGAAGCCTTGAACATGTCTCTTATTTGAAGAAATCCCATCCATTTTGGCAATAAACAATAATGACATCATTCAACTTGTTCAAGAAATCTCGGGTGCGAAAATTGCCTTCATGAATGGATATCATTAGTTTGATGGTCATTATGACATCAGTGATGAATTCCTTTTCTTTATGGTCCAGAATCACTGTAGTCTCAACTCTGAAGTTGAAGGAAGGGAAGGAGAAAATAACCTTAAAAATATTGTATCATATTCTGATGTTGCAAATGCTCTTGAATTAGTATTATGCTGTGTAGAACAGCTTGCTGTTGCGACTCTAAACAACTTGATGTTTATGTGAGGCTGCCACAACATTGCATCATCAAGTAGGTTTACGTTTTTACAGCAGAAGGTAACTGATTTAGCAGAGTGAAGTGAAAATTACTGCTTTATTAATATGCAATAGTTACCATAAAGTACCTAAATTAACATGAAAAGTTTAATACAATTTTGAGTCGAACTTAAACAACAGAATGAAAAGTTTGTTTAACTGAATTACAATATACATTTGCACATCTGAGTGCAGAGGGTCTACTCCCATTAGCCTTGCTCCCGTAGGAACAAGACCCGGGCCTCTTAAAACCAGGGAGTATCCGAGCTGTCCCAAATACATTTGCACAGCCATATTGACTAAGGCAAAATTCAGCATAACATTTTTGTGCAGTAAATATTTTGTTTTGATATGTGTAGTTTTAATAAACAATTGCCAGTTCCTTAATAGAAACCTTTCTTTACACTAAACATTTTTTGTAATCACAGATTTGGTTTGAATTATCCAGAATTTTGGATTTGTGGGGTTTTATTGAGGTTCTGGTTTATATGTTAACATAATACATGCAGTAACAGATGACAAGTTTCAGCACTGTTGAAAATAAAGTTACAGTATATTTTCCTATGAAGAATTTTAATCACATCAACATTCTCTTACTAATTACAATTAATAGAATACCAAATGGCACTCTTCAGCTACACCAGAAACATTTTACATACATCAAACCGTATAGAATGATGCAGAGCTTCACAGTTTTTGTCCAATACTTCTTTTTTGGCTTCCAAGGTGGGCGACATCCTCTTGGAATTCAGAATCATGCCGACGTTTTGCCATAAACTGTGTTAGGCTTCTTCCCTGGGTGACTGAACATTTTCCTCCAAATGGTCACTGCCTTTATACTCTGGCTTGCCTTACTGTGCCCACCTACAATCCTATGGTTCCTGCTCCTTAATCCGGCCACCACACTTACTTCGATAATTTAAAGATTTTAGCAATTTGTGATAATTTCTCTCAAATAATGGTGAAGGAAAGCATATAAATATTTAAGAAAAGAGCAATCTGAACTGTGACATGGACAAACCACACAGCGACCTCCCATTAGAGCAGAAGGAACCAATTGGATTGCAGTTGGGTGGGAGCAGTGAGGCAAGCCAGAGTATAAAGGCACTGACCATTTGGCAGAAAATATGTAGTCGCCCAGTGCTGAAGTTTATGGAAAAATGTTGGCGTGATTTTGAAATCCAACAGGTCGCGGCCCACACTGGAAGAAACCAGTTGAAGTATACAGTTGTAGAAACTAAGGCTTCAAGTATCCCCATAGATGTTGCATAGTATTAGATGTAGACCAAAACTGATGATTTTTTCTGTATGAAAGTGTTTTAAAAAATGTGTGTGGAGCAATATCGTTATGAAATTCAATAGCTTTAAGTAATTTGATTGAACTGAAACAGGTTTTCAGTGTTTAAAGAAAAGTATCCACTATATTTTAGAACTAGCTGCAGAAAAGACCTTAAGAGGAAAATCTAATGAAACTTTCTGATGCTGACAGCTGGGTCTGAATCAGATCATAACTCCAATATTGGGTATTGCATTTTTATATTTGTAGAATCAGTTGTAAAGGGTAAATGGTAGACAGCAGAGGGTGACTTATCACTCACTGCAATTCCTAAACATATCTATTGTGACTAACATATGCAGGAGGAATGGATGAATTGAAGGAACCACAGGAGGCCACAGGGTTGCAGTTAAAGAGACCATAGACACTGTTAGTCCTTATTATGAGAATCAGTTGTAACTCTCCATCACTTACATTTTATTGATAAGAAACTAGTTATGGAAGTTCTTGCCTCCATTTTCAGTCTCAGGGGTCCAAAAGCTGTTGCCGGTTAACATTGCTTGCAGATCCCTCTCATGCTGAGTAATGTATTGCTTTACCAAGATGTCACCCATAGGATTTAAAAGTTTGTATATTATACTTGTGTTTCCATATTCTTGATAATATTTATGGTGATGGTGGGATTACAAGGTCTCCTACATTAATAACAACTCTCAGGTTTAACTTGTAATTATTTAGTATCATGACAACAAAATATACATCACACCATTAGCTTTTGTGAAATCATAATCAACAAAAAAAAAAAAAAAAAAAAAAAAAAAAAAAGTTGTTTCACAATGAACACTCTTCCTCAACACACACATTCTCCTGCAAATTCAACTTTTCCACTAAACTCTTAAACAGTGTATCAAAATGTTACTGTATTGAAACACCACAGTGAAGCAAAACATATATTAAATTATAGATGTGTCGCATTTTTTACAGATCAGCTTCACTTACATAAGTGAAGCTGATGTGTAAAAAATATGACTCATCTATTATTTCTTAAACAGTGGCTTACTTTGATAACTTTGTTAATATGTCTGTTACTTGCTCCTTAGTACTTTATATTTATTATATTATTTTCAACATATTTTATATAATTACATTTAAAACAAATATGTTTAAGTTGTTTCTGGTCAGAGATTTTAATAGATTTAATAATACTTCGATTATCATAAATTGTGACATTGTCATTTTCAATATTCAAGTCTGAAAGTAGTTTAATCATCTAAACAAGACTCCACAGTTGCCTCACTTAATGCTACAAATTCAGCTTCAGCAGTGCATAAGGCAACTGTAGTTTCCAAGTCTTCCATACAACTATATTATTAAAAACTTGAACAGATAGCCTGAAGTAGATTTTCTATCTTTAGTCTAAGCTAATCGACATCAACATACCCCAACAAAGGTACTTATATTAAAATCATGCTTTGTGTAGTCCAATTCAAAATTAATAGTATCCTTAATGTATCTTAACATCTCTTAAGAGCTTTCCATAGTTCAACATGTGGCTTTGTTTGAAATCTAGCTAAATAATATACAGATGCTGCTAAATCTGGTCTAGATCCAATAGTAACATACATGAGTGAACTATCAATGACCTTCACTGTTTTTCATATGACATCAATATCACCATTTTCATGAAATTTGAAATTAATGTGCATCAGTGTCTCAAACCTTTACAATCTTGCATGCCAAAACAGTTTAGTATGTTAAGTGTTTTGGCTGATTTAAAGAGATACCCTTGCTATAGTTCATAATTTCAACCCAAATGCATTAAGTTTTCATTCCCCGAATCTTTTATCCTAAACTTCATTTTAAGGATATCTTTAACCTTTTCTGTTTCTTTTAAATCTGCTCCTGTAATAATTATTAAATTATTCACATATAAAAGGAGATGTAAGTTTTTTCTGGTGTACATGCAAAAATTAGTAACAGTTGAGGAAGTTAAAGATGTTATAAAAAAATTGAAGAATAAGAAATCAGTAGGAATATATGGTTACTCTAACTGTGTCATAAAGCGTTGCTCCTTATTCCTAATTGAACCACTGACATACTTGATAAATCTTTCACTTTCAAGTGGGACGTTCAGGTTAAAAAAAGATAAAGTGAAACCCATCTTTGAAAAAGGTAACAAACGGGAGGTAGGAAATTACAGGCCAATTTCCGTAATTTCAACTTTTGCAAAGATCTTCGAACAAATAATGTATAAAAGAGTAACAAGCTTTTTGGAAAAACTTAAAGTAATTAATGACAATCAAAATGGTTTTCAAAAAAATAAATCAACAAGTTCTGCACTGATGAATTTCATTGAACAAGTGTATGAAACACTAGATAGTAAACAATTAGGGATAGGCATTTTTCTAGATCTTACAAAGGCGTTAGATCTGGTTGATCACAAACTTCTACTAGAAAAATTATCCTCGTATGGCATAAGGGGGTTAGCTTTAGATTGGTTCAGATCTTATCTGGAGAATAGAGAGCAATCAGTGAAAATAGAGTATTTTGATAGCGAAACGAGTGAAGTTAAAACTCAGATTTCAAGTAGCGCTATAATGAAATATGGAGTCCCTCAAGGTTCGGTGCTTGGGCATCTTTTATTTATAGTGAACATTAATGATTTGGCAGATAATGTAGAAAACAGAACAGATATAAATGTTACACTTTTTGCAGATGATACAAATATTTTTATCAAAGGGCTGAATAAGGAAGAAGCAGATGTACATATTGAAAATAGTCTAAAATATATTCAAAAATGGTTTAGTGCCAATATGTTAATATTGTAAGGAGAAAACAGCAGCCCTAAGCTTCTATAATAAAATGAGTGGAAGTCAACTGTATCCAAAATTAATCCTGGGACAAGACCAAACACATTATGTAAAAACTATCAAATTTATGGGACTAATACTAGATGAAAATTTAAGTTGGGAAACTCACATAGAGACACTGACCAAAAAACTTACTAAAATGTAAAAATTATTTGTGGTTGGTTTATTGACACTCGTCACTTACTTTTTCATATATTTATGAGAGACTAGTTTCAAAGGCCCTGGCCTCCATTTTCAATCTCTTCCCAACTGGCAACTGTTGTTATCTGCTCTCTCTGGTGGTGGAACTATGAACTTTTTTTAGTTCCACCACCAGAGAGAGCAGATAACAACAGTTGCCAGTTGGGAAGAGATTGAAAATGGAGGCCAGGGCCTTTGAAACTAGTCTCTCATAAATATATGAAAAAGTAAGTGACGAGTGTCAATAAACCAACCACAAATAATTTTTATATTAATTTTGACGTCACTGTTACTAAATTCCTCCAAACACACATTACTAAAATGTGTTTCTTAATCAGGGCAATTACAGGCATGTCGAGCTTGAAAGTTCGGAGAGTAGTGTACTTTTCATATATTCACAGTTTGTTGGTGTATGGTATAATTTTTGGGGGAAATTCTAAAGACAGTATAAAAGTATTCAGATACCAAAAGAAAATAATTAGAATCATAGCGGATCTCTCAAGCACAGCTAGTTGTAAGCCATACTTCAGTAAATTAGGTATCTTACTACTGCCAAGTATATACATATATGAAACTCTTGTACATATGAAAGCAAGCCTAAGTTTATTCAAAACAAATTCTGAAATTCATATACACAACACTAGAACAAAGAATAATTTATTTGTGAAGTCACACAAAACAAAAATGTATGAAAATAGTTTCACATATGCTGGCTTACATCTTTACGATAAGCTACCTGAATCTATAAAAAACATTGAATCACAACATCAATTTAAGAAATTGTTATTAAACTTCCTTAGAGCCAATAGCTTCTACAGCGTGGATAAATTTTTAAATAGTTAGCTACCTAAATTGTAAATATTGTACTTAGTTTTTAATTTGACGTGTCCTATAACATGTACATGTTTTAATGGATGAATCAATAAATCAAATCAAATCATTTTTGATTGTTTAAATTCATATGAAATTATAATATCATTAAACTTTTGATTCCAATGTTTTGGAGATTTTTTTTAGTCCATAAAATGACTTCTTCATCTTCAAAACATGTTGTTCTTTGACATTCATACCAACTCTAGGTTTCATATACAATTCCTCATTTATTCTTCCATAAAGAAAAGTACTTCTAATATCCAGTTTATGAATATGATCATCCTTTTGAGTAGCCACTGCCAGAAGAGTCCTTAAAATCTGTATTCTCAGAACTGAAGAGGATATACCTTCAATCTGATCCTCTTGCTGGAATCCTTTGATTACCAATATTGTATACATACATTTTTTCTTCCTGTATTTTTTCTAGTGAACACCCACATTTTCCAGTTAGTAATTTCTTTGACTGCGCTACTAGAATAACTTCAAGGGTGTTATTTTCTTCTAGTACTCTTAATTTTTCACTTATAATTTTCTCCTAATCCCTGTTATCTTCTTTATTTCAATATCTTCATAATCTAATGGAACATTATCTTCTGCATTTTCTATTCTCCTTTACTTCCATTTATTTCTTTATGTTCATATCCTGGTAAATCTATAGTATTATTATGCTGCTTGGGTTTCTTATAAAAATTACATTTCTTGCAGTTATTGGTCTTCCAGTTTCTTCATCAAAAAGCATGTAGTCTCCAATTTTATATCCAATCATTATCATTTTTTCCCCATTGTATCTAGCTTTGTTATTGTTTATTTTGGTATATGATTCATGGTGTACATCCAAACACTATTAAATTAGAAATGTCTGGCTTTCTATCCTTCCCACAGTTCACTGGAAATCTTATCTCTTTCTACAACTGGACTTGTATTTCTAACATAAGTTGAAAACAATACAGCTTCTTCCCAAAATTCTTTCTTTGTTTCTGAATCAGTTAACATTGTTCTTGTATCATTCATGAGTGCTCTTTTCATTCATTATGCAACACCATTCATCTCTATGATAATTCCATTTTGCTTACAAAATTCTATGAACTGGTTTAATATATTCCATATAATCCATTCACAATTTTGATATATTAGCAATACAATGATTGAGTACTAAACTGTGGTAGTACCAAAATGTTTCAAAAACCTCTGATTTATGATTTATATTGTATTAGGAAAACCATTGAGAAGTGTGTGAAATCATCAATGAATATGACAAAATAACTTTTACTATCCCAAGTACATGGAGTGATTGATTCACATTTATCAATATGCACAAGTTCTAATGGTCTCTTTGCTCTAAAGGCAGGTTTATTGAAAGGCTGTCTGCTACTCTTACCTAATATGTGTGATTCACATAAATTGTACTCTTGGGTTTTCTTTTTAATCCTTAACAAGTCATTAACCATATCCTCCTGTACTAACAAATTAAAATTATTTGCACATAAATGGCCAAAATTCTATGCCACAATTCATATTAATCTCTATAAATTTTAGTCAAGTAATTGCATGAGCTATTGCAAGATTGCACTTCCACTGTATACAATGAACCTATACTAGTTCCACTCAGCAGTAGATAGTTGTCTTTGTTCTTTTACTTTTCCATTATCAAATACAACATTTAAACCAGTACATTCCATTCTAGACACAGATAACAAATTTTTCATTACCTGAGGAGCATAATACACATTTTTTACAAACATTTTTCCCTATTCTACAATTTCTACCTATGCAAACAGCTTCTAAGCAAACTCCAGTCTTGGCTGTTGCAATTTTTTTTTGCTCTGCTTAACTCTAGTCTACACGGTGCTCCTTAGTATTTATTATATTGTGAATTTGTAGGTTCATAGAATTAAATGTCTCATTTATAGAAATTTAAAATGCTCTTTATTTCAAGTAAAAACATGCTTTGTACAACCCTGACAGAGCAGAATAACGTAACATACACAAATGCAGTCTTCAAGGTATCTCGTTGCTTCACCACATGTAAACAAATGAAAGAAATCACTTGCGGTGCACTTCAAATAGCTGCATGCCCATAACTAACAGCTCACTAGCAACTGACTCGCAACTAACACATACCTCCAGCCATTGTTGTAGAATTCAGTCGATTGTTCGATAACAATCATGATGCAGCGGGAAATTCCAGACTATCTCTGTCTTTCTCTCTCGGCAAGCGTTCAGTGCTCGCCCACACGCATCAATTGTGGCTTGCACTAGCGATACAACAATGCCTTGGCGATAATATATGTGCATACCTTTGAGTCCATGAAAAACTCAATGTTTGATGTTTTACACTTCACATTCACATCACTTTTATTACTACACACAAATGTACTGCAATTATTCTTCAGATAATTTCCTCTTCCTCCTTGTCATGTCCTCGACTTGCCCATGTTGATATCCTTGTTCTCATTGACCTTTCATATTTCCTATAGTCAACTTGTCGACACTAATATTTTTTGTGAGCAGTTTGCTCCATATATAGCACATAAATATCAGTTTGGTTTTCTGTGTTCTTCAAATCTCTTTCTTTTTTCCTCTTCAGATATACGTCTGTCTGATACTGTATGCCATTTCAATTCACATATCAGCTCTAATAAAGGTACAATATTGTAAGATTTTGGCACCAATAACAAAACAAAGTAACCTTCTCTTCTTCAGAGAGAACCATGCCAGCTTCTGCTGGCTATGTGTATATTTCTTGTATTTGGGTTAGATGTTCCTTCAAAGGACTTAACTGACGCCATAGAAATTTTGGCTCTGGGTGCTTTTAAGTTTAAGGTTTTCTTCCAAGCTGTGGAACATTAAAAATGCAGTTTCTTTTCGAATGTATTCCAAGTGATTGTCTGCATCTGCAGCTATGATTATTGTCTGAGCTCAGGATTCATTGTTTCCTTCCTTTCTACTATAACCTTCTCCGCTATGGCTCCAATGCAATTATTCTCCTTGAAAACACTCTTTATTCCAGATGCCAAATAATATTCCTTCGCTCGATACTGCCATCTTGTTTTCCATACTAGCAATGTCATCTTTAATAATCAAATTATGATGATGGTGATTATGATGGTGATGACGATGATGATGATGGATGATGTGATGATGATGGATGATGATGATGATATAAATACATTTTACATATGTGATATAGTATATACAAGTATTGTTATAATTATGACAGTGCCCTTGGAATAATATTGTCAGTTTTTATTAGAGTTTAAATAATTACAGAATGACAAAAATATTTATTATAATTCAATTTTATCATCCATATATTCAGTAATCGAGTAATACACTTTGTCCATTAGTAGGTTTTTTTATTGCTTTATTAAAGCATTTGAGGTTTTTCATTTCACAGATTTTTACAGGTAATTTATTATATATTTTTATTCCTGCATATTGTGGGCTTTTTTCATACAGTGCTAATCTGTGCATGGGTGGTTTTAGATTATTTTTATTTCTCGTTCCATGATTATTGTGACTTCGTGGGTTCGTAGAATTAAAAGTCCAAGTTGCAGAAATACAAATAGTTCTTTATTTGCATCAAATTACAGTTGATACTCTTACAAATCACAGCAGGATCACGTATCACACACAATTACGTAACACACACAATTATGCAACACTCACAATTACATAAAACTTGCTATTCGGCACCTTGCCGTACAACCCTCTCTAGAGCTGACTAAGAAATCCTCTGATAAACATACACAATCTTCCAGTCTGTTCACTAGCACTTCGCTCTTCACGGCTGCTCGCCAAGAACTGACTGACTCATCCACTGCATCCCTTATATACGCAGATTGCTGTATCTGGAAGTTTCCGCCTATTAATAAAACGTCACAGTCCTCCAAGGCAGTAGGAGGAGGGGGTCCAGTAGTTTCTCGTTATTTCTCTCCACACCCCGTCTCTACTCGGCAGGCCATTAGCGCTATGCATTAGCGTAGGCGTGGCCTAGCATCATTCATCTTCCTTACTCTCACAGCAAGAGCAATTCGGTCACATGAGTAGGCGTGGCTTCGATGTAATAAGTCCCCTCTCTTTCTGGCAGCTCTTCCTGCCAGCTGGCCTTGTACGTTCGGGTGACACTATGTTGCATTTGTGAATTATAAATTGTATTAAAATTTGAATGGATGTAGCTATTTATTTCATACAGGTATTGGAATGTGTGTGTGTGTGTGTGTGTGTGTGTGTGTGTGTGTGTGTGTGTGTGTGTGTGTGTGTGTGTGTGTGTGTGTGTGTGTGTGTGTGTGTGTGTGTGTGTGTGTGTGTGTGTGTGTGTGTGTGTGTGTGTGTGTGTGTGTGTGTGTGTGTGTGTGTGTGTGTGTGTGTGTGTGTGTGTGTGTGTGTGTGTGTGTGTGTGTGTGTGTGTGTGTGTGTGTGTGTGTGTGTGTGTGTGTGTGTGTGTGTGTGTGTGTGTGTGTGTGTGTGTGTGTGTGTGTGTGTGTGTGTGTGTGTGTGTGTGTGTGTGTGTGTGTGTGTGTGTGTGTGTGTGTGTGTGTGTGTGTGTGTGTGTGTGTGTGTGTGTGTGTGTGTGTGTGTGTGTGTGTGTGTGTGTGTGTGTGTGTGTGTGTGTGTGTGTGTGTGTGTGTGTGTGTGTGTGTGTGTGTGTGTGTGTGTGTGTGTGTGTGTGTGTGTGTGTGTGTGTGTGTGTGTGTGTGTGTGTGTGTGTGTGTGTGTGTGTGTGTGTGTGTGTGTGTGTGTGTGTGTGTGTGTGTGTGTGTGTGTGTGTGTGTGTGTGTGTGTGTGTGTGTGTGTGTGTGTGTGTGTGTGTGTGTGTGTGTGTGTGTGTGTGTGTGTGTGTGTGTGTGTGTGTGTGTGTGTGTGTGTGTGTGTGTGTGTGTGTGTGTGTGTGTGTGTGTGTGTGTGTGTGTGTGTGTGTGTGTGTGTGTGTGTGTGTGTGTGTGTGTGTGTGTGTGTGTGTGTGTGTGTGTGTGTGTGTGTGTGTGTGTGTGTGTGTGTGTGTGTGTGTGTGTGTGTGTGTGTGTGTGTGTGTGTGTGTGTGTGTGTGTGTGTGTGTGTGTGTGTGTGTGTGTGTGTGTGTGTGTGTGTGTGTGTGTGTGTGTGTGTGTGTGTGTGTGTGTGTGTGTGTGTGTGTGTGTGTGTGTGTGTGTGTGTGTGTGTGTGTGTGTGTGTGTGTGTGTGTGTGTGTGTGTGTGTGTGTGTGTGTGTGTGTGTGTGTGTGTGTGTGTGTGTGTGTGTGTGTGTGTGTGTGTGTGTGTGTGTGTGTGTGTGTGTGTGTGTGTGTGTGTGTGTGTGTGTGTGTGTGTGTGTGTGTGTGTGTGTGTGTGTGTGTGTGTGTGTGTGTGTGTGTGTGTGTGTGTGTGTGTGTGTGTGTGTGTGTGTGTGTGTGTGTGTGTGTGTGTGTGTGTGTGTGTGTGTGTGTGTGTGTGTGTGTGTGTGTGTGTGTGTGTGTGTGTGTGTGTGTGTGTGTGTGTGTGTGTGTGTGTGTGTGTGTGTGTGTGTGTGTGTGTGTGTGTGTGTGTGTGTGTGTGTGTGTGTGTGTGTGTGTGTGTGTGTGTGTGTGTGTGTGTGTGTGTGTGTGTGTGTGTGTGTGTGTGTGTGTGTGTGTGTGTGTGTGTGTGTGTGTGTGTGTGTGTGTGTGTGTGTGTGTGTGTGTGTGTGTGTGTGTGTGTGTGTGTGTGTGTGTGTGTGTGTGTGTGTGTGTGTGTGTGTGTGTGTGTGTGTGTGTGTGTGTGTGTGTGTGTGTGTGTGTGTGTGTGTGTGTGTGTGTGTGTGTGTGTGTGTGTGTGTGTGTGTGTGTGTGTGTGTGTGTGTGTGTGTGTGTGTGTGTGTGTGTGTGTGTGTGTGTGTGTGTGTGTGTGTGTGTGTGTGTGTGTGTGTGTGTGTGTGTGTGTGTGTGTGTGTGTGTGTGTGTGTGTGTGTGTGTGTGTGTGTGTGTGTGTGTGTGTGTGTGTGTGTGTGTGTGTGTGTGTGTGTGTGTGTGTGTGTGTGTGTGTGTGTGTGTGTGTGTGTGTGTGTGTGTGTGTGTGTGTGTGTGTGTGTGTGTGTGTGTGTGTGTGTGTGTGTGTGTGTGTGTGTGTGTGTGTGTGTGTGTGTGTGTGTGTGTGTGTGTGTGTGTGTGTGTGTGTGTGTGTGTGTGTGTGTGTGTGTGTGTGTGTGTGTGTGTGTGTGTGTGTGTGTGTGTGTGTGTGTGTGTGTGTGTGTGTGTGTGTGTGTGTGTGTGTGTGTGTGTGTGTGTGTGTGTGTGTGTGTGTGTGTGTGTGTGTGTGTGTGTGTGTGTGTGTGTGTGTGTGTGTGTGTGTGTGTGTGTGTGTGTGTGTGTGTGTGTGTGTGTGTGTGTGTGTGTGTGTGTGTGTGTGTGTGTGTGTGTGT